>LPNX011142539.1:348630-382159 GCA_001517045.1 Pseudotsuga menziesii | reverse complement strand
CACACGTGTGGGCTCTCCTGGGAGCTCTGTGGACTGATGTGTCGGTTTATGGGTTGATGTGTCAGCTCAATCAAGCCCCTGATTGACAAGTAGGCTTAGTTCAGCTTTAGATTTGCATTGATTGAATCTCCATCAGCTGATTTGATCTGTCTCCTTGGGATTTGCACCCCCCTTGGGCTGGATCTCCTGGTTTTTGTATAAATCAAAGCACAAGCAGCCTCTTCCAAGCTAGTTAGAAATGAGATTGAGGTGTTGTTGCTCTTGTATTGTATTGTTTATTATTCTGGAATAAAGAAGCTTTGGAGGCAAGATCTATGGTGTAATGCTCTTCATGTGTGGATGGTGATTGTTAAATACTTATGAGGTAGAATCTGTGTTATTTATCACTGCTTTTGCTGGTTAATTGTTGGCCTTGAAGGAAAGAGCTCCCTCCTGTTAGGGTAAGAGTTTATACTAGTTTGATTTATGCTCTTACTGCTGCTTGTTTCAAATCTATTGGAGTTGTATGTATTTTAAGTTTAATTGCATGCTTTCCAATTATCTCTTCGAGTTGCACCTATGTTTAAACCATCTGTTTGTGCAAGGATTTCTAAGTTGCAGGTGATATCGCTTGTAGAAGAGGTTGAGCTGGTTTGCATCTTCCTCATCTTCAAGATCTTCTGAATGACATAGTCCCTCGGTGTTCCACCAAAGCAGACTCCAAAGCCCAACATTCCTAGGCTTCCAACACTCTTTCTCTCTCTTCCTCCTTCAAAATCTTAATTTCTCTTCAAATTGGTTACTTTTAAAGAATCTTATTGCTTAGATCTGTCTCACAAAGAAAATTACATATAGATCTAGTTAGTAAGATCCTTTCTTAACTTTAGATCTCAGTATCGTTTTGCATATAAAGTCATATTTTAAGAGATCTAGCTGAAATTATCCTCTTTTTTGCAAGCATTTTAAAGAAAATTTGTAGCTTGCTTTTAAGGTAGTTTCCTTTGTTGTACTTTAAAGTTTCATATTCTACAATAAAAGTGCACATCTCATCGGCTGCCCAAACAGCAAGCCAAGATCCTTGCTTTCCTTGGTTCCTTTTTTTTGCAAAACTGGATTACCCCAACTTAACAATTTTTTACTTAGTTTCTTTTTTCGGTAACTAGTGTGGTGACCCAAAACACTTTTAAAGTGTGTTTGGGCATATTTGATTTTAATTGCTCACTGCTTTTTAGCAGGTCTAACAAAAAAGAGAAGGAGACTTTGCCCAATTTCCGACTCTTGGATGAACCAGAGCTTCCCGAAAGCTTCCCCCACCGCTGTGTTTTAATTCTAGCTTGTTACAAGCTTGTTGTAAGCCTTTGGATCCTAGATAACAAGGACCAAAGTGCATCAATTTCAATTTGCTGATATTGTAAATCGCTGCTAATAAAAAGAAAAGGTCCTTTCGAATAGGCTCTTTCGAGCCTATTCACCATCCCCCTTGGGGGGATTTGCATCTGTGTCTTTTTTTGCTTTTCGTTCATTTTTTTTTGCAATCTAGCGTAGTTCTAATCTGCAGGGTAGTATACTTTGATTTATTATCAATTCCATATTCCATATCTAAGGTTTCAAAGTAATTTAATACTTACCCCACGACTTCCCAATTGACTCGAAAGGGGAAAGAGATGCGTGGTAGGACTAATTAGAGAATCAACATTGTGTATCTTGGTTTTCTTTTTCATCAACTGTTTCTTCAATTTTAATAAAATTAACCCCTCCTTGATTCCCCGATTGAGATCCACTTGGATCGAAAGAGGTTCCTGGAGGGTTTTCTTTTTTAACAAGAACACCCATCTCAAAATTTACTAAAATTGACAAGACTCTGGTGTGTATGCTCTGCACTTGGCTGCGGTTCGTCCAATCAGTCAAGCTGTATCAAAAACATTTGAGTGACTAGAATAATTAGGATTCACTCTCCCAAATTGACAAACCATCAGGTGAAAATCCAACACCTAGATCAAACCATTACGGTGGCAAAATACCCAAAGGAAGCGAGAACTCTTGAAAAGTGACCTCAGGGCACCGATCTCTGTTACAATTGCGGATGCATTATGAACAATAGCCTCAGAGACTCCATTCAACCCACATATTCCTTACGGGTAGCCGTGACGCTTTAGTTTTGGACATACTCCAAGTACTCTCGGGTATATCTGGAGTCCCCCCCCCCCTTTCGCCTAATTTTAATCAACTCATATTTCACATTAACTTAAGACGTACCAAGAGGCAATCGCAAAACATTCACTCCAAGCATATGCAAGTACATTGATTATCTTTTGACTCCATTTTAAGGCACTGGTTATTTTTTTGCTATATATATATATTGTGTCTCAGCATTGTGCTTTCGTGCGCTCTTTTTGTATCTTGTCATCTATGGTTGTTTATGGTTAAATTTCAAACTCTGAAGTAACTCATTCAGTTTAACATCACCATACTAAATAATTTTGCCTTAGTAACTTAATAGGGTCTACCCCCCTTGGGTTCGTTAGGAGTTGAGCCTAAACGAAGGAGTCAAGAACAAGGCGACAGCCTTGACTCGAGACTTGCCCCCAATGACACATTGAGTGGCTTGAAGATTTCTGCAACGTGACCCAGGTGTGTGAAAGGCGGGAACAGTGGGGAGGAAGGGTTGGGAGTTGGAGAAGGTGTAAGGGTGAGGTAGGCGTAAGTGGTGGGGAGTGCAGATAGGGGGAGTGCAGGGGAGAACGTGGGCAGAGAAGGGATATCGACAGGGAACAGGGATGGCGGAGGGAGGGAGTGGAGATGGTGGGGAAAACACGAGGAGGCAGAAGGATGGCAGTGGAGATGGTGGGGAGCAGTGCAGCGGAGATGGGACACGGTTAGGGAGCAGCGCGGCAGAGATGGCACGTGGGGGTGGAAGGGGGCTCGGGCAGAAGGTTGAGCCAGAGGTGGAGGAAAAGGATTCAAACAAGGAAACACCGGCGTGACCGAGGAGGAAAGGTGGCGTTCAACAGGAAAGAGAACGCAAATGTGATCGCACACGGGCAGCGGTGAGGAAGCAACGTGACGTGTTGTGGGTCTGTACGGCAACGGCAGGAGCAACGACCAGACTTTGGCTTTGATACCAATCTAGGGGAAAAAAATAAATCCGAAAATATGAATAAGTAATATTTTATAAAAAAATATGCATGTTTATTACAATGAAAATTCCCGACTATATATATGGCTTATCGGGTTTTAGAGGTGACTCTTCATAATAGTCACAACTCTTAAAATTTACATTAATATTTAATCATAGCCTATTATGTTATATATTTTAACATTTTTTTATCTTCTTAATTATTTATATATAACATTGAGGGAGCGAAGATGGCAGGGGAAACGCGGGGAGGAGGAAGGATGGCGGGGAGCAGTGTGATGGAGATGGGATATGGTTGGGGGGCTTTGTGGTAGAGATGAGACGTGGGGGTGGAGGGGGGGCTCGGGCAGAAGGCCATACGGGAGGTGGTGGGAAAGGTTGCAAACAGGGAAACACTGGCGTGGTTGAGGAGGGAGAGGTGGTGGCCGGTGGGAAGCAAAATGTATGCGTGGTGGCGCGTGGGCAGGGGTGAGGAAGCAGTGTGAGTTGTTGCAAGTTTGTACAATGACGACAAGAGAAACGACCACACCTTGGCTCTTATACCAATGCAAGAGAAACAAAATAAATCCGAAGATATGAATAAGTAATATTTTATAAAAATTTATGGATGTTTATTACAATGAACATTCCCGACTATATATATATGACTTATCGGGTTTTAGAGGTGACTCTTCATAATAGTCACAACTCTTAAAATTTACATTAATATTTAATCATAGCCTATTATGTTATATATTTTAACATTATTTTTATATTTTTAATTTATATATAACATGTGAGCCCATAACCCTTCTTGGTGTTGAGATGTGTGTAAGTTTGACATGTGGCCACGACGATCTCATATTTTGTCGATGATCCATTTTGTTATGTATTAACTATGGCCAAGGTCATCATTTATTGTAATAGTAAGTTAAAGTTAAGGCCAACTTAGTCAACTTTGATATGTAGGCCCAATAACCGTCTTGAGAGTGCACCCTATTTACATGGGTCCATAACCCCTCTTTGGTATATGCCCTACTTAAGTATATAAATAATCAACTAAGAACTCATTTGTAATATGACCTTGTGTGAACATATTATCAATATTTAACCTATGGTCATCATTCTTTTATACAAGTGGTTAAATGTACATGCATTGAATCTTTGGCATTCTCTTACTATCTTGTTGTGTTTCTCTCTTTAGTGCATCTTTTAGACAATTGTAGGACATTTATTTCATGATGTTTCTTCTTTATTTTTGTAGATTTTTGGTTAGTTGTTTGTTTTCATTCTATCCCCTTGTCCTCTTGTGATCTCAACAACAACAAAAATAACCATCTCTTTTTAAAAACATCATCTTTTAATGCCAAAAAAGCATAATCTTTGAATACCGACATGTTTCTTAATAAAAACAAATTTCCTAAATTAAAAATAGTAAAATGACATAAAATCACTCATAACTACCAAAAAAAACATAGTTATTATTGACTTGTAATTAAGGGTATCATTTCTTCACCATAAGAAATCAACCCCTTAATCAAAAGCCATGGATGAGCCAAGCCTCCCCACTATTTTAACCAATATACCATCCAAATAGAGATTACCATTATTTGGATTAAATAGAAGAGAACATAATTATTATTAACTTATAACTAAGAATATCATATTGAAAATATATTATAATTATTTAGATAAAATAAAGAAGATTTTACATTTTAAAAATGGACGAAATATATTAATTATTTATACTTTCGGTAGTTAACTATTCTAAAATATTTATTAGAAAATTTAAATAATTTCATCTTATTAAAATGTTACATGGTATCTTGTTAAAAGATAAAAAATAACTATATGACTAAATTTCATTCTTAAAATTTTCCAACGTATCACGCATACCCATTTCCCAATTTGTAAAGAATGAACCTTGGAAAAAACTGAATCAATTAGTTGAATTATTCATTTACGGAATTTTGAGGTTAACATGTCTATAGAATGTGCGCCTGTTAATTTGGAGTGCTTATTGTTTGCGTTTGCAGTAGGCATTTTACCATGAGAGCTTTGGCCAAATATACTCCACAAATAACATCTCTATTATCTTCCATGATAATTCCCTTCTCTTTAAAGTTCTTGCAGAACTACGCTTCAAGCAAATCACTTCCACTCCCTGAATTGCAATAAATAATTCTGATCTAATTCAGTAATGTTCTTTGAAGAGTCTGCATATTAGTAACAATCTAATAGCATGCTTTCTATAGTAAGGAGCATTCCGTCCTCACCACAACCAATCCCGGTAACAGCTTTAAGCACATAAACAAGCCTCCTACATGAAATGCATGGTAATTAATTTTCATTCATTGTCCCCTAATTGGGAAGACAAACTCCCCACATCTCACTGGCTTTTTTATGCGAAACATATGCCCTTCTCTGTGCAGAAAAGGAGACAAGCATATCTGAATTTTATTGTGTGTCATCATATAGATTTAGTCAAACAAAAGATAGCCTCTAAGAGCTTTTCATCCCTGAAAAGGTGTTACATTACAAGCAAGAACTTGAAAAAGAATTTCTGCCTACAAGAATGAAATTGTCTTTCAGGGGTCAATAATACAAGGAGAATTGCTTCTGACTGAAATAATTATTACATGAAGTGTACAGTTGTTTTACAATACAGCGTATTCCTTGAAAGGAAATCCAATTTCCATAGTTGTCTAATGTGTGTGTAAGCATTATATGCTAACACTTCAATAAAAAGTAGTATTAGTAGCTCTGAATTTTTGTAATGAACAAATCAAAGCTGTAGGACCAAATTAGGTTGTTGGGAATCAACCAACATTCGAGAAGACTGCCTAACTGGAGACTTGGAGGTCTGACATTCTACATTAATGTCAGATGATAGAGAATGTGAGATATCTGACGTCTGATGCAAAGGCTGTTGTGAACTTAGATTTTTCAAAGACTGGAGATGGGACTGAGGTGATTCATTTTCCCCCGATGACTGTGCATTGTTGAAAGTAGCCAATCTTTCTGAAACATGCGATTCAAAAACTTGTCCTTGATGCCCGTGTGAAATAGTGTGTGCAGACATAGGCCTCTGGGAGTTGAACTGGCTCATCTGTGACTGGATATAAGACGAAATATCCAGGAACATTTGCTGTTGCATGAATTGAGAAACACTAGAAGATGTTTTTATTTGGGGATCATTTTTCTGTGGGTTAAAATGTGTACCAGATGCAATCTGCATTTTTGATCTAGAATTAGCATCAGCACGGGCCAAATCTGCATTTTGAGACCACACCCATGCTTGTATTGCATTATCATCTTCGCTCCTTGTTGAACCTGTTGATAAAACTGACAATTGCGGAGTATTGACTGAAACATTGGAATTAGTCTGCAGTGACCCCAAGTGGATTTTGTTTTTTGCCAGGTTGGCCAAACAGTTCAGATCCTTGACAGATATGGCTTGACTAGCATGCTGAGGGGAGCAGACAGATCTGTACCCATCTTGATAGTTGTGTATACGAGTTCTGGCTGTAGTGTCTGCAACATCAGTACTGCCACCACTTCTTAGTAGTTTTGAAGTGCCACTGGCTTCTCTGGAAATACCACTATCAGTGACAACACTTTGAGAATCTGTCACTTGAAAACTCATGACAGGCTGTGCTTCCTTGGACTGTTTAGAGAGCATCAATTGCATGAGTTTATTATTTCTTGAGACAATTTCAAGCAATCTAGACTGGGATACCTCTGAAGCAAATTTGGTGCCTGATTCAACAACAGTTAAAGTTGATTTCTCCTGAAACTGTTTTTTCCCTTCCAAAGGCAATTCAATGGTTGGCTCATGATCAAACTGAAATTTAACAGATTGGGCATTTGGTAATGACAAACAATTTGTTGATGGTTGATGTGCATCAGAGTTTGTAGTAGACTTTTCAGTGGAAGTAGCCATCGTAGAAGTTGACTGATTGGACTGGCCTTCAAAAGTTCCCTTTTGAACAAACCCTTCATCCCTGCCAGGTTGGGCAACCATATCATTATTGAACCTAACCCTATTTTTACTGTTCTCAATCAGCAACGGTGCAGAATGAGCTGGGTTTAGTTGAGGTCTGCTTTTATCAGATGACAAATTAGCAGAAGTAACAGTCTGATCACTACCACGTCGGCCAGATGTCCCATCAGAAGGTCGAGCTCTCTTTATTTTCTGTGCTGCAATTTTCCAGGCTACAGGTCCCAATCCCGCAGAAAAATGAGAAAGACTTCTTATATACATGTACTCTGACTGAATCCCAATCTGCAAAATTGCTAGACAAAACTCACTACACATGCACATTATCACATAAAACTCTCATAATAGGATTGACAATGCCATAGTAGGATTGACTATGTAATACAGAACAGACACATACAGGTACGAGCTGTTTTGAATCTCCACCAAGAATGGCAAGTATTGATTCATCTCCATTAACTAAAAGGTTCCAAGGCTTGAAAGTGTCACGTCGTTCCTCTTCCCATAAAAGAGCTCTTCTCCCATCTTTCACAACTGCTGCCTTCATTGCAGATGCTGCCAAAAATATATATATTAGGACAGAACTTAATCAATGGCTCACAAAGGACAGTTTCCCGATACAATTCAGTTTCCAGTCTGTCCATTAAGAGCAGCTCATCATAGAAGTGCAAAGTAAGGAAATGATGTTAAAAACTCATTCACGTCTGTCTTGCATATGTTAAACAATAACAAGAAAATTCCACACCTTAACCATCTTTCGAATCAACAACAGTCACAATTTCCTAACGAAGTAAGATGCACTCCACACAAACATGACGAATTAACAAACACTTCCACTGGAAAATTTTAAGATCTGAAACCATAAACATCGAATGGACTATCAAGATTTAAACCTGAAAATTTCTCTGATTTCTCAGCTTTGCTGTCAACTGCTGAACTATTTCCATCAGCATTGTTATTCCCTTGATATACAGTGCCATTTGAATATACACACCCAGTGTTCCTTACTTTCATAGCATCATGCAGAGAGGTGTTAGACAAGTTAGCATTATTTCCACCTGTAGCAAGAGTTGCACCTGAGGTGAAGTCTGAACCAGTAGCCTCAAAATGTGATTTTGTCAATGTGGCCTTATTTGTAAATTTCTTGGCAGAAAAATCAGATTTTGAATTTGATGGCAATTCATGCTCCAATTCAAGTTTTTCAGGATCAAGCCGTAATATCTGAAAATACTTTTTTGCCAGTTCCCGTATAGCACGAGCCTGAAAAAGCAATACCTTTGCTTTTAGTAGTAATACATTATGACCTTACAGAGATGTCTGTCCTTGCTAAAGCAATACATTCTTCAGTCTTGTACAATTTCTATGTGGTATGTACAGGAAGAAGATGTCAATTTCACAAAGTTTCATTCTAGTTCTTCATATAAGACGCACTAGAACCAGGTTTAAGTGCGATTTCTGCTACCTTTCTATAGTAGATGGTACCTACTGCATTGTAATCCATTGCATTGCTACAGATCAGGTAAACATCTTTCTGCAAGCCATGAAACAAACATTGAACCAAAGTGATGACATACCCAAATTACAGAATCAATATATCATCAAACAAATGTAACATATGGAAAAATATTGTTGGTACAAAATTGTAAAAAGGAATAGAAGTTTAAATGATAAGATATTTCACATCCTCGTAAAGAATTGGTTCACTAATGAAACCAGTGCATTCAACATTCCACAGTTTAAATCTAAGTTGCCAAGGTACTTGGGTACTGGGATGGGTACCGGTATGGGTATGCCACTTTTTGAAACTGGGTACTTGGGTACGTCGGGGTACTGTAGACAAGTTAATATATATATAAAATCGGGGTACTTAGGTACGTCGGGGTACTATAGACAAGTTAATATATATATATATAAAGTCGGGGTACTTGGGTACTGTAGTTAATATATATATAAAATTTTCAAGTTTATAAATTATATTTTTCATTGTTCAATGTTAATTGCTCAACAAGTAAACAGTAAACTGCAATACTTTCTTAAATATACTGTTGTTATAAACAAAACAGATCTGAAATACTTTCTTAATAGACTGTGGTTATGAACAAAACAATGAACTATTTTAATAGGGGGCAGTAAGATCATCCCCAAAATATAATCTTTGAGTGCTTTAAGCATAGGATAGTCAAAAAGCAAATCTGGAAAATATTAAATAGCATGAGAATCTGAGATAAAACATAACTTTTACAAGTATGAATTTCATTTTATTGTGTTTGAGTTTCAACTTTCAACTTACTTGCACATAAGCATGAAAAAACAAGTAATATTAAGATGCATTTATAGTATTTTGAAGGAATGAACTCTTATGGTAACCTTCAATACCAAATGACTTACTGTCCTGCCCCAATTCAAAGCTAAGAAATCAGTTTCTATTCACTCCATATTAAGTAGATGAAGATGGAACAATTAGAACAGAGGACTCAAATGAACTCTTATGGTAACCTTCAATACCAAATGACTTGCTGTCCTGCCCCAATTCAAAGCTAAGAAATTAGTTTCTATTCACTCCATATTAAGTAGATGAAGATGGAACAATTAGAACAGAGGACTCAATATCACAAGCATTCATGCCCAGATCGGTGATACAGAATGCATATAAATTTATAAAACAAATGAGAGGGCTGTGGTAAAGCACAAATGTGGTAATCTATGTGATTCCAAATAGGTCACTGACTCACTAGCTGTGCATGGTAAATAACACGAGTTTTACTCGAAATAAATCTGTGCAATATGCCAAAACAAAACAATATGTTGATGTGCAATATGCCAATCAACCACACTATTGTGCCAAACCCAAGCCAACTATTGGTCAGCTATAATGGCAGCTGAAGTATGCTCTGTTTCTTGTTTAAATGGGTTATTACCATTTCCTAAATGATAAATCATAGGGACTCACCGTTGAACTGATCTCACCAATGCAACCCATGGCCTCCAAACTTCAACGCAACTACCAAAAATACAAGGAAATGGTTGAGGCTTGAGCTCTTAGTTAGCTTTAAGGTTTTGGTTTAAACTTTAAGTCTTTGGGAGAGGGCCCCACCATACTCTACTCCCTCTTCACTTCAAAACTTAAAAAAAAATAGGATTTTGATGTCTATAGGCTGAGATTTATGGGCGGGAAGTACCCCTATGCCTTTTTTGGAGTACCAAAGTACCCCCGAAGTACCCAGAATCAGGGTACTTTGCCTTTTTGAAGTACCAGTACCCGACTGGCTGGTTAAAAGTATTAGGTACTTGAACAAGGTACCGGGTACCTCCGGGGTACTCCTAGGAGTACCTGTTCCTGTACTAGGTACGACGGTATAGGTGCCCGGCATTGGTACACGTCCGCCATGTTGGATTTTGTGCAACTTCGGAAGTTATTCTAATTGTATTTTTATTATATTGTTTTGTACCTCCTACGGGAGATCATAGTAATGTAATCACTCATGTAAACCCTGGAAAGAATCAATGTAAACCCTAGGTAATTTTATATAAGAATAGAACTAAGATAAAAAAATAAAAAAAATATTTTTATTTTTCCCCAAGGGAAGTCGACCCTAGTCAGTTAGACAAATCGGCCCAATTAGGGTTAAATGTCAATTTTGTAAAGTGTATAAATAGAGAGGGTGGGCGCCTCATTTGGACAAGTAGCCAAGCAAGCAAGTTCGCTAGTCAAGGAGAAGTTTGATCCAGCAGTGAGAGGCAGTCTTTTCTAGCGTTTTTCATTAGAGATATTTTCTTCTTTGTCTCTCTCTTCTTGTACTTTGTTCTTAGGATTGATCATCTCTATACGAAGGTTGTTGGGTTTTCTCCTTATTGAGATTCCCAAGATAAACTCTTGTGTTCTTTGTCTTTGTGCTTTGTCTTTCTTCTAGAGATATTATTGTTCATTTGCAATAAAATTACACTGTAATATGAAGATTTTCAAGAACCCCAACCTGGTTTCAGTTTCAGTTCATCATTCCTTAATGCCGAAACCCCAATGTTAGCATGTGCATAAAAATTTAATAATTTATGACTGAAAACATAAAGCACATGAGATTTATTTCTTCTTTTGAATTCTGAAAAATTATGGCAGCCCTAAATTCTTATTCAGAAATTTAATTTCAGCAACACACATGAAATTTAAACACTAAGATTTTTGGTCAAATTCAGCCCGTTAAAACCCTAAAGGGAAAACCTGTTCTTCAGAGAGATTATTTTATTTTCAGGAAAAATTTACAAAATCAAATCAACAGTACTTATCTCAACATTTCATCTCAAAATGCATGCCAAAACTCCATGTACAGCCTGTCTCGATTTATGTGTTGTACGACCCACACGTGCAGCTGTACGAACTCGAAATGCGTGCATGTTTTCCCTGCCTCGAAAAATGTTCCTGCAACCTCAAAATTCGTGCCTGTACGGATAACATTAAATGTTGTACTTTACCTTGAAATATGTGCCTGTACAAAACTGTATGCACTGCTATACGGATTGTATGGAACAACCTCGAAATTCGTGCCTGCTACAAAATATTTCTTGGGAAATGTGCCTAGAAATTTTCTCTTCCCGTCTCTGGAAAATTTGTAGAAATTTTCTCTCTCTTTCAAGCTTCAGAAATGAAATATCTTCAAACCCTAGTTTCTTCTCTTGCTCTTTTCTCAAAAATCTCTCTTGTGAAAGTGAACAATGAATCTGACTTTTCCTTTCCCAAGCCCTTTTTGATTGAGTAACTTCCATTCAAAAACAATGGCTTAAATTAAAAGCCAACTTCATGAGATCAATGGCTCATCTCATTTCCTCATTAAAAATTCACTTTTTAATTAATGATGAGACTTTAATACACACCCTCATTAATGTTCATAAAGTCACTTTTAAAATATAAACTCAATCATTTAATTAAAAAATCGCTTTATCATAAAGTCATTCTCACCTTTTAATATGGCTAGGGACCACATTTAAAGTGTTCTTGTCCACCCCAAGCTATGAGTGAACAAACACTTCTCTAGGTAAAAATCAACACTCCCTCTTACTGAGGAAGGTGTTTTTCACCACTCCCATCTTGTCTCTGAAATGTATGTGCTTTCCTCTTCCCAAAGACTTCGTGAGAATATCCGCCACCTGCTCATCTGTAGAAATGTACTATAACTCAACAACTCCTCTCTGGACCTAATCTCTGATGAAGTGGTATCTGCTATCAATGTGTTTTGACCTGTCATGAAACACTGGATTCTCAGAGAGTCTGATGCAACTCTGATTGTCACAATGAATGTTAGTAGGCCTCAACTCCTGATCAAATAAATCAACTATGAATGTGCGAAGCCACAATGCTTCGCAACTAACCTGACCGGCTGCCATGTACTCAACCTCTGCAGAACTCAAAGCAACAGACTTTTGCTTCTGGCTGAACCACGGCACAACAGCCGAGCCCAACCTGAAACAACAACAAGAAGTGCTCTTCTGGTCCGAAGCACTGCCTTCCCAATCTAAATCCGTGAAGCCAACCAAGTCCACTCCACCTGACCTCTTGTAGTCCAAACCATAATCTACAGTCCCAGCAAGGTATCTCAAAATATGTTTTGCATCTACCCAATGCACTCTCCTGGGCTCCACCATGAACTGACTGAGAGTGTTCACTGCAAAACTCGTATCTGGTCTGGCGTTGACCAAATACATCAATGAACCAATGAGTTGACGAAACAAAGTTGGATCCACTAACTCTCCCTAGGAAGCATGAAGCTTCTTCCAGTTGGTGATCACAGGTGTAGACATAGGTCTGCAGTCCTCCATCCGAAATCTCCTCAGAACATCTGCAACATATTTTCCTTGCCCCAGGAAAACATGTCCATCCTCCTGCCATACCTCCATGCCTAGATAGTAGTGCATCAACCCAAGGTCGGTCATCTCAAACTCCGAAGCAAGATCCTTCTTGCATGCATCAACCAGGTGCTCCCCTCCTATAATGAACAAGTCATCAACATACAGTATAAGAATGAGCGGAACACCTCCAACCACAATGTAGAAAAGGTTGCGATCCGCCTCACTCTTCCGAAACCCAATCGAAAGCAAATAGGAATTAATCCTCGAGTACCAAGCCCGAGGGGCTTGCTTCAAACCATACAAGGCTTTTTTCAGCCTGCATACATGAGAATCTCTCTCATAAATCTCAAAGCCTCGTGGCTGCTCCAAACATACCTCCTCCTGTAGAAGACCGTTGAGAAAAGCGGTCTTCACATCCATCTCATGGATCCTCCAAACCATCTCTGCCACGACGATGATCACTGCTCTAATCAAAGAAAATCTGGCACCCGACGCAAAGGTCTCATCATAATCGAGAAAAGGTCTCATCATGATAGTTGCACCCACTATCGAGCAGTTCTTCCTTTCTCCCACTCCATTCTGCTATGGAGTGTAAGGAACTGTCAATTGTCTCCTGATCCCCTCCTGTCTACAAAACTCACCGAATGCATGGGAAGTATACTCACCCCCATTATTTGATCGGAGTACCTTGATTTTCTTTCCTATCTAGTTCTCCACAAGAGCTTTGAACTCTTGGAACCGAAGCAAGACCTCCTCTGGTCTCTTGCCTCTAAGGAAATAGATCCAGGTCTTCCTGGAAAAGTCATCGATGAAAGTAATGTAATACTCAAAACCTATTAATGAGGTAGAAGACATGGGACCACACAAGTCTAAATGAATCAACTCCAACACTCCCTCTGATCTGCTGTCACTACTCGGAAAAGCAGTCTTGGCGTACTTTCCCAAAGCACACCCTCTGCATACACCACTCTACTCTGTACTAAACTCTGCCAAACCTGTGGTCATGTCTCTCAGCATCCTCAAATCTGAATGATGAAGGTGGACCATCCTTTTATGCCATAACTCACACAACTCACTGCTGCTCTGAGTGTGTGACAATGCATGATGTGGCTGGAAGAGAAGCTTGTATAGTTTCCAGCATCTAACTCCAATTGCATATGAAGCAGATGGACCCTCTACTTTGGGAGATTTGCAAAATTTCCCATTTAGGACATATACCCCAAGGCCTCTGTTCTCAATCATGGAAACTGATACAAGATTCTTCTTCAGCTCAGGGACATACAAGACATCCCTCATAAACATAGGTTGCATGGACTCCCTATCAAAGCGGACTAGCCCACGCCCAACTACTTTCACCACTGTATCATCACCTAATACAACCTCCAACTCCAAGTTTGTCTCATAAATCTTGGTGAACATGTCTCGAACGCCTGTCATGTGACTCGAAGCTCCACTATCAATGTACCAAGTGGAGGAAGTAGTGGAAGCACTCAGTGAATGCCCAACGATCATGGAATGCTCCATGTGATCCTCAACGTCCCTGCTGGTGATGGATGATGCTCTCTCTACACAAGCACCAGCAAAGAGAGAAAAAACTCTCTCAAATCTAGCAGCATACTCATCAATCTTTGTTGAAGCTGTTGTCTGTTGTTTCTTCTTCTTGTTGTTTGGGCATTGTCCAGCATAATGCCCAAACTTCTGACAAGCAAAGCATTTCACTTTGCTCATGTATTTCTTCTCTCCATCCTGCTACTTGGTTCCACCCTTGGAACCCTTCTTGGACTTCTTCTTCTTCCCCTTTGTTGCTAATGTCACATTCTCCTCATCATCTTTGTTGTGAGATGTACTACCCTATACATATCCCCTACGGGTCTCCTCCTGTATGAAATCATCCCAAAGACGATCCCATGAAGGCATGTGCTCATGAGCAACCACTGACTCCCCTAATACAACCCATGGCTTCCTCACACTATTCAAGGTTGTGTGCACCAACTCAACACTATGTATAACCTCCCCAATACCTCCAAGCTCATCACGAACCTGTGTAATCCTGGTGAGGTAAGTGGTCATAGTCTCACCCTTGTTCATGCGAATGCTCTTAACTTCTCCCTTAATACCATTTTCCGATTCTCATTGGAACTTTGGTATAGGTTAGTTAAAGCAGTCCACATCTGATGGGCATGATCTTTACTTGAAATGTGCGGAATCACATAATCTTTTATTGCATCAAGAAGGATTTATTTGGCCTTTATATCCCTCTTGTCAAATGCGGCCCTAGCCACTGCATTAGCGGGAACAGTCACTGGATTTGCAATAGTGCTATTCACTATATCCCATGGTTCACTATCCTATAAAATCAACACTATTCTAGCCTTCCAAGACTGAAATTTCCAGCTCCATCCAACCTGTCTTCTATCCTAAGACCGGTAGCCATGACTATATGAAAATTCAAGTACCTGTTTCACTCAACCACCCTGTTTTCCCTTATTTCTCCAAATCTGAAATTTATTTTCGTGGGCAATTTTCAGCTTTCAACTCAGCTTTGATACCATAAAGATTTTCAAGAACCCCAACCCAGTTTCAGTTTCAGTTCATCATTGTTTAATGCCCAAACCCCAATGTTAGCATGTGCATAAAAATTTAATAATTTATGACTAAAAACATAAAACACATGAGATTTCTTTCTTCTTTTGAATTCTGAAAAATTATCGCAGCCCTAAATTCTTACTCAGAAATTTAATTTCAGCCACACAGGGAATTTAAACACTCAGATTTTTGGTCAAATTGACCCAGCAAAAACCCCAAAGGGAAAATCTGTTCTTCAAAGAGATTATTTTATTTTCAGGCAAAATTTACAAAATCAAATCAGCAGTACTTATCTCAGCATTTCCTCTCGAAATGCATGCCAAAACTCCCTGTACAGAATGTCTCGATTTCTGTGTTGTACGGCCCACACGTGCATTTGTACGGACTGTTGTACAACCTTGAAATTTGTGCATGTTTTCCCTGCCTCAAAAAATGAGCCTACAACCTCAAAATTTGTGCATGTATAGACATCATTAAATGTTGTACTTTACCTCAAAATCTGTTCCTATACGCATTGTTGTACGTACTGTACAAAATAGTCTCGAAATTCGTGCCTGCTGCAAAATATTTCTTGGGAAATGTGCCCAAAAATTTTCTTCCTGTCTCTGAAAAGTTGCAGAAATTCTCTCTTTCTCTTTTAAGCTTCAGGAATGAAATCTCTTCAAACCCTAGTTTCTTTTCTTACTCCTCTCTCAAAAATCTCTCTTGTGAAAGTGAACAATGAATCTCACTGTCTTTCCAAAGCCCTTTTTTATTGAGTAACTTCCATTCAAAGATCAATGACTTAGATTAAAATCCAACTTCATGAGATCAATGGCTCATCTCATTTCCTCATTAAAAATTCACTTTTTAATTAATAATGAGACTTTAATACTCACCCTTATTAATATTCATAAAAGTCACTTTTAAAATATAANGGGACGGGGGGGCGTGGGAGCAGGGAAACGCACATTGGGGACGTGTAGAGACACCCCAAAATTTTGGGGTATTTTGGGGGACGGGGGTGGGGAGGCGTCAGAGTCCCTAACATAGGGGGGTCGATCTCTGAAATTATAAAAAAGAAAAAAAATAATAAAAATATGAACCCCAACATATAAACATATCAATTCCTCATCCCATCACCATTTGCATAATAGCATGCTTATTATGTTCCCAAAGAATTTAGTGTAATTTAATGTAATCGTTATAGCCAAGCATATCATATCGATGTTTGTTTCTTTTTATTTGTTTCTAATTTCATTTTAAAATGACCATTTAGTGTAAAAGCCTAAAATTTAAAATGAACCATTTATTTTTTGAGTAAAAAAATTTAAAAAATCGAGGGCAGTGGGGGCCTGTCGGAGCTCCCCATTTTCAGGAGGGGGCGTCTGGGAGCCCCCCAATCCGGGAAACTCCTAGACCCGCGTTTCCCCAAGTTTCGCAGAAAGGGGGGCGCTGGGAAACGTTTCCCATAGACCCCCCCAGCCCCCGGGGCATGGGAAGCGTAGGGGGCGAGCCCCCGACCCTGTGAGGCGCATCCCCGTGGAACATTGAATATAAACTCAATCATTTAATTAAAAAATCACTTTATCATAAAATCATTCTCACCTTTTAATATGGCTAGGGACCACATTTGAAGTGTTCTTGTCCACCCCAAGGCATGAGTGAACAAACACTTCTCTAGGTAAAAATCAACACTATAATCTTGTAAAAAACTAGCATGGTATTAGAGCAGTTCTAGAAAAAGACATTGTCGGGAACTACAACTTGCTATTTGAAGATCTTCTTTCATTATTTCTGGAGAAAAAAAAACTTGGAAAGTTCGCTCTAGGGGAGGCAAATCATCTGGTGAAGGAAGAATCAAATTCTGAGAAGTTTTATTTTTGACCTAATTCTACTACTGCAGCTACTGCGGAAATTAGGGTTTCAAGTTTTCAGTTAATCAATCCACAGTTTTGGCTCAGCCTCACCTTCTCTCAACATGCCTTGCTAGGGTGCATCTATATGTGAGGTTAGTTTCATAAAAACTACAACTTTTATTTTTGACCTAGCTCCTACTAGGGTTTTTGGTTCAGATCTATAGGCAAGATGATTGGAATGAAGGTTGAAGAATGTCTTGATGGAGCCACCAACTTCATCTCTTGGAAGTCTAAAGTTCTTCTCATCTTGGAAAAGAATGACCTCTTAAAGTTCATCAATGAGAAGGTCCTAGAAGCAGAAGTTGAAGAGAACAAGTCTCGGTGGAGGAAGAATGATGCCCGAGCTTGGAGAATACTAGTGGACTCAGTCAAAGACCGATTGGTTCCTCAAATTTCACAAAAGAAGACAACTAGGAAGACGTTCAAAACCCTAGAGAGGCTATTTGAGCACAGTAGCATCAATGTGACTATCACATTGAGGAACCAACTATTGAACATGAAGATGGCCAAGTCTGAATCAATATCCTCATGCTTCATGAGGATAACAGAACTTAGGGACAAGCTGAGATCCAATGGAGAACCTATTGAAGATAAGAAGCTTGTCATGACCACCCTAAATGGGCTTCCACCATCTTGGGGATCTTTCATCCAAACCATCAGTGACGCACCAAGTTGCCCAAATTTGATAGATTATGGGCAGATTGCACTCAGGAGGAAATGAGGATTACAGCAAGACAAAGACTTCATGGCACTCAACCTGAGGAGAATGAAGCATTCATGGCCCATGCCAAGAAAGACAAGGGAAAGGGAAAATTTCACTAACATAAGCATCACGGTAGAAGAGCAAGCCCTTCTCCAGATCAACAAGAAAAGAAGAAAGATCTATCACAAGTACAATGCTTCAAGTGCAAGAAATATGGTCACTATGCAAACAAATGTCCAATCTCAATCAAAAGGAAACATGAAGCCTAAAAAACTAATGTAGAAGAAGATCATCATCACAAGAAGCAAAGGAGTGAAGATTGTACATAATTCTTCTTCATATCGGCATTATCAGATACTGTTCCTACCACTAGTGACACTTGGATCATAGATAGTGGTGTTTCCAAGCATATGACTGGATAAAGAAAATCTTTTTGAAATACTTGAGAAAGGATCTCATCTCCATGTTTTACTTGGAGATGATGCCAACTATACTGTGAAGGGATCTAGGGCTACCTCCCTTCAACTATAATCTAAAGATATGTTACACTTGAGTAATGTGTTATATGTGCCTGGTATGAAAAGAAATATTGTCTCTATATCTGCCTTAGAGGACAAAGGATATAAAGTTGCATTTTTAGATGGGAAAGTGCTTGCTTGGCACAAGAACTCAAGCATGGACACATCAAAAGAAATTGGAGTAAGAGAGGAGAGCCTGTATCGATTGAGCACTCCACTAGCTCAAGCACTAGTTCATGACTCCATCAGCATAGGTGAGCTATGGCACAGAAGGTTAGCTCACATCAACTATAGAGCTCTCCCAACATTAAGAAACGTTGTGACATATCTACCAATACTTCACATGGACCATGATAGAGGCTGCAAGGGATGTGCGCTTGGCAAGAATACCAAGGGATCTTTTCCGAATAGTGATAGCAAATCCAAGGAAATATTGGATCTAGTGCATTCCGACTTGTACCTATGATTGTTGCGTCACTTAGTGGTTACAACTACTCACAGAAGATTTGGATATACTTTCTCAATACCAAGGAATCCAAGGAAGTGCTCAGCAAGTTGAAAGAATTCAAAGCACAAGTCGAGAATCTGTCGGAAAAGACGATCAAAACTTTGAGATCAGACAATGGTAGAGAGTTTACATCCATAGATTTTAATGATTTCTGCAAGGAAGGAGGAATTAAGAGGGAGCTTACAGTTTCCTACAACCCTCAACAAAATGGGGTTGCTGAAAGAAAGAATCGAACAATTGTGGCCAAAGCCATGATACATGACCAGAGTCTATCGATGTTCTTGTGGGCAGAAGTTTCCAGAACAACTGTCTATGTAAAAAATAGATTCCCTCATGGATCTTTAAGAACACGACTCTGGTGTTGAAATTTACCTAGGAGTTGTTCCCCTAAGTAACTTTTTCCTGAGTCACTAAGAAAAGGGGTTTGAATCACTTGGATTATATTAATGACTTGAGATGAGCATTAATTGCACTTTAGTAAAAAAGTGCACATTAAGTGAAATATTTAAAAAGTGAGTGAAATTATTTATTTTGTGGAGAAAAGTGATTTTAATCACAACCACTCATCTAGAATAATCTGAGCCCTAGGATTAGATGACTGTTCATTCACGCTAATTCTTCACCAAAAGGGAAAGTTTCCAAGTGAAGAGGCACTTTTGCATTTGAGAGAGAAGTGAGAGCCATTTCTGAGAAAGACAGAAAAATTGCAGCAGAAGCATATTTCTTTTGGGCACGTTTTTTGAGGAGTTCAACCAGCACTGTTTTTGAGACAACAGCATTTATTGTTGCCTGTCTATATAGGCCGTACTGTACGGAATCCGTACAATGCACAGATTTTGAGAAGGAAAGTATGGGCACGATTTCCGAGGAGGTTTTCAGGCACAGCTTTCGAGAAGGGTTCTGGGCACGAATCTTGAGGAAAGCTAGCAGGCACAAATCTTGAGTCAGCTTTCTGTGGCATGGTTTTCGAGACAAACCGTACAGACAGGTCATACAGCCCGTCTATACGGATGTCGTACAGTCCATACAACATGTTTTTCGAGGCAGCTACAACAGAAATTTCTGAGTTTGATTTTTCTGTTTGGCACGGAAAATGAGGCAAAAAAATTTCATCCGATTGAGATAAGTTGGTCTGAAAAAATTTCTGAGTATTGCTGTAATTTTCCTGGATAATAAAAATTTATCTCACAGGTTTTCCTAGGAGATTGGGGTTTTTCCTGGGTCATTGGACCAAAAATACTGTGTCTGAAATTTATCTTTGAATGTGGTTTATTTGCTGTTAGAGAAAATGTTGTAGAAGCTTTTCTTGTGTGTTTCAATCCTATGTTGTTTATGAGAAAAATCTAATTTGCAGCAGTAAAACAAATTGGGTTGGGCATTAAACAATGTTTAAAACGGAGTTGGAAACCAGGTTGGGAAAGTGCTGAAAATTCTACATGGTATCAGAGCCTTGTTAAAAGGAGGGCAAATTTATACACAGTGAAAAATTTCAGACTTCAAAGATTTCTTTTGTCAATGGGCAGCACCTTGTTGAAACTTGAACTTTGCAGAGATAATGGCAACTGGACTTAGGATGGAGGATAGGCTTGATGGGGCTGCGAATTTTGTCCAATGGAAAGCTAGGATAGTGCTGATATTGGAGGAGAATGAGTTGTGGGATGAGGTGGTTGATAACACTACAGCAGTTCCTATTGTTGTTCCCCCTTCCACCGATGTAGCAGCACTTACCGCCTTCAACAAGGACATAAAAGCTAGAAGAATAATCCTAGATGCAGTTAAAGACCATGTGATTCCTCCCATCTTGAGTAAGACCTGTGCATATCAAATGTGGAATGCTTTGACCAACTTGTTTCAAAGCTCAAACGAGAATATAAAGATGGTTTTGAGGGAGAATTTGAAAAGTATCAAGATGGCCAAAGGGGAGGTTGTGATATCTTACCTTACTAGTATCTCTCAGGTGAGAGATGAGCTTGCAGCAGTGGGGGAGGTTGTTCCTAATCCAGAGCTAGTGCAGACAGCTATGAATGGGGTTTCAAATCATTGGGCTGTGTTTGCGGAGGCTTTAGTGGCTAGGGAGAACTTACCTACATGGGACAGGATATGTGATGATTTTGTTCACGACGAGTCTCGGAGGGGTCTTGTGCAGGGCAGTGCTTCTACTAGTAAGGAGGATGAGGAGAATGTGGCTTTGACAGCAAAGGGAAGAAGTTCAAGAAGAGTCCCAAGAAGGGTGGGGCCAAGCAACAGAAAGGGCAGAAGGACTTGAGCACTATGAAGTGCTTTGCTTGTCAGAAGATGGGGCACTATGCTGGGCAGTGTCCACAGAAGAAGAAGAAGAAGCAACAACAGACAACAGCTTCGGCAGAGGTTGAGGATTTTACAGCGAGATTTGAGAGAGAGTTTTCTCTTTGCACTAGGCATGTTGATAGAGAGAGAGCATCCATCATCACCAGTGCAAATGTTGATAGTGAGAGGGAGTATTCCTTGTTGACAAGTCATTCTTTGAGTGCATCCACCACCAACACGTGGTATATTGATAGTGGAGCTTCGAGCCACATGACAGGTGCTCGAGAGATGTTCTCCGAGCTTTCACAATCAGAGATTGATGTGGAGGTAGTGTTGGGGGATGATACAGTTGTCAGAGCAGTTGGGCATGGGACCATTACCTTTCAGAGGGAGTCCATGAGTCCCATGATTTTGAGAGATGTACTATATGTACCTGGGATGAAGAAGAACTTGATCTTAGTTTCCATGATCAAGCATAGAGGTCTTGGGGTGTCCTTCCTAGATGGACATGTGCGTGTGTTTCCCAAGATTGCGAGACCATCTGCTTCATACACCATTGGAGTTAGATATGGGAAACTGTACAAGCTCTTACTTCAACCCCAGCATGCTTTGGCACATAGCAGTAGCAGCGAGCTTTGTGAGCTATGGCATAGGAGGATGGCTCATCTGCATCATCAAACTTTGTGTATGTTGAGATATATGGTTACAGGGTTGCCAGAGTTCAGCACGGAGCACAGTGAGGTATGCAGGGGGTGTGCTCTGGGAAAGTACACCAAGTCTGCTTTTACGAGCAATGATAGCAGGTCAACAGGGGTTCTTGATTTGATACATTCTGACTTATGTGGACCTATGTTAGTTATTTCTTTGAGAGAGTTCGAGTATTATGTGATGTTCATCGATGACCATCTCAAGAAGACCTGGATCTACTTCCTGAAGAGCAAGAAATCTGAAGAGACTTGCACAGGTTCCAAGAGTTCAAGGCTCTTGTGGAGAACCAGACAAGGAGGAAGATATGGGCTCTCATATCGGATAACGAGGGTGAGTATACCTCCAAGGAGTTCGATGGATATTGCAAACAAGGGGCATTCGGAGGCAGTTGACCATTCCATACACTCCTGAGCAAAATGGAGTGGCAGAAAGGAAGAACAGATCTATTGTTGGAGCAGCGAGAGCTATGTTATATGATCAGTCACTTCCTTTA
Source organism: Pseudotsuga menziesii (assembly GCA_001517045.1). NCBI lineage: Eukaryota > Viridiplantae > Streptophyta > Pinopsida > Pinales > Pinaceae > Pseudotsuga > Pseudotsuga menziesii. Next base: position 359,527 of record LPNX011142539.1, on the reverse strand, counting down.
TTCCTTTGGGCAGAGGCTTGCAGTACAGTTGTTTATCTTTAGAACAGGAGCCCCCATCATGCCATGGGGAACAAGACACCTGACGAGAATTTCACAGGAAAGAAACCTGAGGTGAGTCATTTTAGGATATTTGGTTGCCCAACTTACTCACATGTCCCTTCTGAGAAGAGGACAAAGTTTGAGCCCACAACAGAGAGAGGCATCTTTGAGGGGTATGATGAGACTTTCAAGGCCTTCCGCATTTATCTTCCTTCTCAGAGGAAGGTTGTTGTGAGGAGGGGAGTGAGATTTGAGGAGGAGCAGGCCTTCAGGAAGTCTAGAGAGTTAGATCAGGGAGAGTAGTAGGTTCCCGCACCTCAGGTAGTTTCACAGGTACCTTCAGTGCAATAGACAGGTTCACAGGTTTTCGGGGTTACTGGACCACATAGTATAGGCACAGGTTCTCCAGTTTCAGTGGTTCAGCCAATAGGATCTTCAGGGACAAGTTTTGGGTCTCAGGTTACAGGTTCACCATACAGAGCTTCAGGATCACAGGGTTCACCAGTTGTTGGCACTCCAACTTCTAGTTCACAGGTTACTGGGGTTTCTACCTCTGGTAGTTCATCAGATGAGGACAGACCAGTATGGGAGCAGTCTTCAGGGAAGAAGAAGCCTAAGTGGATTCGGGACACCTTGAAGGAAGCACGGGAGTTTGGGACTCCCACGGAGCTAGTGAGGGCTATTCAGATGCCAGACAGATTGAGTATGGCATTAGTGGCTAGTCTTCGTGATTTAGGGCCTTCTACTTTTGAGGAGGCCTCTCAACATCATGTTTGGAGAGATGCCATGATGGAAGAGTACCACTCCATCATGAAGAACGATGTTTGGGAGGTAGTCCCGAGACCTGAGGGGAAGTCAGTGGTGACTTCTCATTGGCTTTACAAGCTAAAACATGCTGCAGATGGTAGTGTGGAGAAGTACAAGGCTCGATTTGTGGCGCGGGGGTTCTCATAGGTTAAGGGAGTTGATTATGATGAGACCTTTGCACCGGCTGCTCGTTATACTTCGATCAAGGCATTGATTTCCATTGCTACTGAAATGGGTTGGAAGATCCATCAAATGGATGTGAAGACAGCATTTCTCAAAGGAATCATACAGGAGGAGGTTTAGATTGAGAAACCTCAGGGCTTTGAGATTCAAGGGAGAGAGTCTCATGTTTCCAGGCTGAAGAAAACCTTGTATGGGCTGAAGCAAGCTCCTAGAGCTTGGTAATCCAGGATTGACTCTTACTTGCAGAGGATGGCTATTTAGAAGAGTGAGGCAGATCCGAATCTCTATTTCATCATGGTTGGAGATGATCCGCTCATTCTTCTGTTGTATGTGGATGACTTGTTTATCACAGGAGGAGAGAGAGCTATTGCAGCTGGCAAGAAAGATCTTGCTTCAAAGTATGAGATGACGGATATTGGATTGATGCACTATTTTTTGGGATTGGAGGTTTGGCAGGAGCCTGGACATATTTTCCTGGGACAGGGAAAGTATGGAGTTGATATTCCAAGGAGATTTCAGATGGAGGATTGCAGGCCAATGTCTACACTGATGGTCACAAACGAGAAGAAGCTTCATGCTTCTGAGGGAGAGTCGATGGATCCTACACTATATCGTCAGCTCATTGGTTCTTTGATGTATCTAGTTGACTCCAGGCCAGATTTGTCTTTTGCGGTGAACACTCTCGATCAATTTATGGTGGAGCCTAGGAGGGTGCACTAGGTAGCCGCAAAACATGTGTTGAGATACCTTGCAGGGACAGTGGAGTATGGTCTAGACTACAGGAGATCGAATGGAATCAGGTTGATTGGCTTCACAAATTCATATTGGGAAGGCAGTGTGGCAGACTAGAAGAGTACTTCCGGATGTTGTTTTAGTTTGGGCACGACAGCAGTGTCGTGATTCAGTTGAAAGCTAAAGTCTGTTGCTTTGAGTTTTGCAGAAGCCGAGTATATGGCAGCAAGTCAGGCGAGTTGCTAGGCGTTGTGGCTTCTCAAGTTGCTGGTGGATTTATTTGATCAGGAGTTGAGGCCTACGAGATTTACTGTGACAATTAGAGTTGCATCCAGCTCTCTGAGAATCCAGTATTTCATGACTTGTCAAAGCATATAGAGATCAGGTATCATTTCATTCGTGATTATGTTCAGAGAGGAGCAGTGACATTACAGTACATTTCCACTGATGAGCAGGTTGCAGATATCGTGACGAAGTCTCTTGGAAGAGGCAAGTTTATTCACTTCAGAGACAAGTTGGGTGTGGTGAAGAACAAGTTCCTTGGTAAGAGGGAGTGTTGAAATTTTCCTAGGAGTTGTTCCCCTAAGTGACTTTTTCCTAAGTCACTAGGAAACGGGGTTTGAGTCACTTGGACTTTATATTAATGACTTGAGATGAGCATTAATTGCACTTTAGGGAAAAAGTGCACTTTAAGTGAAATATTTTAAAAGTGAGTGAAATTAATTATTTTGTGGAGAAAACTGATTTTAATCACAACCACTCATCTAGACTAATCTGAGCCCTAGGGCACAAATCCCGAGGCAAGCTAGAAAGCATGAATCCTGAGGCAGCTTTCTGTGGCACGATTTTCGAGACAAATCGTACAGACAGGCCGTATAGCCCATTCATATGGTTGTCTTACAGTTTGTACAACAACACGTTTTTCGAGGCAGCTACAGCAGAAATTTCTGAGTTTGATTTTTCTTGTTTGGCATAGAAAACGAGGCAAAAAATTTGCATCCGGTTGAGATAAGTTGGTCTGAAATTTTTTTTGAGTATTGCTGTAATTTTTCCTGATAATAAAAATTTCTCTCTCACAGGTTTTCCCCGAAGGTTGAGTTTTTTCCTGGGTCATTGGACCAAAATTACTTTGTCTGAAATTTATCTTTTAATGTGGTTTATTTGTTGTTAGAGAAAATGTTGTACAAGCTTTTCTTGTGTTTCAGTCCTATGTTGTTTATGAGAAAAAACTAATTTGCAGCAGTAAAACAAATTGGGTTGGGCATTAAACAATGTTTTAAAACGGAGTTGAAAATCCGGTTGGGAAAGCGCTGAAAATTCTACATCTGGAAGAAGCCTTCACAGGAGTGAAGCCAAAAGTGGGCCACCTTCGTATCTTTGGTTGTCCAGTCTACATACATGTGCCCAAGGAGAAAAGGACGAAATTGGAGCCTTCCTGAAAGAAGGGGATTTTCGTGGGATACAGTGAGTCTTCAAAGGCGTACATAATTTACATTCCAGGATCGAAGCAAATCGAAGTCAGCAGGGATGTGTCCTTTGAAGAAGAAATGGCTATTCGGAAATGAAGAAGATTTGACATGGAGATCAATGACAATGAAGAGATGAGATCATCTCCCCTTCCAGCAGTTCAAAGAGAGTTTCCAAAGGAAGAACCGATTGACTCTGTTGATCCAGTTGAGCCAATTGATGCTCCCACAGACATTCCAGTTGGCCAAAAGAGGCCTAGATGGGCACAACAGACGTTGCAAGATGTAAAGGGGCATAAAGCTCCACATGGCACTTTTCGAGAAAGCAAAAGACCTCAGAGGTTCTCGTGTTATGTAGCATTGATGAGTCACATCATTGACTCAAATCCAACCACATGAAGAAACATCTAGGAACCAAGTTTGGAAGAATGCCATGAGGGAAGAATATCAATCCATAATGAAGAATGATGTATGGGAGGTTTTACCGAGACTTGAGGGGAAGTCAGTAGTGACTTCCAAGTCAATTTTCAAGATTAAACATGGAGCGGATGGCAATGTGGAAAAACACAAGGCTAGATTTGTTTCCAGACGATTCTCTCAAGAAGAGGGAGTTGATTACAATGAAACATTTGCTCCTATGGCTCGACATACTTCCATCAGGACCACTATTGCTATTGCTTCAGCCATGGGATGGAAGCTACATTAGATGGATGTCAAGACCGCCTTCCTCAATGGTGTATTGAGGAAGAAGTATACATTGAACAACCAAATGGGTTTGTTGTCCATGGGAAGGAGTCCCACGTCTACAAGCTGAAAAAGACTTTATATGGACTCAAGCAAGCACCTCGTGCTTGGTATGGACGAATAGACGGATACTTGATGACCTTGGGATTCACCAAGAATGATGCAGACTCAAATCTTTACTACAAGATTGTGGAAGACGAGCCACTGATTCTAGTTTTGTATGTCGATGATTTGTTTCTCACAAGAAATGAGAAGTTGATTGCATGGTGTAAGAAGAAGATTGCCTTTGACTTTGAAATGAAAAATCTTGGATTGATGCATTACTTCTTGGAATTAGAAGTATGGCAGAGGCAAAGAGAGATTTTCCTAAGTCAAGGAAAATACACCATCGATATACTGAAGAGATTCAGAATGTTGGACTGCAAGTCCATGGCTACTCCGATGGGATGCAAACCTAAAGAAGTTGAGAGACTTGGCTTCAAATTCCGAATAGAGTGATCCCACCATGTATTGCCAGTTGATTGGATCGCTGAAATATCTAACGAACACCAGGTCGAATATATGTTTTGTTGTGAATGCTCTCAGCCAGTTCACGAGTGAGCTGAGGCAGATTCACTAGACTACTGCTAAACATGTACTCAAATATTTGCATGGCACTGTGGGACATGGATTGAGATATGCTTCAGAATGTGGCTTGAGATTGTAGGGATTTTCAAACTCAGATTGGGTCGAATGCGCTGCATATAGGAAGAGTACTTCTGGATGTTGCTTCAGTTTGGGTTCTGCGGTTATTTCCTGGTGCAGCAAGAAGCAGACCTCGGTAACATTCAATACAACAGAGGCCGAGTATATGGCTGCTAGTACAGCAGTTCAAGAAGTAGTATGGCTTTGAAAACTCCTTGTAGGATTGTTTGGTCAAATTCTAGGACCAACTGTGATTCACTGTGACAACCAGAGCTGGGTGCAGATGTCAGTGAATCCTGTGTTTCATGATATATCGAAGCATATAGAGATTCGATATCACTTCATTCGTGATATAGTGCAAAAGGGTGTGTTCGAGCTAAAGTACGTGCTGACAGATGACCAAACTGCAGATGTTCTTACCAAGCCTCTTCCCAGGACAAAGTTTGAATACTTTTGTGGAAGACTTGGAGTAGAAGAAAATGTACCCCTCCTTGAGAGGGAAAGGTGATTCAGACATCTACCTTGCTTTTGCATTCGTGCCTCTACTCATTCTAGTTCTCATCCTGGTATGAGAGAAACGTCATCGACAATGGAGACAGACTATTAGTAGATGGTCGTGTACACTGGTGCCTCTGCTCGTCTCGACTCTCAGCCTGGTGTGGGAGAAATCCCATCGACAGTAGAGACAGACAGGTAGTATATGGTCGTGTACATTAGTGTCTCTGCTCGTCCAGGTTCTCAACCTGGTATGGGAGAAATCCCATCAATAGTAGAGAGGAACAGATAGTAGATGGTCGTGTGAAGCATGTCCAGGTTCCCAGCCAGGTATGGGAGATTCCCATTAGCAATAGAGACGAACTTGTTGTAGATGACACATTAATGGAACCTCTCCAATGGACTGTGAGAGTGGATGAATTCACCGATGGACTGTGTGAATCAAATGTATGATACCTCTCCGATGGACTGTGTGGATCAGATGTATGATGACAACTCTCCGATGGACTACGCAGAGTTGCAGAGCTGATGGATTCACCGATGGACTGTGTGGATCAGACAAATGATGATGATGACTCTGCGATGGACTGTGCAAAGTTGTAGAGTTGACAGATTCACTGATGGACTGAGTGGATCAAATGCATGATGACACCTCTCGACAAACAAAGATCGTGTTGACAACCTTCAGTATGTATAGAGATGATCGAGACAGATGTGTTGTATGGAAGAGACCCAGATGATCATGATGTTGATGATGTCCATGATGCTGATATCCGAAGAATACCTTCCTTGTTGAGAGGGAGCGTTGGATTTTGTGCAACTTCATAAGTTATTCTTATTGTATTTTTATTATATTGTTGAGTACCTCCTACGAGAGATCATACTGATGTAATCATTCATGTAAACCCTGGGAAATTGTATATAAGAAAAGAACTAAAATAAAATAAAAAATTTATTATTTGTATTTCTCCCCAAGGGAGGTCAGCCCCAGTTAGTTAGACAAGTCTGCCTAGTTAGGGTTAAATGTCAGTTTTCTAAAGTGCATTAATAGAGAGGTCGAGCGCCTCATTTGGACAAGCAGCCAAGCAAGCAAGTTCGCTGGTCAAGGAGAAGTTCGCTCCAACGGTGAGAAGCAATCTTTTCTGGGGTTTTTCATTAGAGAGATTTTCTTCTTTCTCTCTCTCTCTTCATGTACTCTGTTCTCAAGATTGATCATCTCTATACGAAGGTTGTTGGGTTTTCTCCCTATTGGGTTTTCTAGGATAAGCTCTTGTGTTCTTTGTTTCTATGCTTTGTCTTTCTTCTAGAGACCCTATTGTTCATTTGCAATAAAATTATACTGCTATAATCTTGTAAAAATCTAACACCCCACCCAATGGTACAGGTACCCATGCTACTTAGGTTTAAATATATTAAAACTCAGAAGTAACTGATATGAAATAGTCAAAATAGAATCAATATTTATGACATTGCTTCGCTTTTTCTGATTTTGAAACAATTATAAAATATGGAAAAAAATGATCGACACAAAATTGCGAAAAGGCACAGAAATGGAAATTATAAAATATTTCACATCTTCATAAAGAATTAGTTCACGAATGAAACTGGTACATTCAACATTCCATTGTCCAAATATATTAAAACTCGAAAGTGATGAATATGAAATATTAAAATAGAATCAAGATTTAAGACATTAGTTTCCCTTTTTCTGATTTCAAATTATCCATTTTGAACAAGAAGTTTCAAAGTTTCATTTGGTTATCTTTGTTAAATTTTCAATATATCGTAAATAAATTGTTTAACTTTTTGGGTTACTCGGAAAGCGTTTTCACCATGCTTGAGGGTGCTTCATGTGATGCGGGGTGTATGGTGCGTTGATTACCCTTGGTTGTACCATGACGAATATACACACTGGAGATAGCTTACTCATGGATTGCTATGCCTTGACTTGATGCTTATGTGACACACTTCCTTAGGAGGTTGGAGACCTATGTGGCATAGTGACCTTTTTCATTGGGTGCAGACATGGAGAGCTTGTTTGCTTGCTTAGGAGGTAAAACCACTTGGAGGAGGAGTGTTAGGCATCTAGGAGGCCATTGGGCCCTCAATATTATGGGGACACTTAGTTGCCTACATGGAAACTTGAACTTAACTTGAGGATACTTGGGTTGAGGAGTGGTCATGTAGAAGTGGTGAACCTAGAGGTACGCATGGCTTAGGAGCGAGTGTTGGAGTATTGGAGACCTTTGGAGGAGCATTGCACCTTTCTTGAGTAGCACTCACGTTGGGAACCTTGCTTGGTGGACGTGCGTCCATTGGCGCTTGAATTGTGTCACTTAGAGTTGGAGCACTTTACATGTGGACTTATTTAGTGTTTAGTTAGATTGCTTGTTGTGGACATGGTCCACTTTATTATTGTTGGCCTCCCTCACCTTTCATTTATAAAGGGAGGAGAAAGTCTTTTCATTCAATCAAATCAAATGCTTCTGTTAGAGATGTGAAAGCTAGAGAAAACTTGTCACTTTCATTGTACCTTCTTCATTGTACTTTTCCTTTTTTGTCTCGAGCAGTAGGGTTCTTGAATAGATTCAAGAAGAAAACTAGGGTTAGGGTTTTCCTTAAGAAGGCAAGGAAAGCTAAGGTTTAGGAAAATCCCTAGAGGGACAAAGGTGCACTTGTTCCTGTAGGGAGAGAAGAAGACTACGGTTTTATGGCATTTGGAAACCATAATACCATTTGGATGCTTGATTTTGGAGAAGATAGTGGAAGACTGTCTTGTTTTCTCTTGTACACTAGTGGGATGCAAGTTTAGGTGCTGAAGAAGACTTGCCAACGTGTACTATTTGCTTTTTGTGAATCTTTGGTGGAGCGACAAGCTTTAGTTGGGAGAGATTCCTAGCTAGGAGGAGTTGGTGGATAGGGTTTGTTATTTTGGTGGATACTCTAGATAGGGTTTGGACTCTAGAAAGCTTGACTTATACCAGCATGTATTAAGTTGTTGGTATGATACTTGTACTTTATATTATCAATATATATTAAGTGTTTCAGCTGTCTAAATTTTGTGTAATTGCATATCTGATTTTCAGCTTTATGTTATCTTGATGACTGAGTAGTTTCTAGTGTTTGTTATGCATGCTGATTTGACATAACATCAAGTAGATTTTGCTAAGTGATTTAACAAACATATAGAAGCTAAAAGGGAAGATTTACGGCTGTAATAAATCTGTTGTTATGAGTTATTTTCAGATCTGTTATATGCTTTGGAAGTGCGCCCTAAGGGCTGGAAACTTGTTCCATTGAAGTACACTTGTTTGGTATATATTTTCTTGGGTCAACTCATGTATTTGGTTGAAGAGAAGTGAAGTATTTGTTGCTGTAATTTAATATTTGAAATTCATCCCTAAGGCTGAAAGCTCACAGGAAATAGATCTAGGAAAGAGTAAGGTTGAGGTTGAATTTGTGATGTTACATTCATTTCCTTATAGCGAAATTCTAACACAGATCTATACTCCTAAAAAGTTAAAACCCTAATCTAGGAAACTGAAACTGATTAATCACCTATTAAAACAGTTGAGAAAGGAGTGCTAGATCTACAAACAAATAAATCTGAAAATTACTAAGTATCATGGGTACCTCTACCCGGGGGTTGGGCCTGTGAACCCATATCGGATACCCATACCCATGTACCGGATACCCCATACCCACATACCTTGCCGTACCCTGCTGTACCAGAAACTTGGTCGAAGTACCTGAGACATTTGTCATAGATTAAGGGGATGTTGATTGCAGAAGGGACGAGGTACCCCTATTTTTGGGACACCCAAGGACAAGTTTTGTACATGGTACCCCTAATTTGGGGATGCCAAGGGATCAGTTTGGTATGAACCCAATCAATTTTGTACAAGTGACACTAAAGTCAGTAATATTAAATGGTAATATTAAATTCTTTAAGTAAAAGGATAGAATGTCACTTTCATCCTTTTACTTAAATTTTTAACATTACCATTAATTGTTTCAGGATGTTTGAGAGTGGTTCCAACCTCATTGGACTTCATGATTGCAACAATTCCACTGGATTCTATCATGTATTAGGGTCTGGGATTGACATTTTGATTTAATCAAGCACATCAACCTCTCTATGTACATTGACGTTGGTGTTGCTTATTGTTGATATCCTCTATTCTGACCTTAACAAAAATGTACCCTTCACTCAAGCAAAATCACTTATTAAGCAGGGGGTAGCTTTTTCTACCTTATTTTAACACTTGGATTAGAAAGTTCATCAAAATTGTAGGGTGTTGACTAATGTCCTTGGAGGGCAAACAATACTCTGCTGCATGCAGAGTATTGCTCACCGTCCTTGGAGGACCAATGCAATGTCGCCAATTTTAGGGTTACCAATTTTGCAGTTGGGATAGCTTCTGTTGCTTTTGATGCCACTTAACCTAGAAAAGTTGTTTATCTCTAGGAAATCTCGAGGAAACTGACTAATAGCATGATGGATGGTATTAAGTGTTCCATGGTATTGGAGTCCAAAAAAGTTTAAAAGAGGGACAATGCCTCACTGGGGGATATGTTGATTTGGATATTGATTTATTCTCACCGTCTAAAGGTTGTCCAAAGTTTTCGTTTGGGGTTGGAAAACTCCACCCACCCATTGTGGTTTAGTTTCAGTGGTGAGACAAATCCACTCTAACTAGACAAGGAGGAGGATCCATCCAGGGTCTTCACTTGAGCTTCGTTTGGTTTGGCATCACTTCCAGGTTCTTGTTGAGTGTATTCTGGTAGCTACCATAGCAGCTATAGTTATTGTATTGTTTACCATCTATTATTCATAATAAAGGTGCCAACATTATTTCTCCATTTGGATGTGTTCTTGAATGATTACAATGTGTTTGACAAAATGTTAATGAAAATGCAAAATGTTGATGAAAATGCAAAATGGTGATAACAGTTATATATCAATGCAAAATTACTAAATTCAAAACAATTTGTTCCTATCCCATCGGGGAAATTACAACCAACTTCAAAATTCAAGGTACAGTCAAGGGCTAGAGCCTAGAGGAGGGGGTACAAGGTGCTATTGATGAATAGGATCCCAATATAGGCAAGGATTTTGATATGTAATTATTTGTTGTAGCATGAAGTTTTTTGGACTCTATAGGCCATTTAGCTTCTTTGTTTAATATATATATATATATATATATTGTACCCCCAACGTACCCAAGTCCCCTATTTCAAAAAGTGGCATCCTCACCCCCTCACCTGTCCTTGTCCCCATCCCCGTCCCCAAGTTTCCTGGCAACTTAAGAAAATTAGGACAGCAAGCTAAATCTGCAACACCCAATCATATATCTCTATATTCTTAAGTTGCATAATATGGGGAGGGGTCGAGTTTCCAACGCCTTTCCATTTCGGAAACTTGCACCCATTTCCCCATATCGTGCAACTTAAGAATATAGAGATATGTGATTAGGTGTTGCAGATTTAGCTTGCTGTCCTAATTTTCAGATTTATTTGTTTGTAGATCTAACACTCCTTTAAAATAGCACATTATATTAAACTTTGAAAGAAAGCGTTATGAATAAACAAGAAAGAACATTTAAATGACAAACATAAATGGCAAGCAATGCTCCACCATCTCTTATATTGGAATCCTCATCATCTAAGTCACCTGACACGGGGACACGGGACACGAAGGACACGGGGATTCGAGTGTCCGACACGGGCACGGCGACCCTCGGAAT
>LPNX011142539.1:331243-348612 GCA_001517045.1 Pseudotsuga menziesii | reverse complement strand
TTAGTAATTACACATTTAAATCCTTCAAATCTTCTTCACCTGCACACCAAACACACTTTAGAACCCTCTCCACACTTGCAAATGATAAAAAGAAAGTGAGATTTTTTATTTAAAGCAATTCTGGGCATTTTTTTAGTGGAAAAAGTGTCCTGTTTTCTGGACACGCACTGACAGTCCTCGTACACGCGTGTCCGAAAACAGGACACGCTCGAACACTTGTGTCCGAAAACATGACATGCTGCAAAGACATGTCGGACACGTTTTGTCAATGTCTCTGTGTCTGACACGCGGACACGGGACACGCAGGCCCTTTTGGACGAATCCGGTTTCATAGCTCATCATTAGTATCATCCTTTGTCTCCTTGTCTAGCATTTTCTTCTACCTTGATCCTCCAGGGACATTGGTCAACACCATCCAATTTTAATGAAACTACTTAATCCAAGCCTTAAAATATGGTAGAATTAGCTTAACATACCTAATCAATGATTTTGGCTTGAGTGACGGGTACATTTTTGCTAAGGCCATGCCAAAGGAGTTCTACAATCAATGCCACCAACATCAAGGTGCACAAAGGGCTTGGTGCTCTTGATTAAATACCAATACCATTCCTTAATACATGAAGAATCCAATGAAAATGCTACAATTTGACCAATCCTGAAAACCTGAAAACTTTAACTCTCCTGAATTTGAGTGGGACAAGAAATTTTACTTTCTCCATATGAAGTTCAACGAAGTTGGTACCACTCTCAAACATCCTAAAACACTTAATGGTAATGTTAAAAATTTAAGCAAAAAAGTGACATTTCCTTTATCTTTCATTTGTAAAAGTGACATATCATTTATAATTCATTATGAAAAGTCACTTCTACAAATGAAAGATAAAGGAAATGTCGCTTTTACTTTAAGAATTTAACATTTCCATTGATTCTCAACATTTTTTATGAAACCGAGTCAAACCAAGTCAAAATAGACGGATTTAGAGAAGGAAACACATCATACAAATGCCGGTACAGCCTGAGAACACATTTCCGATTGTAAGAAACGCTTTCCCACATGTGGGACATGCCTATATAACTGAAAACACATCTCAAATCCATACCACACGTGTTTCTGTACCGAAATGCACATGGTACAACCCTTATTATGGTGCTTCCTACAACTTAGCTCTATTCACTAAAAGAAGAATGACATCTACAACTAGCTAACACGCTAGTCAAAAATCAAACATCTCAATGAAGCACTCTCTATCTCAATGAAGCACTCTCTATTTGGTCTCAGTGTGTGTTAACCTTCATCATCATCATCATCATCATCATAAAACAAAAAAAAACATAAATCTTAATTCACTTTATTAACGCCCAAGTCTAACATCTAATTGACCATTATAAACTACATTTTACTTTAACACCCTCCCTTAATGGTCAATCTACTAACCACACCAAGTTTATTTCGAAATTTTACATGCTTTTTAGAACCCAAAGACTTGGTGAAAATGTTTGTGGTTTGCTCCTCCGTGGGATAGTACTACAACTCAACAGTTTCAACTTGTACAAGCTATCTGATGAAGTGGTTGTAGATTTTCCTAACCCTAGGTGAATGTTGTCCTTATGTTCTCAAATAAATAAACACTTATATAATTTGTAGAAATTAATCTCTTCACATAGTAGTATTCACACATATAGCTGGAAAAATGAACACAAGCATAAACACAATATACAAACAATTTACTCCTTCAATCAGCTTTTCATCAATAGATTAAAGCTTACAAGAAAAATTCCACAACTACCAAAACTATCAGGTGTATGGTACACTCTGTTGCCGCCTAATACACACTTTAGGGCACAGGAAAGTCAACAACCTGCTATGTGAGTCCTTGGGGACAAGTGAGAGCTGGGAACCACTGTCACCACAGTCCACAACTCCTTCATTTAGGCCAGATCCTAACGAAGTCAAGGGGGGTAGTCCCTACGGAAGACTATATTCCAAACTTTATTAACAGTTGAGTTAAAAGGATCTTTATTATTGTGAAAGAATAGAATGGAGCAACAGAAACACTACGGGCAGATGATTGCCTTCTCATTATTCAGAGCTGTTTAAATAGGAAATAGAAAACAACAATACTGTGGGTGAATACCACAGGTAGGTAAATACCATGGGTTACCTAACTCACTAACTTAACTACGAGTGAGATTACTCTCTTCAACACACCCCCTTAATCTCAACTGGCAGTACATCATCAGCACTGTCTATGCCTAAGTGCTCTCTCTGATATACAAATGCAGATGTTCCCAATGGTTTGGTAAACATGTCAGCTAACTGCTCCTTAAAGCCACAAAACAATAAAGAAATTTGTTTTTCATTGACTAACTCACGAATGAAGTGATACGAGTGTCAATGTGTTTGCTTTTTCTATGAAATACATTATGTTTAGACAACTGTATTGAAGAGTTATTATCACAGAAAATAGAAGTGGGATCTCTTGGAGTGTGTCCCATATCTTTCAACAGTCTTCTTAGCCAAACTGCATGGCAAGCTGCTGTGGCGGCTGCTACATATTTTGCTTCTGCAGAAGACATGCTCACAATGGGTTGTTTCTGAGATGCCCAAGAGATCATATTTGTACCCAAATGGAAAGCGTAACGAGATGTGCTTTTCCTATCATCAAGACTACCTGCAAAATCACTGTCAGTGTACCCTATAAGAGTACTGTCTAGTGTATGAGTGTACCAAAGGCCATATCCAAGTGTGCCTACAACATATCTTAGTATTCTTTTTCTAACGTTCCAGTGAGTGTCTTTGGGAGACTGCATAAATCTGGATATAAGAATGACAGCATACATCAAATCAGGTCTAGTTGCAGTCAAATACATTAAACTACCTACCATTTGTTTATAAAGTGTATTGTTTACTGCTGGTTCATCACCATTCTTGGTTAACTTGGTGCCAAGAGCTATAGGGGTTTCTGCAGGTTTACATTTATCCATTCTGAATCTCTGCAAAATATCAGTAGCATACTTATGCTGGCAGATAAAAATACCTTTCTTAGTTTGAGTAACTTCCAGGCCAAGGAAGTACTTCATCAGTCCTAGATCAATCATTTCAAATTCTTTTTTCATGATTGCCCTGAAATCTTCAAGCATCAAATTACCATTGTAAATCATGTCATCAACATAAAGACATACCATCAATATTTTACCTTTCTCTGTTTTGACATACAGAGTGGGCTCATTGCTGCTTCTGTTGAAACCATTGTTGATGAGGTAGGAGTCAATCCTACTGTACCAAGCTCGTGGAGCTTGTTTTAGACCATACAAGGCCTTTTTGAGCTTATACACTTTGTCTTCATGACCCTTGACAGTATAACCAAGTGGCTGGTCTACATAGACTTCTTCTTCTAGAATGCCATTAAGAAAGGCAGATTTCACATCCATTTGATACACAGGCCATTGATTTTGTGTTGCTATGGCAAGTCTAGCTCTGATGGTATCCATCCTTGCTACAAGAGCAAAGGTTTAATCATAATATATACCATACTTCTGTGCATAACCTTTGGCAACCAACCTTGCCTTGTGCTTTTCAAGTTCTCCTTTTTCATTCAATTTGGTCTTATAGACCCATTTGACTCCAATACTGGTTTTGTCTGCAGGGATGTCAACAAGATCCCAAGTCTGATTTTTCTCTATTGCATCAATCTCTTCATTCATGGCTTTTACCCTTTGTGCATCCTTCACTGCTTCATTAAAAGATGTGGGCTGCAGGAGAAGAGAGCAAACTGAAGTTGCTCGTCTAGAATTGGAGTCTATTCATATAACTCTGTCAAGCTTTTGGTTTTTCGGTTCTGTGGTGGACCATCTGCTGCATCTTCTTGCTGCTGTACTTCCAATCTTGGAAGTCTGATAGGTAGATCTGGATGATATGAGTGATCTTCATGTTGTATGTCTGAAAGATCACTCCAGCATTTGTCTTCAATGAACTTTACGTCTCTGCTCACCACAAGCTTCTTGGTGACAAGATTATATAGCTTGTATGCCTTGTGCTGTTCACTATAACCAGTGAAAATGCAGCGCTCACTTTTCTTGTCTAACTTTCTTCTGAGTTCATCAGGTATATGCGCAAAGGCAACAGAACCAAAGATTCTGAGATGTGAGACACTAGTCTTAGTGCCACTCCATGCTTCTTCAGGAATCTTGTCTTGGACAGTTACTGTGGGTGATCTGTTGAGCAAGTAGACTGAGCATCCAACAGCTTCAGCCCAATACTCATTTGACAGCTTCTTGTGTGACAGCATGCTATGGGCCATGTTCATGATGGTCCGGTTCTTCCGTTCAGCAACTCCATTCTGTTGTGAAGTGTATCTGGTGGTGGACTGTCTCTGGATGCCATGCTGCTTACAAAAGTCTAAAAACTCATGTGAATCATATTCAGCTCCACCATCTGACCTGATCATTTTAATGGACTTTCCAGACTGTTTCTCAGTGACAGCCTTGAACTCTTTAAACTTGGAGAAAGTCTCTGATTTGTGCCTGAGAAAATAAATCCATGTTTTTCTGCTAAAATCATCAATAAAGGTCAAAAAATAAAAACTGCCTCCTATGGATTGGGTTTGCATGGGTCCACAGAGGTCTGTATGAACTAACTCAAGTTGCTCTTTGGCTCGAGATGTGGAAGTGGGAAAACTGTCCCTATGATGTTTACCAGTGATACAATCCTCACAGGTGTTGGATTGTTTATGAATAACCGGTAATCCTTTGACCATTGACTGTTTGTGCAGGAGATTGAGACTCTTGAAGGGAAGATGACCGAATCTACAGTGCCATAACCAGGATTCATCTTGACTAGAAACTGTATGAATTACAGGATGTGGAAGGTTAGCACTCCTAAGACTAAGAGGAAAGATTCTATTCTTGGTCATTTCAACTTTGGCTATGAGTCTCTAACTGGGAGGTTTATCATAGATAGCACAGTATGTATCATGAAACCTAACATCATACTTATTCTGAAGTAATTGACCTATACTGATCAAATTTACAGTCAAATGAGGTACATAAAACACCTCATGAATGGACATTTTTTCATTTTGATTACTAAGTACAGGAATAATACCTTTTCCTTTTGCTGGAACTAGAGAGTCATCTCCTAGCTTGATATTCGTGACAACAGAGAAATCCAGACTAGAGAATAATGACTTGTTACCTGTCATGTGATTGCTGCAACCGCTATCTAGTAGCCATAGATCTGAGCTGCAGTGTCCTTCAGTTGCTTGATAAGACAAAAACATCAGCTCTGACAAGCCTTCTTCTTCTTTGGAGACATTAACTCTGCTATTGTTCTGGTTATTGTTTTGGTCTGCTTGCTTCTTTCTGCATTCTCTTTCATTGTGCCCATACTTCTTGCAGTAGTTACACTGAACATTGGACTTATTGGTCCATCTCTTGCCTCTTCCCCTCTGACCTTGAGAGTTGTGAGAGTGTTCTGAATGCTCTGAGTGTTCATGATTGTGACTGGTTATATCTTCTGTAGATCGAGACCATCGGCCTCTTCTTCCTCTACCTCATCCTCCTCTGCGTCTACCTCTGTTGAGGGAAGCTTGAGTGCTGAATGCATTGGTCAACGATTCTTCTTCTTGAGTGAATCGCGCTTCATGAGATAGAAAAGATCCAGTCAATTCTTCTAAGGTGAATTTAGACAAATCTTTTGCTTCTTCTATGGCAGTCACTACCATAGCAAACTTCTTGGTGAGACACCGAAGAATCTTTTGAACAACAATCTTTTGTTCTAGCGGTTCACCATAGGTTTGGAATTGGGTCACAATACCTGAAACCTTAGTCCTGAACCGATCCACAGTTTCTGACTCTTTCATCTTCAAACTTTCAAATTGAAGGCGTAGGGTTTGCAGTCTTACCGTTTTAACGCGATCGGTTCCCTTGTAGGCTGATGCAAGCAGATTCCAAGCTTGATATGCGCTGGAAGCTCCGAAGATCCGTGGGAAAATGGACTCCTCAATGCAACTTTGGATCATCCATGTGGCTGTGAGATCTCGGTCTCGACGAGCTTCGAGAGCATTCTTCTGGGCATTATTCATTGCAGCGAGAGCAACCGCTTCAGGTTCTTTGAACTCGGTTTCCACCATATCTCAACATTTGTTGAGCTGCAGAAATGTCTTCATTTTGATAGACCAAAATTCATAGTTAGCTCCGGTCAAAACAGGTCCGGAGATCGGCTTCAAAGAGCTGGTATTAGCCATTTGATATGACTAAAAAAAAATATTTGCCCTTGCTTTTCTTTCTTACCTTTTTTTTATTAAAAAAAAATAATAATGATACCTCTCCTTCTCAGCTCTCAATGTCACCTTCTTGATTCCTCTCGATCTCAGTTCTTAATGTCAAATCTGAAGAAGGCATAAAATTCGGATACTCCAACGCAAGCAAAACCTCCAACACAGATCTCCTGGTAGAGTGGTCTTCGAACCTCAAGATTATCTTCTCTGCTATCTGACCTCAAGATTTTCTTATCCTAGGCAATATACTGCAGCGACGGCCGAAGCGATGAGATCGCTGAAACGAATTGATTAGCAATTCGTTGATGAAGATACACAATTCGCGGATGGACGATTTGGTAGAATTGTTGGAAGATTGCACTTGTATATAGATCTGGTATCGTTGGGTAGAGGACGCTGGAGATCGCAGGCTTAGATTGGATCGCAGATGTTGACAAGAAGTCAGATCTGAAGAGCTTGGGCTGTCGCGCAGGCTGATCTGACGAGGGACAATGGCGTCCACCCTCTCTACCCCAATCACTTTTTTACAGGTGGGCACTTGTTTCGTGGGGCAGTATTACCATGTCTTGCAATAGCAGCCAGAGTTTGTGCACCAATTCTATACAAATCTAAGCATCATGCATCACCTAGACCGAGACAAGCAAGAGACGGCTACGGGGATGAGGGATCCAGCCACGGGGGACTGGATTCCGGAAGATCACTTCGGCCAGACCGATATTGCAGTAGATATTAAATCCTAGAGAATAAGATTAGTTTAGTATTAATACCAGGGATATCGCTGCTGGAAGGTGTAGATTGTTCAATCTGAATGCACACGCTGGAGTAACCACCACTGCGATCTGGATAGCACCTATTCGATCTGGGATGCACAAACTCCACTACGATCAGTCAAATAGATCTGCTGTGTTCGAAGCAGCCGCTTGGAGAATGCATGGGCCGGAGGCAACGAAGCTAGCTCCGAAGGCAAGCTGGTATCAAATGGCTTCTGAGCTAGAGGGCTTTCCACTCTGTGAAAAGGCTTGCCCCAACAATGGAAGGATCAGGCCTTACACTCTGATACCATGTGAAAGAATAGAATGGAGCAACAGAAACACTATGGGCAGATGATTGCCTTCTCATTATTCAGAGCTGTTTAAATAGGAAATAAAAAACAACAATACTGTGGGTGAATACCATAGGTAGGTAAATACTGTGGGTTACCTAACTCATTAACTTAACTACGGGTGAGATTACTCTCTTCAACAATTATTAGGTGAAAGGCTTAGGTTTTACTATTTACTAAGGATGACAATCAGCCAATACAAATGCAATATTTCTCAAATGACAATCAAGCCTTTATTCAGATACAACCAGTGCCTAAAGAGTGGAGTCAGAGAATGCAGCGTTTAATGAGATGCAATCTAGGTTAATTATCTCACAGGTTAAATGTTATCTAACAATGAGATGAATAAACAAATAGATGATAAAGTTATAAACAGTAATGAATCAAGATATCTAAGCAATGTACAGATGATCTAAATTTATCAGTATAAACAAATGAACAAGTAAAATAGTTACAGTTTAGACAAATATTAACCAAATTTACAAGTTATAGACAAAAGATAGCAGAAGGAAAATGCCTTAAATGAAATTTATTAAACCAACGGTAAATGAAAATGGAAAGAGTTTAAGTTGAATTACTTGAAGCAGTTAAACAAATGTTATTGAGTTATTAAGCATTCACCACATAAACAATTGCAGAACTGAAAGTAAATGAGATTGAAAGTAAAGTGCTGGAGTGAAAATGTACTGTAAATCCCTGCTGGAGTGTAGAGCCTGTTTTGCAATGCTTCTTGTTCTTTTTAGTAAATTTTATTACAGTTTTTCTTCTTGTATTAGGTTTTCAAACAGTAGTGTGTCTACCCCTACCACGTATCCCCTTAATCCAAAGGTGGAGTGTTGTTGCGCTCAAAACAATGGGAACAAGCCCACCTATAGCTCACAGATCAAACCCCCAGTGCCAGGCATCCAACAAGGGAGGACGTGAACACCGTGAGACACCCCTCGGTCTCTCACCCCCCGTGGCTTACAAAGGTCACCAGTTTTCAGTTGGATTAAAGCAATAATGTGATGGATGCCTATTACTAAAACTCCTCTACCCCCTGTCGTATCTCGTGAGTACCTCGAAGGATGATAACCGAGTAGAGGAACAGGGGCTAAATTCGTTGTTGGTTAATTTTAGGGGTAAATTTTAAATCTTGTAGTGGTTAAGCATGCAAGTAAATTTTTAAAACTATCAACAGGGCTCAACCAAGCGGTATCCCTTATGTGAGGTGCTGGTACTTGAACCCTGGACTGGTAAAGCAAATGTGTTTGGTACAGAAATACGTAAACAAACAAGGCAATGTTATCTAATTAAATCTAAGCCCCTGGCTTTCTGCTTTTCATACCCTGATCCGAGTTCCCTAAAGGGAGATAACAGATAGGAATAGAGGATACACCGAAAGGCAAGTTGTAAAATTACTTCTTTGCAACAAAAAGTAAATCTAACTAAGTGCTTGGAAATAAAAAGAACAGAAACGAAAAAACTACTCTAAACAATTAACCTAACCATACATCAATCCCTTTAATAGAGATGGTGGGTAAAAGACTAGATCTACTTGCAGAAAAGTAAATCTAACAACTAGTGTTCTACCCTATCACTACTCTAACTTCATATACAAGATTTACAAATGATTTTAAAGAGCTTTGAAGAATACCCCAAGAGTACTACTCTTTGGGGTTTACAAATGATAGAAAAGAGAGGAAAAGATGGGGTTTTGTACCCCTTTTTGCACCCAAAACTTTTAGGGCCTTTTTTCTGATGAAATTTTGGTAGCACCTCCCCCTTCCCTGTGTAAAAACCTGCAAAAAACAGTGACCTACTTCGCTGGAATTTACAGCAGAAAACACTACAGAAAGTATGTTAGAAGTTAGCCCCAAAAACTCAGAAAAAACAGTGCAAAAATCTGAACTTGAAACTATGTAAAACTTGAACTTCTGGTGGCCTAGAAATGGGTTTTTAGGCCCTAAAATGACAAGTAAATTGCAGATTTATAATACCAAACTAATCTACTATGAATGAAAGCCCTAAAACAAGAGTTTTATTCATTATACAGTGAATAAAACCTAGTTTTAAAACAGTGACAAAAATATGAGCGAAAATGCAAAATACAAAATGAAACCCTGAATAAATGAATGTATCTTGAAGATAAAATGCAAGATAGGTGCTTGGCCTGGGAGGTCCTCTTCCAAACCCTTGGATCTGCAAAATAACTATGAGAAATCTACAAAATAGAGCAAGAGGTGAGCAAAATAAAAAGATCTACAAAGACCTTTGTAGATCTAGCTAAAACTACTCACAAATAGATGTAAATAACCATTCACAACTAAATCCTCTTTGCAAAGACCTTTGCAAGGGGCATCTATGTATGTATAATGAAAAATAAACTCACAAATGAAAATGTTATACCTCAGATTAGAAAATGGAAAGCCAACACCATGAGACAAGAGTTTCTCCAAAGATTTCACTTGATTATGGCCCAACAAGGGCAAAGCTTGATACAAAAGAGCCTCTTAGGGCTTGAGCAAAATGAGCAAGAGAAATGTGAGAGAAGAAGAGGAAAGAGGGAGAAGAGAGAGTATTTTGGCAGCATAACCATGCTCCAAAGAATGATCATAAAATGAGAGGAGAGGAGGGGCCTCTCTTTTATAGTTGAAAAGATCCCAAACCCACTCCCAAATCAAGGGTCCAAAACATAGATCTAAACTCTAGCTCTCCTCCACCCTTAGATCTAGTTTTGTTGACTTTGCAAGCCATCCACCAATCATAAGCAAGGGTGTCTCTTCAAATCAATGGTCGAAAAAATAGATCCATGTCACAATGAAGCTTAACCCTTAGATCTAGGGTTTCCATGACTCAAGTGGGGCCTCCTTTGACCCAAATTTTGTTTTTTTTATTTTGTATTTTTTATCTTTTATTTTTAATCTTTTATTTTTTTATCTTTTATCTTTTATTTTATTTTTTATTAAGACCAAAGGGGCGCCCCACTTAAGAAATCTTCAAAAAATTATTTTGACCATGGCGGGGCGGGGAGGGGGGTGTTATTTAAATAAAAATTGACTATGCTTAGCCACCCCCCAAACTTAATTACATTGGCCTTATTTGATTTTTTCCTTCAAAATCAAATAAGTTAATTTTTCACCCATGGAAATTAAATTAATTAATTTCCTAGGAAAAAATACCTTTGCTTAACCAAAATTGGTCTAACTTCCTAACCCCTTGTCAGAATGACATGAGGGTTGAACCAATGGCTTAGGGGGTGTCATAGCATTTTCATTTGCATTCATATCCCCTATTACAAAATGCCAAGGTTCAAGAGATTACATTATTACGTCAAAACTTAATTAATTAACCACCAAATGGTAAAGTTAATTAATTAGGAAAAAATCAAAATAAAAATTAAAATCCTAACGAAATTCCGCAAGACTACAAGATATGGCTAGCATGGTCATGGACAACAACTTGAAACCTTAGCCACCTCATGGGCTTGATTACCAAAACGCCAATTCACCACTTTGGAGGATTGAAGAGTGAAAAACCCAGCCAATTAAAATTGTTAATTAACAAAATTCACTGGAAGGGGAAAAAACACTCGATGAACAGAACTTCCCTGATAATAAAGTCCATGGTGACATCCTTAGAGGAATGACCCATGCTGACATATAAAGTTACATTAATTATCCCACGCAGGGGAGCGGACATTTCGTGTACAAAAGGGACAAAATTGCCATGTTGAGTGAAAAATCCTTTCCATGGTGCAAATTGTACAATATGTACATCTGCAATGTACATGACGTTGCCACCTAGTCGATATAGGTGGGAATGTACCTAACAATTAGAGTTGTTTGGAGCTCTCAGAAAATCCAGTGCTCTATGACAGGTAGGATCACATCAAAAGGAAGTATCACCATGTCTAGGACATGGTGCAATATGCTTTGTCAAGTAGACAGTTTACTGATGTGTTGAATAAGCCTTTGTCAAAGTCTAAGTGATCCAGGAGCCCAAGCGCATGTCGAAGGACAACAGTTTAATTGAATGAATCAAGCACTGCCATGGCAGAAGCATATTAAAATAAGCAAAGTAGGAAATACACTACACAGACAAAAAGTATACAAACAAACAAAATGCAAGAATTCGAACCAAACTTTATTGTTCTATTACTGCTCTATTACTTGCTTGTATTTTACAATAGTGTACATGCTTATATAGAATCCTAGGACGCTTCAGTGACCACCCGTTACTTTCAGTTACAAAGAAGTTAGAACGGTTCGGAATTTCAACTGTTACAGACGATTGGAAGACCGAGAGACAATATGTTGTAGTTGTGTCGAGATCTTGGAGTCGACGATGCATGTCAAGATGTGGAACCTGTCAAGGTTGTGACGAGGTTCGAACTTGTCAAAGTCAATGTTGAACCTATTGAAGTCGACAAACATGCCAACTGTTGGGTGGATCATTCCTCTTTCCTTAAGAAATAATGGTCCCCATTGTTGCTCGTTCAAGTGAGGAAACTTGTTGGTGAGTTCAGTAGTAGAGTACCACTTTCCTTGGGCTGGGAGTTGTCTGGCTTTAGTCCCTTAAAACAATGGAATTGCTTTCGTCCTTGTATGGTGTATCTGTTGTCCCACGATGGTGTCGCAAGGAAGAGGCTCCTGAAGATCTGGATGGATGTCTTTGGGTTCTGTTGTCTGCAAGTTGTTTTGTTCCAACAACGGTGCATGGTATGGTCGAAGTAGATCCACATTGAACACTGGATGCAGACCCAAGCATGAAGGACTGTCGAGCTGGAAAGCATTTTCTCCAATCTGCTTAAGGATATTGTAAGGACCATATCGCAAAGGCTTCAGCTTTCTATAAGGACCAGTGAAGCACTCCTTGTTTAGATGTAACCAGAACTGATCCCCAATTTGGAATGGATGAGGAGTACGATGTTGATCATGTTGGGCCTTGGCTTTTGCATTAGCTCGCTGCAACATTTCTTGTACTTGCTTCTGGATGTTGTAGATTTGATCTCGAAACTTCAATGCTTTTTCAACTTCTCGTTGGTCAGAGTCGATGTCGTTCAATTGCGTCGATGAACTGATCAAGTCGATGGGCGTTGAGAGTTGAAATCCATAACAGATCTCAAATGGACTCTTGCCCATAGAGTTGTGCTGAGCACAATTGTAACTCTGTTGTATGTATGGGAGACTTTCATCCCATGTTTGACGATATTTGTGGTTGTACATGCGAAGCAGTTGTACTACCAAGCAATTCACAACTTCTGTCTGTCTGTCTGTCCGAGGATGGAAAGCTGTCGACAAAGAAAGTCTCGTGTCGAGCTGTTGCAAAGAGTCTTCCTAAAGATGCTGACAAATCTAGCATCTCTACCAGAAATGATAGTCGTCGGAAGGCCATAGTGTTTCTAAACATGTTCGAAGAAGAGTTGAGCAGTTTGTTGTGTTGTCGTAATCTTCTTACATGGAATGAGGATAGCCATCTTGGAAAATCTATCGACTACTACTAAGATCGCATCATGTTGATGTTTGGTAATAGGATATCCCGTCAGGTAGTCCATAGAAATAGATTCCCATGGTCGATTAGGAACCAACAAAGGCGTATAAAGTTCTTGTCGCCGATTTGGCAGTTTAGCAATGGCACAAACCACGCACTATCAAATGTACCTGTTGACGTTAGATTTAAGTGAAGGCCAGTATAAATACTTTTGGAGGATAACAAGAGTCTTTGTTGCTTCAAAATGTCCTGCAGTCTTGTTGTAGTGCGTGTTCCAAATGAGTTGTTGTCAATGCTCACCGGTCTGTACACAAAGTTGTCCAAGCTTGTATAGCAAGGTATCTTTCAGGAAGTAGTCGGTAGTAGACAGCGTGTCGATCTAAAGCTGTCGATAAATTGCGAAGAAGTTGCAGTCTACCAAATACAATTGTGGCCAAGTGGTGGTGTCGTAACCCTGCATACTCATCACTGTAGAGAGTAGAGTATTGGGTGGTCGACTGAGAAAATCGGTTGCGGAATTAGCTTTACCTTTCTGATACTTAATTACCAACTAAAATTGTTGTAGGTAATTAATCCACTTGAGTTGTCGAATTGTTTGTAGCTTTGACTGGGACGGGGCGAACTGTAAGGGCTTGTGGTCAGTCAGGATGACCATTTCTTCCCAAGGATGTAATGTCTCCATTGCTTAAGGGCTTGCACAGTGGCATATAGTTCTCTTTCATACGTCGAATACCTTCTAACAATGTCGTTGCAAGTTTCGGAATGAAAAGCGACTGGGTCACCAGACTGAGTGATCACTATTCCTAAAGCATAGTCTGATGCGTTCAACTCAATCTCACAAGGATGATGCAAATCAGGTAACACAAGTACTAGTGTCGTACAAAACTTGTTTTTGGGTTGCTCAAAAGCTTGTTGTTGTGTCGGTGTCCATTTGAAGACAGTTTTCCCATTTCCCTTAGTCAACTAATTCAAGGGCCAAGCTATGCGACTGAAGCCGAGTATGAACTATTGATAAAAATTCGCCAAACCAAGAAAAAAAATTAGTTCATGAATGTTTTGAGGAATGGGCCAATCTTTGAGGATCTGTACTTTTTCTGGGTCACCATGAATGCCTGCATAGTCAATTACATACCCCAAATATTTGATGTTGTTCATCGCAAATGAGCATCTATCAATGTTCAGATATAGTCGATGTTGTTGTACAGTGTCGAAGACTTGTCGAAGTTGTCTGACATGTTCTTCCCATGATCAATTGAAAATCAAGATATTGTCGAGATAGACAATGACAAACTTGGTGATGAAAGGTCATAGAAGGTCATCCATATATCGCATGAAGGCCGCAGGTGCATTGTTTAAGTCGAAAGGCATGACTAACCATTCGAACAATCCTTACTTGCTTTTGAAAGAAGTTTTCCATACATCGATGGACTTGATAGGAATCTGATGGTTTCCCGACTTGAGGTCGAGCTTCGTAAAGAATTTAGCACCTTTCAGACAGTGGATCAGTTCGTCTATCCTTGAAAGAGGGTATCTATTATTCACCGAAATTTTGTTGAAAGCCTGATAGTCGATGCACATGCGCCAAGTCCCATCTTTCTTTGGAAAGATGACAACTAGACTTCCCCATGGAGAGGAGCTGGGTCGGATGTGACCTTTGTTGATCAAATCCTGAATTTGTCTACGGATCTCGTCATTCTCAAGAATGGATCTTCAGTAAACGGATGCGTTACGTAATGAAGAACCAGGAACTGTTTGACACAATGTTTACACTGAGAGGGGGGTGAATCAATGTAAAGCCAATTTAAAAACTTTTCTTAACTTATCACAATTAACTACCAATTCATCACTCCACTATTCTATAATCATTTCATAAACATCTTTCACTTCATCATTCACATATCATAAGCATTTGAATCATCAAGAACCATAACACAAAAGAACACAACACCATATAATTTTGTAATCTTTTTGTATTAGTTTTGGACCGGCTACAACCGTGAAGTAAAATCAGCGCCTGCTAATATGAAGAGCACCTACTCTGAATACAGGATCCTACCTAATTTTCTTAGACCCTGCTAAGAAGGGTTTGAGGTATCCCAACCTCAAAAGCAAGACACGCTTGCTTTTAAAATTACAGCTCACTGTCTCAACACACTCATCACACACACATATCATTGTCAAGTGCGCTTACTGCCACATCATCTCTGCTCATCAACGCTGCTTATCATCTCTGCTCATCGTTCTATTCATCAACCTCCGCTTCTTATCAATGTTGTTGCTCATCACTACTGCTCATCCTCTTCTTTGATCATCGTTCTTCACTGCTGCACATCCTCTTTCTGTCCACGTCATCACTGTCATATTAAAGATCACTACTGTTGGTCATCTACTGCTACAACACTCTTCTGCTCATCACTCTCATCTTCTTCTTCACTGTCGCATCATAGCAATCATTGTCAAGCTCATCTTATCTCTGTCATATCATTTCAAGATAAACTGTCCAAATCTCAGTCCTGTCACTATCATTGAACAACTGCTTTCACTATCATGTCACTTGTCAAATCTATTGCCAAATCACACTTTGTCACTGAAGTTAGAGAGGTGTTGGAGTAGGGTCCCGCAGCTACAGAAGAAGCTGCTAGTTTTGGCGGAAAGATAAGTTTTGGCGGAAAGAAGTTAAGACAGAGACGACGCCGTAGCACGTTTCCAGCTGGAGAGCAGAGCCGGAAACCATGACTTTTAAGATAGAAAAGTCAAGAAAGCAACGGTACGTGAGCGGCCAAGAAGAGAGAGCTCACCCACTGCATTGAAGGCAGCGGCGGAAGACAGGAGGGCTCAGCGACCCTCATAAAGGAGAAGGAGCAACGAGGCTGAAGCATTGAAGGCGAAGGACAGAATAGCGAAGCGGTGCATAGTACCCATGATCAGTGCCGGGAAGCATGGAAGACTGCAGAGAGCTGTGGTGTGACGAAAAGCGGCTACCTCAAGTACAGATATGGCCGACTGTCACTAAGTTAGGTTTTGGGTTACTGTTGGGACAGGCCCACAGTGTTGTAATGGCAAGACCTTCGGGCTGCCTATATAAGAATATATTTTGTATTGTAAAAGGGTTGGTTAGTTGGTTGATAGTTTGGTTAGTTGGGTCACTCAGTTGTTAATAGCATTTTGCAGACTGTTAGACTGTTGTAAAAGCCTAGCTCTGGTTCTGTTACTAGCGGTAGCAATCTTACGATAACCAGTAGCTGGCTTATAGAATATGTATGTAAAGGTCCACAGGGATCGACAGAGAGGGAAGAGTATATTGTAAGAGAGCAATAGAGAAGAGAGAAGAGATCTAAGAGAGAAGATCTTAAGCTACATATGCGGTGCAATAGAACTGTGTTTTACCTTCCCCTGAGCTATAATAAAAACACAGTTCTGTGGACGTAACTTCCATCCTGGAGGTGAACCACGTTAAAATCAGTGTTATGCGATTGGTTTATGTGTTATGTTTCTTTATGCAATTCTCAGTCAAGTTTATGAACTTTGTTTACAGTTTAATGAATGAATGTGTTAATCAGTTCACAGCAATATAGAAGGGTAAAAATAGGTTAACATCTTCGGCACGCTGTTTATGGTTCATTCATGCTTTGCGTAAAACAGTCTCCATTGCAGTATTGAATAGCCTTGTATGTTAAGTCTTGCACGTCGACACGAGCAACACTAAGTGCGCTAAACCGCGGAGGTAGGATATCACAGAGAGGTGATACCGCACCGGCAGAGGAGCTGCAGTGCGTAATACCGTAGGTGAAGGACTTAGCGTTGGGTGGGAAGTGCGTGTCGCACCGTGCGCGGCGATGCGGTAAGGTAGGAGATATCGCGGACCCGAGAAAGTGTGCGCTGCAGGGAAGGATCGCGTGGCGGTATACAGACCATCTCGCGGATAGAAGAGCTGCGAGAGAAGAGGTCGCGCGACGCACAGAGGAGAGACCGCAGCTAGGAGAGCTGCGAGCCTCAGTGGGATTGCCTCAGAACCCAGTCCAAGACACTTGAGTCCTTGGCCAACCCATTAGAGTCACTTCGGGTGAGACTTCAGGCCGCTTTGCGGTCTGTCGCCGAAAGGGCCAGTGATCTAGGGATGTTGTTGGTTGGATATAGTAAACCCGGGTCTGCCCATAGCAGCCAACAAATGGTTCCGTTGCCGGTTTTGAACAATTGAGCGCTAATGTTCTGTTGGCATCCCACCAGAGAAGAGTTTCACCAGTGGCTGGATTCAAACCTAAGGGAGTTTGCCCAGAAAGAAAATCGGAGCCCTAAACTGAGCACAGAGGTCTGGTTAGAAAAGCATATCGCTTCAGATATACACGCTATATTTTTTGCAACCTATGGAAACGAGCTTTTCGACTGGTTATCCAAGTTGACAGATAGGAACACATTCAAGAAGAAAAGAAACATTGTCTGGACACCGGAGCTGATTCAGACCGTGCAGAACCTCGACAATCCTATTACGAGAGCAGTGGACTTTTGGCTTGCGAGTG
>LPNX011142539.1:313731-330171 GCA_001517045.1 Pseudotsuga menziesii | reverse complement strand
GTGTCTTCTGCAGCTCTGTCGGACATGATGAACAGAATTGCCGAGCCTATGAGCTCATGTTAGATAGAAAACACGATGTATACAGAGTCCAGTCAGAAACACAGGATCCAGCAGCAGGACCACAGCCTGATCCGACCTATGGAGGCCGGGGAGGAGGATTCAGAGGACGAGGCCGTGGAGGAGGCTTTGCACGAGGAGAAGGTTTTGGCCGTGGTCGCGGACCAATCACTTGTTATAACTGTGGAGTTGTAGGACACTATGCTAGGGACTGTCAGAGCCCCACTACTACTTGTAATTACTGCAAATCTTACGAT
The DNA here is from genome assembly GCA_001517045.1 of Pseudotsuga menziesii. Lineage (NCBI taxonomy): Eukaryota > Viridiplantae > Streptophyta > Pinopsida > Pinales > Pinaceae > Pseudotsuga > Pseudotsuga menziesii. The sequence goes on along the minus strand of LPNX011142539.1, from coordinate 329,857 downwards.
CATACCATAGAGGAGTGTCCTACCTTGATAGCTAAGATCAAAGATACTAAGCCAGCGGTACACCAGAACGTCCAACTTATTGTTGCTGAGCAGGCAGAGCCAGAACCAAGAGTCAATATTGTGACTCGTAGCGGTGCTTCCACCAGTGGGACATCGCAGGAGACCGGAAAGAACATAAGTCAGGAGTGGGTGCGCAGAGCTCCTGGTAAAGCAACAGCACTCGACCTACAGAAGAATAAAGAAACATTTCATGAAGCCAAGGCTTCCTTTGATGAACCTACACAATCAGGATCGCAGGTACCGCCGTCTAGGGGCGTACCGCAGCAAGTACCTTGTGTCGATAACCCAAAACAGATACTGCAGGCTACCACATCGAGAAGATGCAACGAGGATGAATGAACAGGAAATGTACAATCCTTCCTGCGCAGTTGTTTGAAGCTCTTGAGAAATGAAAAAGCTATCGGCGAGCTACAGCGCATCATAGATCAGTGTCAGCAACCTTCTCTATCGGACAGTGCACACCGCGCTGTTCATAATATTACAGGACATACAAGGACCGGAAGGGAGATGAAACTCACAGCACAGATTGGAGAGTTCGAAATGGACGAAGTCGTCTTAGATCTGGAATCAGAGGTGAATGTCCTAACGAAGCAGACATGGGAACAGATGGGTAGCCCTCAGTTAGCCATATCACCTATCCACCTGAGACTAGCTAATCAGCGGCGAGTATCACCATTGGGTCGACTGCCGCAGGTGCCAGTTGACATTGATGGAGTTCGTACTTTTGCGGACTTCGAGGTTATAGAAATCATTGGTGACAGTCGACCATATCCAGCACTATTAAGTATTGATTGGGCGATTGATAGCAAGGCTGTCATCGACCTAAAGAGAAGACAAATGACCTTTGAGGATGCGCAGATCCAGGTCATCGCACTGCTGGATCCTTACCAAGGTCCTAGATATATCGAACCTATCCGAGCTGAGGAGGAGGCACATAACATGGACAGTCTCTACCAGATGACTGCGAACCAGAGCGACTACATCAATCCAACCGCAGAAGGGAACATTAGTTGGCAATGCGACAGCTCATGCGCATCGGATTCCGATATTGGTCTAGAGAATTGGCAGAACAGACTTTACGAAGTCTCAGCGCGCAGATGTGCAGTTATGAGTAAATCACTGCAATGGATTGGCGCAGAGATCACCGAGATTCCATCATATCATGGTCTAACAGATATTCAGGAATTCCTTGAGCAGTTTCAGCAACAGACTCCTTACGAGCAGAGGATCGCAGCTATGGACCTTGCAGTACAAGCCACACCTGCAAGATGGTGGTACGCGCATAAAGAAAATATCGCATCATGGGATGATATTAAAAGATTGATGGCCATCAGATTTTCGGTCAACAAAGAGTATGTCCTGCAGAAGTACACAGGAGAAACTGACCCCAGGGCACACATTCAGACATGTGAACAGAACTGGTCGGACATTCCAGAGGATGAACGGGTTCACAGATTCATTCACACATTGGACACAGTTCCAAGGAACTGGTACACAGAGACCGAGTTGCGCAAGGGGACGACCACATGGTCACTTATGACAGACAGTTTCCTACTGACCTTCGCGTTTGAATCAGAACATCCAAGTGTTGCCCAGGCCCTAGACATAATCAAGATCAAGATATTCGAGGACTGTACCATCTCAGTGCAGGCTCAACCTGAGTGGACCATCTAGTTGCAAGACGCGCTTGAGTGCTATAACTTCGCAGCAAAACCAGACAATGAAGATAAGGATGAGGATGAGGATCCTCGCAACACCAACATTCCGGAGTCAGAAGGGACTCGCGATGTTGGGGGACCACAGTTAGAGATTCCAGCAATCACCGAACCTATCAAGATTAAAAAGATCAATATTGGCACAGATGCAGAACCTAAGTTTGCCTCTATTGGAGACTATTGGAATGATGAAACAGTCAGACAGATTGCCGACTTGTTACACGACTATCAGGACCTATTTCCCACCAAGTTCACAGAGATGAAGGGAATAGTTGGAGACCTGGGAGTTATGAGGATACCATTGAAGGAGGATGCTAGACCAGTTAAGCAACGCCCATATAGATTGAATCCGCACTACAAAGAAAAAGTAAATGACGAAATCGATAAGATGCTAGCAGCAGGCATCATTGAGCCGGTAGAAGAAAGCGAATGGGTTAGCCCCATGGTCGTACAAGAAAAGAAAACAAAAGGAGACATCAGGATCTGTGTCGATCTGCGCAAGCTCAACAATGCATCGCTTCACGATCCATTTCCGACACCGTTCACTGATGAGGTATTAGACAACGTGGGAGGACAGGAGGTCTACTCCTTCACTGACGGATTTTCAGGCTACCATCAGATCAGAATACATCCAGAACATCGGTCCAAAACCACCTTTGCAACAGAATGGGGCTCGTTCCAGTATACGGTAATGCCCTTTGGTCTTAAAAATGCACTAGCTATATTTTCTAGAGCAGTCGTTGCTGTATTTAAAGAATACATTCATAAATTCTTAGAAGTATATTTTGATGATTGGACTGTATTTGGACTAATTGACAAGCATATAGGAGACTTAAGACTGATGTTAGAGAAATGTAGGCAGTACCAGATTTCTCTTAACTTGAAGAAATGTATATTTTGTGCACCATTTGGTATTTTGTTGGGTCACATTGTTTGCAGACAAGGCTTGATGGTAGATCCCGCGAAGATTGCCATCATTGTAAACCTTCCAGCACCCAACTCAGTCAAGCAACTGAGGACAGTACTTGGTCATACCGGGTACTACAGAAAGTTCATCAAGGGCTATGCAAAGATCACAGCACCAATGGAGAAATTGCTCAAGAAAGATGTAAAATTCCTATGGAACGAGGAATGTCAGCAGAGTCTAGACATGCTTAAAGAGAAGATGGTTACAACACCCATCTTAGTATTTCCCGACTGGACTAAGCCATTTCATGTACATGTGGATGCGTCCGGCATCGCATTAGGGGTTGTTTTAACACAACCAGGAGAAGGGGACATTGACCACCCTATCGCATATTCCAGCAGAAAGCTCTCGACAGCAGAAAAGAACTACACCACAACTGAAAGGGAAGGCTTAGCTATGGTGTATGCGCTGCAGAAGTTCAGGCACTACCTGTTGGGTGCCCCGTTCAAGATGTTTACTGACCATTCCGCGTTAAAGTATTTGGTCAATAAGCCAGTGTTAGGGGGGAGAATCTGTAGATGGTTACTCCTCTTTCAGGAGTATGATTTTGAAATCATTGTGAAACCAGGAAGACTGAATGCAGGACCTGATCATTTGTCACGGATAGATTCAGGCGAGGAGCCAAGTAACCTAGATGAGAATTTACCGAATGCGCCGTTGTTCGCTATCCAGATCGCAGATGAATACTATGCCGATATTATTCAATTTCTCACTATGGGAGTAGCACCTGATGAGTTTACTAAGCAGCAAAAGAAGCAGTTGGTTGTTAAAGCAGCAGACTTCACCCTCATCGCAGGACACCTATACAAGTTAGGCCCGGATGAAATTTTGCGCAGATGTGTGATGCTGCATGAAAAAGACGTTATTATCAGAGAGGCACATTCAGGAACCGCGGGATGTCATTTCGCAGGAAAGCCGACTGCGCAGAAAATTCTAGAGGCAGGATTATGGTGGCCTACGTTGCATAAAGACACCAAGGACTTTTGCAGATGCTGCGATATTTGCCAAAGGGTGGGAAAACCCTCGCGACGCGATGAAATGCCGCTGCGACTGCAGGTCACGTTGCGTGCATTTGACAAATGGGCTATAGATTTCGTGGGTCCTATCAACCCACCAGGAAAGCGCACTGGTGCGAGATATATTATCACTGGAACAGAGTACCTCACCAGATGGGCAAAGGCCAAAGCAGTAAGAAATTGCGATGCTGCTACAGCTGCACAGTTCCTTTTCGAAAACATCATCAGTAGGTTTGGATGCCCAGTAATTTTGATGAGTGATCAAGGCACACATTTCTTGAATAGCACTATTGAGGCATTGACAGAAGAATTCCAGATCCAACACCATAAGAGCACTCCCTACCATCCACAGGCTAATGGTACAGTGGAGGCCTTTAATAAGATTTTAGAAAATGCTCTTACTAAGATCTGCAATAGCCAAAGGAATGATTGGGACCTCAGAGTTAACGCTGTATTATGGGCATACAGGACCACATGCAAGAAACTTACGAGACACACACATTTCCGCTTAGTATATGGACAGGAGGCTGTTATGCCTATGGAGTATATTCTTCCCAGCTTAAGAATTGCTCAGATTACCGAGATGACTGATACAGACACAGTCGAGGAAAGGTTGGCACAGTTGCTCACCTTAGAAGAAGACAGATTCATCGCTGGATTCCATCAGAAAGTGCAGAAGGCACGAGAAAAAGCTTGGCATGATAGACACATCAAGAACAAGACTTTCAAAATCGGAGACCTAGTGCTCCTCTATGACAGCAAATTCATTAAGTTTCCAGGGAAGTTCAAGACGCATTGGCTGGGGCCATATCAGATACAGCAAATCACAGAGGGAGGTGCCGTCCAGCTCAGCCAGCTGAATGGGGAGCTTTTGCCCACATTGATTAATGGCAGTAGGCTTAAGCCCTATAGTGATGGCCACCCCACCTCTTAACCAGTCGTAGCGGTGCAGATGTCCAGTATATCTATATATATATATATATATATATATATTGCTTTATGCAGGTGATGCGGAGTCGCATCGCAGCAGTGCGATGTTTCCCCGTGCCACGTACTCAGTTTTGCAAAACAACAAAGGCCAGTCAAGTCAGCAGCTGACAGGTAGTTAATGAGGTAATGACCGGTATATCTTACTGTAGATTTGGCAGCAGTATAATTAATTTTTCCAGATTTGGTAAATCTCCGACGAGACCGACGCCTGTGCACACGTTTCGAGGGAAATTCGATCGGATTTCCGCATTTATTAGGGATCGGATGACGGATGTGGTCTTGTCCAGGCATTAATGACGACCGACGGGTTCAGTCTAGATGACCATTGTGTCCGGGATTATCGTATTGGGCATAAAAGCAACAAGTATTCAAGTGGGACGGTTACATTTTCAGAAAAGCCGAGAGCCATAGAGTTAAGTCGTTAAGAGTTCTGTGTCCAGAGCTAAGAGGTTACAGAGTGCTGTGATTTTCAGAAGTTGCAGCCATTGCACGTCCACCATTCTGTACGAAGACGGTTCTGTTCGAGGACGAACCTCTAGAAGGCATGGTGAGACGGTTCGACCCTGGTGGCTGTAGGTCCGCCATGACGACGTCGCCCAGGGTTGTGAAACTAAGTACAGCACAAGTCAGACAGCCGCTAAGGATGAAGAGTCAAGCGCCAGAAGTAGAAGTTGTCACCAAAGTCTCTGCTAAGGAGAAGAAGAACGCCGAGCCGATCACTGAAGATAAGAAAGCAGAGCAGAAGAATGATGAGAAGAAATCTCCCGCTAGATGGAAAGTAAAAATGAGAAAAACAAAGCAACGAGAGAAGGTCGCCGACCTATCTGATCAGCTAAGAAAAGCACCAAAGATTGCGGAGGCAACGCAACAAAAATCGGACGATCAGAGGCAGCATGTGTACCCGGAGCACTTCAAAGAGAAGAGAAGTGGAAGAAGACGGCAAACCCAGCGGACGGTAGAGATCCAGAACACGGACAAAGGCTTGTTCTCGGAACGGAATTCATGGTTTGCCCCTCCTTCATACACAAGGCTCCAGATTGAATGAAATGTTTGAGAAGGCTGGAAGATACAGACTTTCCTTGTGATAAAAGTTCTAACCCAGATAAAGAGGAAAGGATATCTGTAGAAAATCTCTCAAACACTAGAAGGCTCTTAAAAGGTTTCAGGAGCGAAGAGAGCGAAACCATGACATTGGGTAGGAAGGATAAGAGAACCCAGCGAACCAAGTTACATAAACTATAAAGAGAGTGTCGAAGTGATGAAGAAGGAAGTCGAAGGACTTCATGACAGGTTACAGAGGGCTTCGCAGGAAGCCAAGGCAAAGCTACAGCAGGAGAAGCCCGATGCAGGTGGCTAGAGGACGAGCCACAAGTAAGTGTTAGGGGACTGTTGGAGCAGGGTCCCGCAGCTACAGAAGAAGCTGCTAGTTTTGGCGGAAAGATAAGTTTTGGCAGAAAGAAGTTAAGACAGAGCTACGACGCCGTAGCACGTTTCCAGCTGGAGAGCAGAGCCGGAAACCATGACTTTTAAGATAGAAAAGTCAAGAAGGCAACGGTACGTGAGCGGCCGAGAAGAGAGAGCTCACCCACTGCATTGAAGGCAGCGGCGGAAGACAGGAGGGCTCAACGACCCTCATAAAGGAGAAGGAGCAACGAGGCTGAAGCATTGAAGGCGAAGGACAGAATAGCGAAGCGGTGCATAGTACCCATGATCAGTGCCGGGAAGCATGGAAGACTGCAGAGAGCTGTGGTGTGACGGAAAGCGGCTACCTCAAGTACAGATATGGCCGACTGTCACTAAGTTAGGTTTTGGGTTACTGTTGGGATAGGCCCACAGTGTTGTAATGGCAAGACCTTCGGGCTGCCTATATAAGAATATATTTTGTATTGTAAAAGGGTTGGTTAGTTGGTTGATAGTTTGGTTAGTTGGGTCACTCAGTTGTAAATAGCATTTTGCAGACTGTTAGACTGTTGTAAAAGCCTAGCTCTGGTTCTGTTACTAGTGGTAGCAATCTTACGATAACCAGTAGCTGGCTTATAGAATATGTATGTAAACGTCCACAGGGATCGACAGAGAGGGAAGAGTATATTGTAAGAGAGCAATAGAGAAGAGAGAAGAGATCTAAGAGAGAAGATCCTAAGCTGCATATGCGATGCAGCAGAACTGTGTTTTACCTTCCCCTGAGCTATAATAAAAACACAGTTCTATGGACGTAACTTCCATCCTAGAGGTGAACCACGTTAAAATCAGTGTTATGCGATTGGTTTATGTGTTATGTTTCTTTATGCAATTCTCAGTCAAGTTTATGAACTTTGTTTACAGTTTAATGAATGAATGTGTTAATCAGTTCACAGCAATATAGAAGGGTAAAAATAGGTTAACATCTTCGGCACGTTGTTTATGGTTCATTCATGCTTTGCGTAAAACAGTCTCCATTGCAGTATTGAATAGCCTTCTATGTTAAGTCTTGCACGTTGACACGAGCAACGCTAAGTGCGCTAAACCGCGGAGGTAGGATATCACAGAGAGGTGATACCGCACCGGCAGAGGAGCTGCGGTGCGCAATACCGTAGGTGAAGGACTTAGCGTTGGGTGGGAAGTGCGTGTCGCACCGTGCGCGGCGATGCGGTAAGGTAGGAGATATCGCGGAGCCGAGAAAGTGCGCGTTGTAGGGAAGGATCGCGCGGCGGTATACAGACCATCTCGCGGATAGAAGAGCTGCGAGAGAAAAGGTCGCGCGACGCGCAGAGGAGAGACCGCAGCTAGGAGAGCTGCGAGCCTCAGTGGGATTGCCTCAGAACCCGGTCCAAGACACTTGAGTCCTTGGCCAACCCATTAGAGTCACTTCGGGTGAGACTTCAGGCCACTTTGCGGTCTGTCGCCGAAAGGGCCAGTGATCTAAGGGTGTTGTTGGTTGGATATAGTAAACCCGGGTCTGCCCATAGCAGCCAACAAGAGGCCTTCTAGAAACTCTTCACATAGACTTGTTCAAACTCAACCAAGCAGGCTGTAACTCAGACTTTTCAAACCCTCAAAATAGACTGTTTAAACTTTATACAAACTTGTTAAGGCACTGGAACTAGGGCCTCAACCAAGATCTACTTCTGACAATTTAGGGACTGTAAATGATCTTACATTCTGACTGTGGATAACCTTAAAACTCAGACTATTCATGTCACTCCTCATCTAAACGCTGAGCTGTTTATTCAGGCTTGGATTTGTGCACTGGCTGTGAGGAACCTCGCCACATCCAAAGATTTATCTGTGTGTATGCTTGAAATGTACATGTTATGAACCCAAACAATGTCCAAGAGGACTGTGTATACAATGAAGCAAAAAAAAAAACTTACACCATGTGCTGCTGGTGTAAACCCCAAATGGACTGATCGAACTCGAATGGCCTGAGATAAGCCCTAGCAGGGATGCCAAGAGTTGGGGTAAGCCCTGGCTGGGCTCAAATGAGGAGAAGTAGTTAACAAAACACGTTCAGCCTTTATGCCTTCAACTTCCAGTGTTGTATTTTCAAGATGGACCCCACGGATATCATTTCAATCCTTCAAAACGTCAAATATGCTGCTGGTGTTAATGACCTCAATTTGAATTTTAACCACCATGAATTCATATTAAGAAGGCAGCAATAACACATGAAAACCTTGGACTATAAATTCGGGACTGTCATAAAAAGTGTGGTCCGCTACCACTTTTCTCTGCAATTTCGGGTCTACAAAAAATTGCAGTCACTGCTCCTCTGCTACTGCGAAAAATCAGACTTTTACACCAGCGAAAGTTTGCTTCAATGGCTGAGCTCAACGAAGGTTTCCACCACCGAAATCTCAGAGCACGAGATCATCCACGAAAATTACATCTCCATACTTCCACTGTTCACCCGAAATTCAGACCAAAAACGAAAAGCAAAGCTAAAAATCAGACCCAAAAAAAATTGTTTGTTGTTGTGTTATTGCACCAGTAAACCCCCGAAATTCCTCAGTCTGCTGATGTCTTTTTCTCACCCGAAATTCAGAGAGGATTTGCACATTTTTTCACAATGTAAAATGAGGGGGGCAGACCTTTATTTATATACATTTTTCAAAAAAAAATTGGGGCCGACATGTCTCCACTTGTAATTTTTAAAATTATATATATTTTTATTGTACTATTTTTAATTTTTAATTAAAAAAAAAACTCTCAGCACGCCGACATCTCATTTGTGTTTCTTCTTTTAGTGAGAGTGCATTTTTCAATCAACTTTCAAAGGCCATCAAAGACACCATGATCATCATGAGTTCTTTAACAAGAGTAAGAGCTTGCATATCAAGCCACCATATGCAAGTTGTCAACATACCACGATGTGTGTAGGTTCCACATAAGAACATCTTCAAGGTTTAAAGGACTTCATCATGTCAACCAAGAGTTCTTCAAGAAACTTGTGGGCTTAAGAACCATCTCCAAGGGTTCCAAGACCCCATCCACCCACAAACAACCACATCATCTCCTTCAAGGGTTCAAGGACCATTAACACACCAAGTGTGGGTCCAAGGACTTCTTTGGGGCTTCTTCATCAAGCAAGAGGCTTCATAGGCTTCTTCAACTACCTCAACCACACCAGCAGACCTCCAGGGGTCAAGATATAACCTGTGGGGTATTTGGGCATTCTTCTCCGGTACCATGACACCATCAGAGCATAAATGACCACAGAATGGGTCATTAATGCTTCTCCAAACCATCTAGGGCTTCTCCATCGTCTACCAAGGCTTCAGGACCATCTTCAGGGTCTTTAATGTCTTCAGTAAGGTGGCGACTTCAAGATCCAAGCTTCTGGGTATAGTTGTCCTTGCTTGCCATGCTTGCCATCATCAAGTTGACGTTTGTCATTGCCATATCATCTCTTTAACCTTTGTCATTAATGTGTTGTCATCAAATTGTCATCAATGACAACTTTATCCAACAATCTCCCCCTTTGTCATTGATGGCAATCTCATCTGACTTCTCTCCCCCTTTGTCATTGATGGCAATCTCATCCAACTTCTCTCCCCCTTTGCATTAATGACAAAGGGCAGACGCTTAGGTATTAAGAAGCTTCACAATGCCCAAAAAAATTTGAATTCTTGAATTTTTCATAGCCAAGTCTCCTCCTTTAATTGAATGCTGCTTATGCTGACCTGATATTCATAGTTGTGCTTAACATACCAGCTTGATTTGAATTCTGAAAATATCCAAAAGAGATCATTGGTTTCAACCAACTTTATGTCTTTTGTATGGTTGCTCCTGTCTGATTTCAGGGCCACATGAACACTGTTCTTGGGGCTGAAATTTGAAATTCCACACATCAGATCTTTAATTTCTAAGCCATCTGCTCTCATTACATGCTCCCCCTGTGAAGATACTGTCACAATCACCTGTTATTCCTCATGATACCAATCATACTCCCCCTCTCAGCATGCCTCATTAAACTTGTCTCCAAACTTGATCCCTGCCTTCCATTAGTCTTCCTAAACATGATCCTAGGACCTGTTACTTCTCTTGGAGTATCCATCATTTTCCCATTGACTCCATCCTCCAATAATGAACTCATGGAGTTCTTAAAGTCATTTATTAGACTTCAAGAATGGCTTGCCATATGGCAGCCATTTTCACTTGTACACTGATCCTCAATTTCATTTAGCACATTGTTTTTCTTCATCCACACTTGCTTCTTGGCATCTATCTTTTCATTATTTTCTCCATTGTCCTTGTTGGTTTTCTTGGCTGAGCTATATGTCAGTCTTCTTATATCATTCCAACAATTTTGTGCTTTGTGCCCAAATTTGTTGCATGACCAGCACCTTCCATCACTTCTTAGATCAACTTCTTTTCTCCATCATTGAGAATGTACTTGACTGTAGGTTCTTGTCTTTTGATCTTCAAAATTTTATGGATTTGTCTTCTTCCAAGGTTCACCAGTTCTTCTTGCTGAAGTGTATGACGAACTCCTTCTTGGCTGACTTCTTTGACTGGCACACTCATGGGCTTTGTGTCCAAACCCACTACACATGTAGCATCTTAAAGTATGACATGTGGCAGCAATATGGCCTTCTTGTTTGCATGTCCAGCATCTAACCGAGTTTCTTTGTCTTCTAATATTTCTGCTTCCACAATTCATTGCCTTGTGGCCAAAGTTTGAGCAAGAAAAACAATAGCCATTAAATTCATATTCATACCTTGGACCTTGTTTCCATCTTAGAGTTGAACCTTTGCTTTGAGGAATGAGATCAGCTTCTTGATGTGTTCTTGAACATTCATCATCCTTGTTGTCATGTGCAGCTACATAGGATGCATCCTTGGTCATTGATGGACCAGCATTTGGGGTCTTTGGAGACAACTTGTCTTCTTCTAGATTGTCTTCTACCTTTCTAAACCCAAGACCAGATTTGTCAAAGGGAGACCTTTGGCAATCCAATAATTTATCCAACATGGCAGAGCTGCTGTTGAACTTCTCATGATGCTTTGATTTTTCAATCTTCTTTCTGAGATTGACAATCTCAAACTCATGCTTCTGATTTGTCACTTCTTTTTCTTCCAATTGATTTCTTAATGCTTCTTCTATTCTCTTGGCTTCTTCTAGCTGAATTTTCAGATCAAGATTTGCCTCTCTTTCTTCTTCAAGTATTTTTGAATCTTTAACATGGTTCTTTTGTTCTAGGGTTAGATCGATCAAATCAATGTTTCACTTTTCTTTTTCTTCTTCTTTTTCCTTCAACAGTTTTAGCCACACTACTGCTTCATGCTTAAGTTTCTTAAGCAACTCCTTTAGTTCAACATTCTTCTTTTGGAGATTATCCATATAATCAAAGGTTGTCTTCCTAAACATCTTGTAATCAGATTGATTAAGATCAACTTTGTTCAAGTACCAATCAGCTCTGAGATCTATGTTACATCCATAGTTTATAATTCTCTGTTTAGCTTTCAACATTGCTTCATCATTCTCAGTAATGGCATTTTCAACTTCATCAAATATAGGCACACTTCAATCGAAATTATCCATACCTTTACTAGAGTCTGAATCTTCATGCTTGGCATCTTCAGTAGTTTTGATTTCTGCCTCTTGATTGTCTTGTTCAGTGTCTTGTCTTTCCTTTTTGTATTCATCCTCCAATTTGAACCAAAGATCCTTTGCTGAAGTGCATTCCCCAATAATTTCTTTGATTGACCTGGGAAGTCCAACCATGAGAAATTTCAGAGCTGTTGTATTGTCCTTCTTTGCATCTTTCTGAGCTGCTGCTTTGTCCTTCTTGTTTGATAGATTGGGTGGATTGATAACAATTTCCCAAACTCCAAATTTCCTAAGATAGGCTTTCATTTTGCTCCTCCAACCAAAATAATCTTTCACATCAAACCTTAGTACATCATCGATGAATTCTTCCTGTGGATCCATACTTGTGTCCATGGATCTCCTTCAAGCTTGCAAAAGCTAATGATGAAGGCCGGCTCTGATACCAATTGTTGGACACAATGTTTACACTGAGAGGGGGGTGAATCAGTGTAAAGCCAATTTAAAAACTTTTCTTAACTTATCACAATTAACTACCAATTCATCACTCCACTATTCTATAATCATTTCATAAACATCTTTCACTTCATCATTCACATATCATAAGCATTTGAATCATCAAAAACCATACCACAAAAGAACACAACACCATATGATTTTGTAATCTTTTTGTATTAGTTTTGGACCTGCTACAACCGTGAGGTAAAATCAGCACCTACTGATATGAAGAGCACCTACTCTAAATACAGGACCTTGCCTGGTTTTCTTAGACCCTGCTAAGAAGGGTTTGAGGTATCTTAACCTCAAAAGCAAGACACACTTGCTTTTACAATTACAGCTCACTGTCTCAACACACTCATCACACACACATATCATTGTCAAGTGCGCTTACTGCCACATCATCTCTGCTCATCAACGCTGCTTATCATCTCTGCTCATCGTTCTGTTCATCAACCTCTGCTTCTTATCAATGTTGCTGCTCATCACTGCTGCTCATCCTCTTCTCTGATCATCGTTCTTCACTGCTGCACATCCTCTTTCTGTCCACGTCATCACTGTCTTATTAAAAATCACTACTATTGGTCATCTACTGCTGCAACACTCTACTGCTCATCACTCTCATCTTCTTCTTCATTGTCACATCATAGCAATCATTGTCAAGCTCATCTTATCTCTGTCATATCATTTCAAGATAAACTGTCTAAATCTCAGTTCTGTCACTATCATTGAACAACTGCTTTCACTATCATGTCACTTGTCAAATCTGTTGCCAAATCACACTTTGTCACTGAAGTTAGAGAGGCCTTCTAGAAACTCTTCACACATACTTGTTCAAACTCAACCAAGCAGGCTGTAACTCAGACTGTTCAAACCCTCAAAACAGACAGTTTAAACTTTATACAAACTTGTCAAGGCACTGGAACTAGGGCCTCAACCAAGATCTCCTTCTGACAATTTAGGGACTGTAAATGATCTTACATTCTGACTGTGTGTAAGTGACTGTGGATAACCTTAAAACTCAGACTGTTCATGTCACTCCTCATCTAAACCTTGAGCTGTTTATTCAGGCGTGGATTTGTGCACTGGCTGTGAGGAACCTCACCACATCCAAAGTTTTATCTGTGTGTATGCTTGAATTGTACATGTTATGAACCCAAACAATGTCCAAGAGGACTGTGTATACAATGAAGCAACAAAACAAAAAAACTTACACCATGTGCTGCTAGCGTAAACCCCAAATGGACTGATAGAACTCGGATGGCCTGAGATAAGCCCTAGCAGGGATGCCAAGAGTTAGGGTAAGCCCTAGCTGGGCTCGGATGAGGAGAAATAGTTAACAAAACACGTTCAGCCTTTATGCCTTCAACTTCCAGTGTTGTATTTTCAAGATGGACCCCACGGATATCATTTCAATCCTTCAAAACGTCAAATCTGTTGCTAGTGTTGATGACCTCAATTTGAATTTTAACCACCATGAATTTAGATTAAGAAGGCAGCAATAACACATGAAAACCTTGGACTGTAAATTCGGGACTGTCATAAAAAGTGTGGTCCGCTACCACTTTTCTCTGCAATTTCGGGTCTGCAAAAAATTGCAGTCACTGCTCCTCTGCTGCTGCGAAAAATCAGACTTTTACACCAGCGAAAGTTTGCTTCAGTGGCTAAGCTCAGTGAAGGTTTCCACCATCGAAATCTCAAAGCACAAGATCATCCACAAAAATTACATCTCCATACTTCCACTGTTCACCCGAAATTCAGACCAAGAACGAAAATCAAAGCTAAAAATCAGACCCAAAAAAAAATTGTCTGATGCTGTGTTATTGCACCAGTAAACCCCCGAAATTCCTCAGTCTCCTGATGTCTTTTTCTCACCCAAAATTCAGAGAGGATTTCCACACTTTTTCACAATGTAAAATGAGGAGGATGGACCTTTATTTATATACATTTTTCAAAAAAAAATTGGGGCCGACATGTCTCCACCTTTAATTTTTAAAATTGTATATATATTTTTATTGTACTATTTTTAATTTTTAATAAAAAAAAAAACTCTCAGCAGACCGACATCTCACCTGTGTTTCTTCTTTTAGTGAGAATGCATTTTTCAATCAACTTTCAAAGGCCATCAAAGACACCATGATCATCATGAGTTATTTAACAAGAGTAAGAGCTTGCATATCAAGGCACCATATGCAAGTTGTCAACAAACCACGGTGTGTGTGGGTTCCACATAAGGACATCTTCAAGGTTTAAAGGACTTCATCATGTCAACCAAGACTTCTTCAAGAAACTTGTGGATTTAAGGACCATCTCCAAGGATTCCAAGACCCCATCAACCCACAAACAACCACATCATCTCCTTCAAGGGTTCAAGGACCATTAACACACCAAGTGTGGGTCCAAGGACTTCTTTGGGGCTTCTTCATCAAGCAAGAGGCTTCATAGGCTTCTTCAACTACCTCAACCACACCAGCAGACCTCCAGGGGTCAAGATATCACCTGTGGGGTAGTTGGGCCTTCTTCTAGGGTACCATGACACCATCAGAGCATAAATGACCACAGAATGGGTCATTAATGCTTATCCAAGCCATCTAGGACTTCTTCATCATCTACCAAGGCTTCAGGACCATCTTCAGGGTCTTCAATTCCTTTAGTAAGGTGGCGACTTCAAGATCCAAGCTTCTGGGTACAGTTGTCCTTGCTTGCCATGCTTGCCATCATCAAGTTGACCTTTGTCATTGCCATATCATCACTTTAACCTTTGTCATTAATGTGGTATATTGTTGGATAAAGTTGTCATTGATGACAATTTGATGACAACAGGAACAAGTTCAATGGAGTGTTTTCCCTGACAATGTAGAGGTACTATGTTTGGCTCTTGAAATACGTTTCGGTATTCCTCAAGAATGTGGTCAATCTGTTGAAGTTTTCGGGAGCTGTGTTGGTAGGTGAGTCGACTAGTTGCTACAATCTTTGTTGCAGGCTTTATCATGATCAATTGGAATTTCTGAGCATGGTTGATAAGCTTCTTTGTTTGTTTGGCAGAGATCATTGCAAACGTTGGTATAGGTTGTCGCTCTGATATGCCATATCACTGGTCCGAATTTTGACAATCACCTTCTGAGGTCGTGACTAATAACTTCCATGTCGATCCCATAGGTAAGGTTCCCCAATAGGGCGTCGACTACAGAAAGCGTTGCCACGTCACAAAGTACTTCATCTTCAAAGGGCTTAATGAAGTAGGTGAGTCAGCATTGTTAGGTGATCCTTAGTTCTTGTCCATCCTTCATCCAACCGATATTGTAACGTTGAGGATGTGGAGTGGTGACAAGACTAAGTTTCTTCACAAGATCTTCAAAAATGAAGTTCTTCTAGCTACCATTATCCACAATTAGATGCAATGGATTGTTTTGAACCCATATCTGTGTATGGAACAGGCGTTCTCAATCCTTCTCGTCGACGATGGTTGAGGCTATCGGAGTGGTCAATGTTGATCTCAAAAGGGTCAATGCTTCTGGGTCAGATTTTATCGGACAAGGCGGATGTTGACAATTTTTCCAAAAGAAGACTTTTGAGCTTTGCATTCTGACCAGGGTTGCCGAAGCTTCCCCCCCCCCCCACGGATCCGACCCCGGAACCTCGCTCCGAGCGAGTTCGCCCCCGAAGCGTCCTAGGAACCGCGCACCGAAAAAACGGAACCGCGAACTAGTGAAGGAAATCACGCTTCCTGATATTTGCAATTCGTTTTGGGCAATTCGTGACAGAACCGCGCGCCGGAATCTCAGAGATCGCGCGCCCTCAGTTGCGGAACCGCGCGCCCGAAAATCCGGAACCGCGCACCGGGTGAGAGGCC
>LPNX011142539.1:242777-305888 GCA_001517045.1 Pseudotsuga menziesii | reverse complement strand
GCAGAGAGGAGGAGGAGGGGGAGGAGGATGAGGATCAGGGCAGTGATGAGTATGTTGATGTTGATTCAGGCATGGAGGAGGACTACTGACATATGGGATTGATTCTCCCATCTTGATCCACCCCTTTTGTTATTTACTATTAGACTTTAGTCTATTTTGGCATTTGCCAATGCCCAGTGGCATTCCGACATATATGTACATTGTATACATTTTGATTTTGATGACTTAATGAGAAATATGATTTCGACATGCATCTATGTGTCTCATTGTGATTTGTGAATGACAAATGTGTTGTGAATCGTGACTTGTGAATGGCAAATGTGTAATTACTAATAGTAAACAATGATCATTAATGTGTTTTTATTCTAATTTCTATTGAATATTTGTAAATGTTCTAGTTTCTAAATATTTTTGGATCTATATGTCTATATTTTTAAATTTTAATATATATATTTTTTTTAAATATATATATATATAAAACGTATCCTACGTGTCCTGATTCCGGGGGTCACCGTGCCCGTGTCGGACACTCGAATCCCCGTGTCCTTCGTGTCCCGTGTCCCCGTGTCAGGTGACTTAGTTGGTAACCTATCCTAAGTCAACTTAATTTTATGGTTTTTTTTTGGACCATTGGTACCCTATCCTAAATCAACTTCATTTTATGGTTTTTATTTTTGGAGCATCGATACCCTATCCTAAGTCAACTTAACCTTATGATTTTTATTTTGTAAGACCATTGGACCATTGGTACCCTATCCTAAGTTCACTTAACTTTATTTTATGTTTGACCATCCTAAGACCTAGGATTGCGTAAGTGACCTTTCTAGAAGGCTTGTCAAGATTATAAATAAGTTTCACTTCTCCATTTCTAGAAAGTATCTTGACATGAGAAGAATCTCAAATCTGATCCTTTGCTAGTTTGTGCTTGACGCCTAGGGTTTTTGCTGCTTTGGGTGGACGTTTCGATTTCTTGCTGCTCCTATCTTCTTATGGAATAGTCCATGATTGTTTAAGGCTGGGCCGTGAATGTTTGAAGTCTGTTGGGTTGATCTATGGACTATGTATTGTCTTCCCGTTGAGGCGTGACCTTATGGGTCGATCTATGGACTGTGTATTGTCTTCCTACTGAGTCGTGACCTTATGGACTGATCTATGGACTGTGTATTGTCTTCTTGGTGAGTCGTGACCTTATACACTTGATTCGTGGACCGTGTGGGACTGTGTGTCCTTCCATGTTTTGGTTGTGATTGTTTATACTAGTTAGTTGTGACTATATAATACCAGCGTCGATCCAAATCCTAGGCTCTATCAAGCGCCGAGAAGGATCAATCTCTCGAGGTGCAAACCTCTCTTGACAACTTTTTTTCAATGCAATAACTTAGGAGAGGTTTATTTATTGCCTTCTTTTATTTATGTATTTCCTTTTTTATTTATTTATTAATATGTGCCTTTGGATGAAAATATAAAATATGCTTTTAATGAGGATTTAACTTTGCGTTTATATATTTTCAACACCCAAGGCAACCCATGGTTTCTACCAAACCACCATCAATTAAACTAATGGTATAATCAAATATTTATATATTTTCAACACCCAAGGCAGCCCATGGTTTCTCACAAACCACCATCAATTAAACTAATGGTATAATCAAATATTTATATATTTTCAACACCCAAGGCAGCACATGGTTTTTCACAAACCACCATCAATTAAACTTTGATTAAAAGAGAAAAGCATTTGCACTAGTAGTTGGGCAAGTAATTTGCACTAGAAAAGCATCTATTTGGGCAATAAATTTTTATTTATTTATTTATTGTCTTATTTATTTATTTATTTCATATCAATAATATTATTTATTGCACTTTTTATTTATTAAAATTAAAAGTCATGTTGTTTTCATTCTAAATCTCTGATCCTTTGTATAAATAAAGGATATTGACATGAAATAAATAAATAATAATATTTTGTATGCCGACATGCTGGGTATAAAATTGATTATTATTTTATTAAAGTGTCACATACAAACGTGACAACATCTCCCCCATACTGGGTTGGAGAGCGCCTCTTGGCGCAATTAGGCTATGGACTGTGATGATCTCCCTCAGCCTTAATGTGAACTGTGGTAACCTCTTCTAGCTAAGCCATGGCTGATTTGACCTTACCTCTCTGGCCTTGACTTGTTTGCATCCTATCTTGAACTAAGTTGTGTTAAGCCCTAAATGACGAGGGTCTTCACACTTGATGACTGAGGTATCCTGTTTACTACTGTATGTGTCTAACCTTAACCTACAACTCTCTAACTCTCTCTCTCAAGGTATGTCATTCGTTCCTTTTGGCAGCTTGTCCTTTTAGTGACAAGATCTGACCCTAAAAGTATCTGAGTATAAGGCAGATCCAAACCAGATCTAAATCAACATTGTTACAGTTCATTATCATGGTCCTACAGCTACTGTCTCTTGCATCTCAAGGACCAACTTTAGCACAGGGACCATTGAGGAGTGCTAAAGTTGAAAGAGATGAAAATTTATGTTCTAATTTGTCTTACTAGTTTGCATCTAGCACTATGTTGGAATTTTGTTCAGTGTTACTGTTGTATTGTCCTGCATCTTCAAATTTATCTTATGTTACAACTGTTGTACCTTTACTTCATCTAAGTAGTTGACTGAAGTGATGTGCAAAGTTGTTAATTTTTTAAAAACCTTAATCTAACCCAAAACTTTAACACTGTAATGAGGCACTCTCATCTATCGTAATTGAGAACAAGCAAACCTTTCAATTGCTTCCAAATGGCTATTGAACCCTTCCAAGCCTGGAACTCAGGAAGCATAGCATCTACCATAAAACACTTGAGCAACATTATTGCTTCTTTGTCTCACTCATCAAAATTGTCCTCGTCTCTAACTACAACTATGGGGCAGGTATATGTACCTAGGACGATATTAACCAAGCACCATACTCAAAAATGGCCAACATGCATTTCTTTCACATATTGTAGTTCTTTCCAAAGAACATCTAGCTGGCATCCAACATGATGTTGGTTAAAGAGGCCATATTATCAGTCACAAATGCAATAAAATATATCGAAACAAAGTAAATTGCTGAAAAATACTTGTCAAACCCCTGGATATTGGCTCTAAACCACTGTAGCAGCCATGTATTGTTGATAAACACAAATTTCTGATCAACCTGCCCACAAACAGCTAAAGGAGAAGCAGATTTGGATAAATCTGCTCAAATACAACCTTGTAAATTCTCGCTGTCGCTGTGCACTCCAACAGCTTAAAACTTAGATCTTGGCATATTTGCTCTCAAACAGCTATCAACAATTAGATTTGAAACAAACCAACACTAAAACAATTAATTTCTCCATAAATCTGTTGAAAAACACTAAATCAATAGCTAAAACATATGGACTTGAAATCTGGGAATCAATTCACATAGCAATAAATCCACTCTGTACTTAAATCGACCGAATTGGACAAATAAAGAAGAAATTTCATCAATTTAACTGTCAAATAGGTCGTACTAGTCAAAATTGCACTAATTGCTGATCTGTACAATCGATTTTGGCTTGGTGATTGTCAAATCTACTCTCAAAAGTCCATACAATTCACTTCGACTTAATTTTGTACGAATTGTGTTTTTTCTATTCGGCCATCCTACTAAAATTAGGTTGCCTAGCGGCTGCAACTTTAAGACAATTGTGACTGCTGCTTTACGACGATCGTACATACGACTAAGTTCGTACGATCCTTAAAAAATTCTTTGACTATGAAACCATGTAGCTCATGGTCCCACTAAAAAATATTTACGTTGCTTTGAAAAAATATTAATGTGCTACACTGGCAATTCCTCACTCAGTCTCTACCGAGAGTAGTCTCTAGATCTTCACCTCTCACAGTCCTGAGCTTTGATATCATATTATAGAAATCAAGCACATAAAGAAACCAGGAATAAGTTGGAAGAGTTATCCTCACGATAAAGCAAAAGCATTTTTATATAAAGTTACAATGAGGTCAAGATAATCCACTTTATAAATTTTATAAATGTTATAAATGTGAGATAGATCAATAAAATGACATAAAACCAAAAAAAATACAAAATAACATAAAGGTTTAACTTTTAAATAACTTTGTTAATGTTAAAGTCTAATATCCAATTGACTTTTATAAACTAGATTTTACTTGAACACTATTATCCAAAAATACACATAGCCAAAGCTGAAACAAGAACCAAAAATGTTCTTCCTAGCACCTGCATCTCCTACGTTATCAGAACCAACAAAACCATGCAGCAATAACTCACCATTTCTCACGTACTTCATGCCATAATGAAGTCTCCCTTCAAAAGAGAAAAATGGAAGAGAAAAATGGAACTTGCTTAGTATATATACAATACCATTGTATATTATTTATAACTTATAAGCATAATGATAAAATACGATAACTATCTTTCCATCTAGTTTGTCTCTTTACATATATGGAACTTGCTGGGTATATATACAATACCATTGTATCTTATTTATAAGCATAATGATAAAATACGATATCTATCTTTCCATCTAGTTTGTCTCTTTACATATTCTCCATATTTTAGTTTATAGTATCAGAACCACGCCATTGATCATGGCAGCATTAACAGAAAATCGTGTCAAGTCAAAGCTTGAAACACACACTTGGAGAAAGATATATTACAAAAGAGAAAAGGAAAATTCAATTAGCAGAGAAGTTAGAGGCAAATTGAAGAATTTTTTAACCGAATCAAATAACCTTTGACCATAAATGCCATCGAAGCGTTCAATCAATGAACCCATATTTTTCTTTGGTATTAAAGAGTCCATTGAATCAGAGTCCCATGGCTATGACAAGATAGTGTATTCCACATGTTGAGAACCAGCAGCACAGAACGGCGGCTACCATAAAGAGAAGTATGGCGGTTGTAGAAGAAGATTGAACCCGACAGAAACATTAGAAAAGAGGGCAGCTGTTGACTGGTAAACGGCGACGGCATCAAGAAAGGTTCCGAACAAGAGAACGGTGGAAGGCTACGAACAAGAGACCAGCGGTTTAAACCCTGACCTATGAAGACACGCTGACAGTAATTCTTCAAATTGTTTGTGGCTGGCACACATATACAGCAGTAATTGCAAAGATCAATTCGTCACAGGAGTAATGGAAACATTGCAGAAATTAATTCGATCCAGCAGCATTGGAAACTTGAGAAGGTACACCATAATTTTTGCAACAAAATTCTCAGAGAAAAAATTTATTAAGGGATAAGAAGTGTCAATGATTTGCATTCTGTTTTTGAAGTGATTTCTTTCTGTTTTCAAACCTTCTGCAAACAGAAAACTCTCTTTTAAACCCTATGTAAACTCTCAACTTTTTTTTAGCAAACTCTGTTTTCAAATGCTCTGAGAATTATACACTGCAAAACCCTTATCGTTATAAGCAGTTTTTTCAAGGAGTTATAGGTGAAATTTTTCCAGAATCACAAGGGTTTTGTTTTGTAACGGAACTATAAGTAGATTTTTGGGGGTAATAAGGTCAATTTTTTTTAAGTTATATGCAGATTTTCAGAGGTATAAGAAGATATTATCAATATGAACAATTTTACAATCACAAATTGAAATTAAATAGGAAGAATTAACCTGCATGGAAACAGAAAATGGAGCAAATCCTTTCCTATCATGATCTTTGGGAGTTAGTCATTAGAGTAATTCAAAACTCAGATCCCATGACTAATGAGTACAAGAAGAAAAATAAAATGTTGTATTCTTCTCACTTTTTCTCTCGAGGATGACATTCTTCGTCATATTAGAAGACTTGACATTGCTATTGAAGTATGGCATAAAATAAATAGCTTTTATAAAGCCTCTACTAAACTTCGCATTTTATTGCCGTGAAATAAATTAACAAATTTGAAGATCACTAAATCTGATTCTGTCACAGACATTTTATTGCTGTGAAACAAATTATCAAATTTGAAGATCACTAAATCTGATTCTGTCATAGACAATGTCCAAAAATTGGAAAAATTGAAGTAAAATTAAAGACAATTGATTACTATTTTATTCAAAAAGCTTGTATGATTTGTATCAGAATTTCGTCAAATCATCTTGTGTATCCTTTCGAAATGAAAATCCTACGTTTGAAAAGGTTATAGGTTTGTTAATCCAAAAAATGTAAGGAACATAAATATATTAAATAATAAAATAATAATAATAACAATAAATAATAAATGAAGTGACACATCTTACTAAAAACATGACCTAATTAAGAGATTGACCTATGGATCATTGTGACAAGTCAATGCTATAGGTACATCATCACATGGCATCGTATCATCATCTATCACTCATATTATGTATTCAATACATTTTTTAATCCGTATGAATTATTTATGTTATCCTATTTATTTAGGATATTCAGTGTATGAACCAAGTTGTTCATTTCATATTCTATAAATGAACTTTGTTCATTTATTTCATATCTGAGCTACACTCTGATTTGGTCCTTGGCCAAACTTTTAAAACCTTGTCTGATCCGTTTTTTGCTCACATTACCATTTCAGAGTTTCTTTGAATAACCACGTCTTTGACCACATTTAGTCTTTTGTGCATTTACTATTCAGAAATTCCATTGAAGATAGTGATTAGACACTTCTAGTTAGCCATGCAGTCAGATTGAGTTGGTAGATTTGAATCATATCCACATGATTCAAATTCTCCTTTATGTAACACTGTTCTATACTGTTGGGATTAATGAAGATAATACTATAATTTGACTGAGCAATTCTTATCAGTTTTCTGTGAAATTTGTCTTGTTCAGTGTGTATTTTTCATTCCATTCCACTACACAATTATACAATTCAATTGCACTCATTTCCTGTAGATCAATGGCACAATAATTCAAACATGGTATCAGAGCCTATTCAAGCATACAGCAAGTCTGTCCAATCTCCATTGTACACCAGAAGAAGCTGGGTTTCCACATAAGTCCCGCAAAGTGTGCATTGCGAACTCTGGATTCGTTCAAAGAAGTCTCTGCAGGCGTGAAGGACCCTGAGAAAGTTTACATGTCGAGATGGAAGGTTTGATTCTGACATGATTGCGAATTATTTTTTATTTTGCAGTTTTTCTTGTAAATTTTCCTTTAATATTCAACTAAGGCTAAACAGTGCATGCAAAATATCAACTGATAACCACACATGAATATCTTTTACAGTATGCAGCGAAATATAAAACTGAGAAATAAATCACAACATCACATCACGGTATTGACACTATTATTTTGGGTATGGAAACCCCCGGAAAAACCCAAGATGGGAAAACCGGTGTAGCAGTCAGATATAGATTTTATTATAAGAAAATATGGAACTTTTACAATCACTGCAAATTCACCCAAACCTGGCAAATGTAGTACCCAACAGAATCACTGGGCAAATCCCAGCTAAACCTCAACACCCTCCTGTGTGAGTGTACGGCCCAGCTGTACGAAGCTCGATGATACTGCTGCTCGCTCCTCCGTCTTCTCAGCTAAATCCTCTGTCTGACTTTCTTTCATTGTCTGTATCCTGTCTCTGTGGGAGTACAAGTGTGTGTTCTCTCCACCAATTGATCTCTCTTTTATAACTTTAGGTAAAGCGAAAACCCTAATTTCACTTTCACTTTAACTAGTGGTACAGCAAAAACCCTAATTTCACTTTCACTTTAACTAGTGGTAAAGCAAAAACCCTAATTTCACTTTCACTTTAACTAGTGATTCACTAAAGTTAATTTAGGTCACTTTAATTTACTTTCCAAAGTAAAGCTAGGAAAAATAAATTAAATACAACTGGTTTCCTATTTTAAGTCTTATGCATGCAAGAACACATGCATGCAGGAAGACCTTTCTTGTTGCTACTAGTTTAACACTCCCTTTCAACGAGGAAGGGATTCGGTAGCAACCCCAACTTATCCCTGAACTTCACAAAACTCTGTCTGCAAAGTGCCTTGCTGAAAATGTCTACCACTTGCTCATCTGTCTGTGTGTACTCCAACCGAATGGTTCCCCTCTGAACACAATCTCTCAAGAAGTGGTATCTGATGTCTATGTGTTTGCTCCGGTCATGGAACACTAGATTCTCAGATAGCCTGATGCCACTCTGATTGTCACAGTGAACTACTGTAGCCTCTAACTCACATTCGAACAACCCTGCAAGTAGCTTCTTCAGCCACATATCCTCACAAGCAGCGATGTACTCAGCCTTTGTCAAGCTCAATGCAACTGACTTCTGCTTCCTGCTGAACCAAGAGACAATCCCTAATCCAATGCTGAAACAACAACCTGAAGTACTCTTTCGGTCCTCTACACATCCTGCCCAGTCAGCATTTGTGAAACCTGCTAACTATACACCCCCCCTGCGCTCATAAACCAATCCATACTCCACTGTACCTCTGATGTAGCGAAGTATGTGCTTCACAGCCGTCCAATGCACTCTCCGAGGGTCCACCATGAACTGACTCAAAGAGTTGACTGCAAAGCTGATGTCTGGTCGAGTGTTGACCAGATACATAAGCGATCCAATAAGCTGACGATACAAGGTAGGATCAAATCCGTCTAATCCTGATGCATCAATCTTCCTCCAGTTGGAAACTAGAGGTATGGCCATAGGCTTGCAACCCTCCATCCTGATTCTCTTAAGGATCTCTACTGCATACTTCCCCTATTCGATGAAGAAGCATCCATCTCTTTGCCAAACCTCCAAGCCCAAAAAGTAATGCATCAGCCCAAGGTCTTTCATCTCAAACTCTACTGCAAGGTTGGACTGACAGTCTCCAATCAGCCTCTCATCTCCTGTCAAAAAGAGATCATCCACATATAAGACCAGTATGAGAGGAACCTCACCTATCAAGAAATACAGGTTGTGGTCAGCCTCACTCCACTGAAATCCCATCTCCCGTAGATAGCTGTCAATCTTCGAGTACCATGCTCGAGGTGCCTGCTTGAGCCCGTAAAGAGCTCAATGCAGTCTGCATAAATGTGTCTCCCTATTCTCAACGTCAAACCCCTTTGGTTGCTCAATATACACCTCCTCCTCTATAACTCCGTTGAGGAAGGCAATCTTAACATCCATCTGATGGACACGCCAACCCATCTCAGCTGCTAGTGAGATAATGGTCCGAATGGAAGAATACTTGGCAACAGGGGCGAAGGTCTCCTCATAATCAATACCCTTCTGTGAAAACCCCTTTGCCACGAAGCACGCCTTGTACTTCTCCACGCTTTCGTCTGCTGCATGCTTCACCTTGTATATCCATCTGGATCCCACCACCTTTTTTCCTTGTGGCCTCAGCACAACCTCCCATACTTGGTTTTTCATAATGGAGTCGTACTCCTCAACCATAGCTTCCTGCCACACATCATGTTGTGCAGCCTCCCCGAAGCTGGAAGGTTCAGAGTTAATCAACTCTGTCATCAGTGCCATATAACTAAGCCTCTCTGGTGGTACACTCTGTCTAAAAGATGTCTGTGGAGGATCTACCTACCTGGAATCCTACACTGTGGATCTAAACCACTTATGCCTTGGCCTAGTGTCAACCTGCTGCGGCTGCTGGATATCCGTCTCCTGCTACAGCGCATCCTTCAAGTCAATGACTAAAGGATCCTGTCCACTTGACTCCCTCTGACCATCAGAACATGTGCTCTGTCTGTACCTATACCTGTACATCTGGCTCCTCCAACTTGACTCCTGACTCCTGTGTTGGTTGTTGCTCTACTGGTAAGTCCAAAGATCTCTGCAAGGCCCTGTCCTCATCGAACTGGACATCCCTACTCACAATGATCCTCCTGCGAGCAGGAATGTAAACTCTATATGCCTTCGAAATCTCGCTGTAACCAACAAGTAAACCCTTCTCTCCAGAAGGGTCCGGCTTCTTCCTATTGTCAGCATGAACATGACAATAGCAGACACTGCCGAATATGCGAATGTGACTCACATTTGGCCTAGTGCCTGTGAAGACCTCCTCTGGTGTCTTCCTCCCCAACGCTATGTGGGGACACCTGTTCTGAATGTATACTAGAGTCTTGTATGCCTCGGCCCAGAGGAATAGTGGTAATCCCTGATCAAATAGCATGGCCTTGGCTGCTCCAACTATAGTCCTGTTCTTCTGCTCTACAACTCCATTCTGCTGTGGGGTATGGGGCATAGTGTGCTCCTTCTTAATCCCCTCAGCCGAACAATACTCCATGAACTCATTGGAAGTGTACTCACCCCCGTTTCCTGTTTGATTCTCCACAAGAGTCTTAAACTCTCGGAACCTCTCAAAGGCCTCTGCCTTGGCCTTCAGAAAATAGATCCAGGTTTTCCTGGAATAGTCATCAATGAAGGTTACACAGTAACTGTAACCACCTAACGAATGGACACTCATAGGTCCGCATACATCCGAATGCACCAAGTCCAAGGGTTCCTTAGACTTGTGCTCACTCTGTGGGAAAGGCTTCCTGATGTTCTTCCCCAAAGCACAACCCTTGCAGTAGTTATGATTTTCCTCCTATACCTGAGGTACTCCAATGACTGCCTGTCTCAAATGCTTCAGTGCTCCATGGTGTAAGTGTGCCATCCTCTTATGCCACAACTCACCCTGACTGTTGCTGCTGCTGCTGACTAGAGCCTTTGCAGGCTCAAAGTGTAATCTGTACACTTTCCTGCTCCTTCTGCCAATCACCCGATCCAAGCTTCTATCTGACCCCTTGGGCCTGATATACACTCTATGGTCACGAAACTTCACCTGATATTCTTTGTCCTCCAAAGTGGAGACTGATATAAGGTTCTTGGTCAGTCCTGGAACATATAACACATCAGCAAAACTGAGGGGTTTGCCGGACTCCCTCTCGAGTCTCAAATGAAACAGTGCCAACTCCCTCTGTCGGATTTGCGTGCATCATCACCCAGCTCAACGTGGATCCCTGTTCCACCCTCCTACAAGTCTCTGAAGAATCTCTTCTGTCCAGTCATGTGACTAGATGCTCCACTGTTAATGTACCATATGCTGCTCCCTGTGGTGCTTGCCATGCAAGCTATCAAGCAAAACTCCTCATCGAAGTTCCTGCTGAACTCATCCACCTCTGCAGATCCAGCCATCTGAGTGTTACTCTTCTTCTTCCTGTCTGGGAGGCAAAGTGTCCCTGCTTGTGGCAGATAAAACACTTGACCTTTGACACGTCAAGGTTCTTCTTACCATCCTTCTTCCTCTTTGCCTTCCCCTTGCTCTTCCCTGTAAGGGCTAGAGCCTCCTCATCCACAATCTGTGGGGCATTGTTGGATGTAACAAACTTAAATAATAACAACAAACAATATATATCATTAGAGGAAATTTGGGGTCTAAAATGGGCCTTATAAGAAAACGTGCCAACAATAAATTTTGTGAGTTGAAATTCAAGAACCAATAGAATTTCAATAAAATGAGTCAACCATAATGGTTGAATTGACATATTTGTCATAAAAAAAAACTACTTTTTTTGTTCGTATTTTTGACATATCTCCCTGTGTTTTTACTCAACTTCTGAGCGGGGGAGCTCGTTGGATGCGGAATTTAATTCTGCATCCAACGAGTACCCACACTACATACTTTTGACGGGCCCCTCTACCCCAAAACAAGAAATACCTGAAAAAACGTGATGAAGTGCCTTTACAATTAATATATATATGGCACTCACTTTGTAATATTTTATCATCATTCATCTTTAATATTTATTTTCTATTTTCAATATGGAATTATTTTCCATTGGTTGATTATTCAACGAATATCTGGATGCAGATATAAGTTAGAGAATTTACAATAAAACGGTTTTTACTGTTATAGTGGTATTAGAGCCAGCGCTTATCCAGATACGGATATTACATTGGTATCAGAGCCAACCCTTCTTTGGGCTTCTGCTAATTCTCCGACTTTTGTCCAAAATGACAAGGTTTCCTTGAATTTAGGTCTTTGACCTCACAATGGCTTTTAGCCATCCATATTCAAAGTTTCTCTGGTAAAAATTGGCCTTTGGCCTTTGAATTTCATTGAAGAAGTATTAATTCCACTCGAATCTTTTATTTATTCTTCATTTTTCCCTCTCGTTCTTGCTTCATATTTGAGTGTACCTGTCAAACCCTACATCTGGAAGTCTAGGTTTGTGTCTTCCTATAGATCTGCCCCTGATCTATCACTGCTGCTACAAATCTCTCAGCTTTAGCTCACCAGAGCTCTGATACCATGTAAATTTTCCTTTAATATTCAACTAGGGCTAAACAATGCATGCAAAATATCAACTGATAACCACACATGAATATCTTTTACAGTATGCAGCGGAATATAAAACTGAGAAATAAATCACAACCTCACATCACGATATTGACACTATTATTTTGGGTATGGAAACCCCCGAAAAAACCCAAGATGGGAAAACCGATGCAGTAGTCAGATATAGATTTTATTATGAGAAAATATGGAACTTCTACAATCACTGCAAATTCACCCAAACCTGGCGAATGCAGTACCCGGCAGAATCACTGGGCAAATCTCAGCTAAATCTCAACAACCTCCTATGTGAGTGTACTGCCCAGTTGTACGAAGCTCGATGATCCTACTGCTCGCTCCTCCGTCTTCTCGACTAAATCCTCTATCTGACTTTCTCTCCTTGTCTGTATCATGTCTCTGTCGGAATACAAGTGTGTGTTCTCTCCACCAATTGATCTCTCTTTCATAACTTTAGGTAAAGCGAAAACCCTAATTTCACTTTCACTTTAACTAGTGGTAAAGCAAAAACCATAATTTCACTTTGACTTTAACTAGTGGTTCACTAAAGTTAATTTAGATCACTTTAATTTATTTTCCAAAGTAAACTTAAGAAAAGTAAATTAAATACAACTGGTTTCCTATTTTAAGTCTTCTGCATGCAAGAACACATGCATGCAGGAAGACCTTCCTTGTTGCTACTAGTTTAACATTTCTTACAGGTACAACTTGATTAAAGAATTGATTGTTCGGAAGGAAAATTGATGGATTCTCCAGCTTTCTTACCCCGTATCCTTACACCGTTCAACTATGTTGATTGGAGGGCAGATATGCAGGTCTCCTTGCGCAAGCTTGGCCTGCATAGGATGACTATGGGCAGAGAGACAGAACATCCTCATCCTTCTGAGAAAAATAAGTTCTTGAACCAATTGGTTGAAGCATTTGGCTTCCTTTGCACTCACATCTCCAGGGATCTTCTCTTTCATCTTGCAGGATTGAAGACTCCTAAAGAAGCTTGGGAGAAGCTTGAATTCTTGTTTGGCAAACAAGATGAGCTTCGGGGGCACATCTTGGAGAACGAGCTAATAGCATTACAACCTAGCAGTTTCGAAGCAGTTTTGAGACCATCCAGCAGTTTTTCACAAAATTCAAGTCTCTAGCACTACAATGTAAGCAATGCGGAATTGAGAGGAAGGATGAGCAGCTTGTGCTCTTTGTGCTCAACAAACTTGATTCTGAGTACTATGTCTTCGGTTTTGGTTGAGAATCCACAATAGAGGTTAATGGCATCTTATGGAGATTCTGCGGTATGAAATGGATTGGTGTCTACGTTTCGAGCCATTCTTGGCTCATCTTCAGGGCATTATCGATGCATGAGGGGATCATTAAACCTCCAATTCTTATAAATATAGAACAGTCCATAGGTAGCCGACTCTAGGGTTTTTTAGGTTTAGAAATTAGGATTGTTGGTTTATTAAATTTTAGTTTTTAATTTTTTAATTTTTTAATTTGTTATTTATTATTTTTCTTTTTTAATTAAATTATAATGTTCATACTTTTAATATATTAATATCTTGTGTCTCAAATATAATTTAAATTGCATTATTTAAAACGTTATATTTTTAATTTAATTATTGTAATGTATGTTATTATTAATTTTATTATTCCATGTTTAATTCTTTTATTAATTACTTTTTACATATATGATCCTAAATTATCTTCCATTCCGGAAGAGCTTCCATCCCCAACTGGAAGATTCCTTCACTTGATGGCTTTGTCGAGTCTTTAATATAAGAGCAGGATAAGTTGGTCCAAATGGGAGTCCTCCAAACTTCCAAGAACCAAGTTCTTTTGATGTCGGAGTCAACCAATGTGCAAGCTAAAGGGAAGCACAAGGGGAAGGAGCCTAAAGCATCTGATTCGAAGCCAAAAGAGAGTCAGAAGTCTTCTGAAGGAGCCTCGGGTTCCAAGAAGAAGAAAAAGTTTGAAAAGACTAAGTGTCCTTATTGTATGAGGGGCTTTCATCCTGAAAGCCAGTGCATGAAGAAGCAGATCGACCAGCTGTCTGCCCTCCTTGAACAGAACAACATTGCCCTTCCACAAGGACTAAAGAAGTCTGATGTTGGTCCACTAACAAAAGATCATGAGAGATTCCATGGCATCTCTCATGATCTTTTGTTGGTGGACCAACATCAGACTTCTTTGCTCCTTGTGAGATGCCATGGCATCTCTCGTGATCTTCTGTTGGTGGACCAACATCAGACTTCTTTGCTCCTTATGGAAAGGCAATGTTGTTCTGTTCAAGGAGGGCAGACAGTTGGTTGATCTGCTTCTTCATGCACCGGCTTTCAGGATAAAAGCCCCTCATACAATAAGGACACTTAGTCTTTCCAAACTTTTTCTTCTTCTTGGAACCCGAGGCTCTTTCGGAAGACTTTTGACTCTCTTTTGGCTTCAAATCAGATGCTTTAGGCTTCTTCCCCCTGTGCTTCCCTTTAGCTTGCGAATTGGTTGAGTCTGACATCAGAAGAGCTTGGTTCTTGGAAGTTTAGAGGTCTCCCATTTGACCCAACTTATCATGCTCCTATATTAAAGACTCGGCAAAGCCATCAAATGAAGGCATCTTTCAATTGGGAATGGAAGGTAGAGATGAAGACAGAGTACTCAGAACAAAGTTTGCTGAGCACAGAGAGCACAAGTTGCTCATACTTCCTCTCTATTCCGCATTGCTTACATTGTAGTGCTAGAGACTTGAATTTTGTAAAAAATTGCTAGATAGTCTCGAAATTGCTGGGTTGCAATGCTATTAGCTCGTTCTCCAAGATGTGCCCTCAAAGCTCGTCTTGTTTTCCAAACAAGAATTCGAGCTTCTCCCAAGCTTCTTTAGGAGTCTTCAATCCCTCAAGATGAAAGAGGAGATCCCTGGAGATGTGAGTGCAAAGGAAGCCAAATGCTTCATCCAACCGGTTCAAGAACTTATTTTTCTCAGTAGGATGATGAAGTTTTGTCTCTCTACCCATAGTCATCCTATACAAGCCAGGCTTGCGCAAGGAGAACTCCACATCTGCCCTCCAATCAACATAGTTAAAGGGTGTAAGGATCTAGGGTAAGAAAGCTGGAGAATCCATCAATTTTCCTTCTAAACAGTCAATTCTTCAATCAAGCTACGTAGTACCTGTAAGAAACACTGCAAAATCAAAAACAATTCGCAATCATGTCATAATCA
This sequence comes from Pseudotsuga menziesii, assembly GCA_001517045.1. Lineage (NCBI taxonomy): Eukaryota > Viridiplantae > Streptophyta > Pinopsida > Pinales > Pinaceae > Pseudotsuga > Pseudotsuga menziesii. The sequence continues at coordinate 290,399 of LPNX011142539.1, read as the reverse complement.
AGCCTTCCATCTCGACATGTACACTTTCTCAGGGTCCGCCACGCTCGCAAAGACTTCTCTGAACGAATCCAAAGTTAGCAATGCACACTTTGCGGGACTTATGTGGAAACCCAGCTACTTCTGGTGCACAACGAAGATTGGACAAACTTGTTGTATGCCTAAATAGGCTCTGATACCGTGTTTGAATTTTTGTGCCATTGATCTACAAGCAATGAGTGCAATTGAATTGTATAATTGTGCAGTGGAATGGAATGAAAAAGACACACTGAACAAGACAAATTTCACAGAAAACTGATAAGAATTGCTCAGTAAAATTACAATCTTATCTTCATTAATCCCAGCAGTATACAACAGTGTTACATAAAGGAGAATTCGAATCATGTGGATATGATTCAAATCTACCAACTCAATCCTTGTATTGTTTCCTTAGCCCAGTGCCTTGAATCGCTTTTGTTGCCTTAGCAATGAGTTATGGGGTTGTTTGGTTGCAAGGACCCACATCATGCCTTGCTATTTGTGCAAGGTGGTATTTCAACCTACTTATCCCACCTGTCATTCTCTTCCCACATAGATTACAAGTGAGAATTTGTCGATTGAGTTGGTCAACAGGTGTGCCCCACTCACAAAATGGATCCAAAGCCTTCGACATCTTGTATATGGACAAAATGAAGCTTGATACTTTGAACTTTGAACCTAAGGCAAGAAAAAAAAAACGTTTTTAAGCATATGTGATTGATGGAAATCTAAATCACAAGAAGAAATCCAAGATATATTGAGCATTCAAACACTATTTTGATGAGAAAAAATAAATAAACATTTTCATGAGGATTTAGAAGGATCTAGGGCAAGAAAAAAAATGAAAAAACGTTTTTTGGCATGCAAAATACATAACATATGCAAAAAACTTGTTTAAAACCCTATTAAAATTGATTTTGAAGATGGAGAATTAATTGGCAATGTAAATCAATAAGAATCCCTCTTGGAAAAATGAGAAATGATGGGTAAATTTTTTACTTACCTTCAGCTGCGATAAATGTGGAAAAAAACTCCAAATAACAAGATCCAATCTTCAATTTTGATGGTTGATGGTGAAGGAAATGTTGCCCAAATCCGTTCTTAAGCCCAAAGAAAGTGTTCTTGGTCTCCTTAGCTCTCCTCTCTATCTCTGCAGTGAGCAAATGACCAAAAAAAAATCAAAAACCCAACTTAAAAACATTTTTTCCTTCCACAGTCCGCGGCAGCCGATTTTTTCCATCAACTCGCGATCGGGCCGATTTTTTGCCAAAAATTCAGTTTTTTGGAAATCTCGCGATTTCTCGAATATCACCGATTTCTCGGCCGATGTTGGTAACACTGGTCTTGGAATGATGTGTGTTTATTTGACTAAGGGTTGCTAAAAGTAATTTTACTTGCAGTAGTTGGTGGGTAATATTTAAATTCATTCCATTTCAAAACTCCTAGAAAATTTGTTGCTTCCTACTTTCATAGTTAGAAAACAACCTTAGATATATTTTTCATAGGGTCCACCCCCCTTGGCTTCACTAGGAGTTGGCCTAGACGGAGGAGCTGAGTATCAAGTGACAGCACTTGGCTCGAGCTTGCCCCCAAGGTCGCACCCAGTGGCTTGAAGATTTCTGCCACGTTACCCGAGGTGTGAATTAGGCGGCAACATTTTGGCGTTGTTGTTGGGCATAGATCCCTCTATTCCCAGAGTACGACTTTGTTTTTCACTTTTTTTTTGTTGCTTTGTTTGATGAATGTTTAGAGTACATCTTTATTTTTCATCTGCGACTCCACTAACCTGTTTCATTTTTTATTTACAAAGAAAAGCAAAAATTAGTTTTTGTGAGAAAGTTTAAATGCATATTTTTCTTCTCACATGGCAACTCCATTGAAGGGATAAAACCCTGTTATCTCATAAACTTTGTGAAGATTTATTATGTGTAGATAAGCACATGCGACACAATGAAAAAAAATTCAAATCCACTAAGTCAGTACAAGATATGATTACATTCATGCTTCAGATTTGGTGCTTTCCTGGATGATGATAAGGAAGGACTTCGTGCTCTTCTGCTTGAAATTTTTCTCCAATTAGATTTCTCAAATATCCATGGTTTCCCTAATCATGGCTATGACCATGAAAAGTTTTTTTATGTTGCTCCAGGGTTTGGTGGAAGCAATGGTGATTTAGCAACCCATCATATTGCATCTTTCTTCAAATTGGTGATTGATTTGAATATTTATCATAAGGATGATCTGATAACCATATTTGCTTGGACCTTGGAGGGAGATGCAAAGCATTGGCTCTGTAGCCTTTATGACAAATCCATAGGTTCCATTTCTAAATTTTTTGAATATTTTCTCTTGCGGTGGCATGAAGGAAAAGAGGAAGAGATTAAGCAGCTTGCTAAAAAGTACAATGGCCTCCTCCTTAGAGCACAGCCTAACTCTAAAAAAGAAGAAATTCAGGAAGATCATCATTTGGAAACTTTTGTACATCTTGAAGATTTGGTAGGGCCAGAGGAACCCACTTCTTCCACTATTGAGCATCATGTCCTAGATGACACCATTGAAGAAACATTTGAAAGGCCATTGATTAAAGAACACATTAAAGATCCACCTCATGTCACATTAACATAAAATATTGAATATTTGGAGTATTCTCATGATTATTTCAGTGATGATGATCAAAAAATTTCTCCAGATTTACCTCAAGAAGAAACCATTACAGAAAATTATAAAGAACATTATGATGAAGTCTATATGGTGTATAATGATTCTCCTCCATGCTCTCCACATAGTGATGAGAGTTTGGAAAGTTCATTCCACTGTAACATTTTCAGAACCAAGCCTTATGAGGATGAGTATATGAACACAAGGAAGACAGAAATAACCAAGAGTACAATGCAAATTCCCCCATATTTGACAAAGATATGGATGATGACTATTGGAAATACATTGAGAAGCCAATTTTTTATGTATCAAGAGGGGAGTGTTGATTTAGAAACCTTTGAAGATCTTGGTATGGAAGAGAAACATGTAGAGTGTTTACATGATCATTCAGAGCCATATCATTTAGAATCACACACAAATATTAGCAATGAAGACTTTGATAGGCAATGCATTGAAGAGTCAAATTTGATACAACCGATGGAAAGTTGGTCTGATCCTACATCTTCACATTCAGAGGTTCTTTATGATTTGGAGCAGCTTGGGACTTACACAAAGAGTTATCATCCTACAAGCCCTTTTTATATATATGATGGAGTTTGCGATATGCTTGATCATACAGATATGTTAATTAGCCTTATCCAAGCTTGGATAGAGGAAGCCTGTGAAAGCGCATGCCAGTTTGGGAAGCAGATTTACGAAGTTCTACATGCCTATGATTTCCCATCCAGCCCGCCCATCTTGAGTATCCACGCAGGTTTGCACTTTCTAGTAAATAAAGTATCCTTGTTTTGGTTGGTAACCAAACACAAGGGAAAAAAATTTAAATTTTGATAAAATGTTAAAGTGGTTACATTGGATTTTTCATTTCACTTAACATTTTGATTATGTCATGCTTAGAATAGGAAAATAAGCTCCTTAAAGTGAGCATTTACCGTTTTGGATTTCTTTTGTGTACTTAGGAATAAATAATCAACTTTTTAGTTAAAGTTGTTCTTTTCACTTTCCAATAATGCAACTTATGGTTCATTGGCTTTTTATAAGATTTTGTGACTAAGATTGGCTTGTCAAGTTGAGATGTTTTTACAGATTATCGAAACCAGAGATTCTATGGTTCTTGCATACACTCCTTGCCTAAAGACTAGATCGAGCACACGTCCTACAGTTGGAGCCATATGTTAGCACCTGAGTTGCACTCAGTTGGACTTTCAAGTGAGCTGCCAAAAATGAACAAGTACTTGTTCAAATTCAGAGTTCAGAAGTCCATTCAGGCCCTCCAAGGCCATTTTCTCACCTTTTTACCACATGTTCACACCCTGTGGGGAGATTGTAAAAAATGTGCTAGCATGGGTTTTTTGTAAAGAACCTAGCTTCCTATGACTTAAACATCAATCCGGGTATTTGAAGGTGTTTTTTCATTGTTAATTATATGTTGTGGAAAAAAAGACTTATAATTTTCGAGTTTTTCACCTGCTCCTCCAAAGCTGGAATGGTCGTCTTGGTGGTGAAACCCTGGGAGGTTATTAAAGTTCGTGTGTCGGTGTATATGAACATGCTAGACATTAGTATTGAGTCATATGGACATGTGTTAGGTCCCCCTATGTTTCTTTTAAAGTTTCGTGAAAAATAATTACAACCTTTAACAGTATTGTAAGTGACTATTTGCTTGATATTTGTTTGATTTGTTGACTTGATTTGAGTGGAGTGAAAAATCCTTTTGTGTCTAAGAGTTTATGAGATTGACTAAGTTTGACATAGTTGGTTAAGTCTTTTATCTTCTTCGCTAAGGTTAGTTCATTGAGGTATATCATGTTTAACTGTCAAGTATTCCTTGACTCTTTGAGGTTGGTTGTGGTGTCATTGAGTTGAGTGTGATTGGACAAAGTTTGGTTGACCGTATGTTAAGTCTCTTGGTTGCTCAAATGTGTCTCTTACTTGATGAACTAGGCCAAGTAAGAAGGGTTGGTTGACTGTCAGAGCACTTGATTAGATTAACACAAGTATATGATTGATTTGGCACAGGTACACAAGCAGGTTGGTTCAATTGAGCAGGATTGGCACAAGTTTCCTTATGTGCAGTTGGTCTGACTCAGACTGGTTGAGTTGTATGAGCAATTGGTTTGACTCGGGTGGACTGAGTTTGGTGTGCAATTGGTTAGACTCAGATTGGCTGAGTCGGTTGATGTGAGCAACAGCTTGATTGAACATGTTGATTGTAGAGGTTGATGAGCAGTGATTAGTAGTGGCAGTGGTTGTGCAGTGTGGTATAGATTGTGCAGCGTAGTACAAGTGTTGATTAGCTGGTCCGTAGGATCAATGCGATCAAGGTTCAACAGTTTCTATCTTCATGTCAGGGTGGCAAGATGGGGCAAAGAAATGGGGTTGTAGCCGGAGAACTAGGGAGTTAGAGTTTCCTTCAAGTTGTAGCCTGTAAATCATGGGGTTGTAGCCTCCTTCTAGTCGTAGCTGGAGACTTGAAGTCATTGTAACAAGGGGTTGTTGCCTCCTTCCAATTGTTACTGGAAAACTATTATTATAAGGCTTCCGTGGTTTTTCCCCCGAGACTTGGATTTCCACGTAAAAATTTTGTGTATTGTGTTTTGTTATGCTTCTTATGTGATGATGATATGATGATATGTATAATAATATTAACGTACTTTGCATAATATTGAATGAGCTGCTGATGATTGTTAACGTTGAAAAAGTAACAAAAGCTATACACATTGTTCACCCCCCCTCTCAGTGTGCTCGGTGTGTCCAACAATAAAAGTGTGGTCTAGAGTCCAAATTTGCCATGGGGGTGCTCGTTTTCACAAAGAGCACCCACTTTACTCTTAGACCCACTTTCCTAAGTTTGCAAGTAAGTATTTATCTCCAAAATTGAATATTACTCAAAAATGGAATAAAAGACCAAAAAATTGGAAAATAAAGGGAAAAGACAAATTCCTTAATTAGTGGAAACATGTCCGGAGTTTAGGGAAGTTAACTAAACATCAAATAAGAGTTAACTGAGGATTCTAATCGGCATTCGGCATCAAATCTAATCAGTATGAGTTTTCCATATTAATGGGACGTTTCTCTCCTTAGAAGGGGGCGTAATTGCTCATGTGGCACCCATCGGGCATGTTTTGGAGATCCCAAAGAGGGGTTCTACCTACTTCTTGAGAGGTGGCGAAATTTTATTGAGTGTAACTCCCTCTAACTCACCCAAATCAAGGGATAAACTCACTCCCAATCTCAAATTCACCCTCAGTCTTCTTCAGTTGGCAAAGGCACCCCCCTGGCCCAGTCTGGCTATAAATAAAGCAAGGCTCTCTTCATTTCAAGTTAGTTGCAAAGTACTGGGAAGAGATGGCAATTGTAACTCGTATTCATTTGAGAAATAAAGAGACTTTGGAGGTCTAGATTGTGTTGTGCCCAAGTGGACTGAATGTGTTATCTTCCAGCTGTATGGAGGTAATCTGTATTTGAAATATTATGCATGCAATGAATCATATGTAGTTTACTGGAAAGTTTGGTTTCAATTTTGTAATATAGTTTAGTCATTTTGTTTAATGACCTAAGCTATTGAGTATAGATATTTAAAAATTTTAATGAATGCTTCATTTGCTTATGGATTCCTTTACTTCGATTTATTGAATATATATGCTCCTACATTTGATCTTGTTTGTATAAGTGTTTGATATGCAGATTGTCGAGATAGGAGACGTGGAGGATTTTGTTTGAGCATTCTACTTTTCTTGTTTATAACATTGTTTGCTGCAGATAAAAGGTTCCTCGGCACACCACATGTGAAGCTTCAAGGACACTCGTCTCTCCAAGCCTTCTACCTTTTTCCTTCTCCTAATTTCTTATTATAATTTCGGTTCCATTGTTTTAGAAAAGCAATTCTAGATCTAAAGATAACTTCATAATCATAAAAAGATCTTGAATGGTTTTGCATTATAGATCTAACTACAATTTCAAAGCTTCATTTTTTCTGAGTTCAGATCTAGGATACTAGTTGCCTTATTTCAAGTCATTTTTTAGAAAAAACAAAAGGCTTGATTTATAAGTTAGCATTTGATTTTATTGCCTTATCTACAAATATTAGTGCGCCGATTTGTTTGCTATCTGTTGCCGCCTAATACACACTTTATGACACAGGAAAGTCACAACCTGCTATGTGTGTCCTTGGGGGCAAGTGAGAGCTGGGGACCACTGTCACCACAGTCCGCAACTCCTCCGTTTAGGCAAGATCCCAACAGAGCCAAGGGGGGTAGTCCCTATGGGAAAACTATGTTCCAGGTTTATTAATTAATTAATGATTAATTAAAGGGATCTTTTCTTAAGAAGAGGCTAAGACCTTATATGAAACAAGACCAGTGCCTAGATAATGGAGTCAAAATATTTACAAGTTACAAACTTAAAAGAATAAGAATGATTATCTACAGATTAAATTATCTAACAATGAGATAAATGAATAATACAATTATGAACAATAAAGAATCAAGTATTAAGCAATATACAGATGATTCACCAATGTAGACAATGAACAAGATTTACAATATAGCAGAAAAATGCTTTAAGTACAGATTATTAAGCCAGCAGTAAATTAAAGGAAAATAGAAATACTTTAAGCAGTTAAGCATTCACCACATGAACAATTTGCAAAGCTGAAAGTAAATGAAGCTGAAAGTAAAGTGTTGGAGTGCTTGTAGTAAAATGAACTTGAAAGTGCTTGTAGTGAAACCTTGAACAGCAAGGCAAAAATAAACAAAAGACAAATGTTGGTAGGACGTTTTGCAGTGTCTCTTGGTAAATTTTAGTAAGTTTTATTAGAGTTGTTCTTCTTTGATTATGTTCTGGAACCGGTGGTGTGACTACCCCGATCTAGTTCTTCTCAAACCGAAGAAAGATTGCTGTTGCGCTCAACAGGTGGGAGCAAAGCCCACCCCTAGCTCACAGGTCAATCCCCAATGGCCCGGTGCTCACAAGGAGGACGTCGATGCGCCTAGAGACTGTCCCCAGCCTGCTACCCCTTGCAGCTTCCGAGTCACCGTTTTTAATCAGCTTAAAAATTACTAAATGGATGCCTATTAAACTACGACTTCCTTTTCCCCAGGTCGTATCTCGGAGTACCCCGGAGGGTGATAACCGAGTAGAGGAGCAGGAGATTAAGAAGTTTTGTTGGTTATTTTTAAGGGTTGATTTTAAACTTGGATGATTTAAGATGCAAAGTAAGTTTTAAAGTATCAACAAGATCACCAAGCGATGTCCCTTATGGGAGGTGCTGGTATTTGATCTTGGACAAGAAATAAATGTGTTGAAGATTGTAGTACAAGAAAAGAAAAGTTAGTCTAATTACCTAAGCCCCCACTTCCCCTGCTTTTCATATCCAGCTTGAATTCCCTAAAGGGAGATGACAAGTGGACAGAGGATACACCGGGTAGGTGAGTTGTATGATTACTCCCCTTTAGACAATAAATAAAATAACTGAACTAATCTGAACAATACTTAACCGCACAACAATCTCTGTGACAGAGATGGTGGGTGAATAAATAAAACAGTAAACTAGAACAGTAAGCTAAATGTAACAAAATAAAAAAAACAGCAAACTAACCTCACTTCAACCTTTGTGACAGAGATGGTAACCTGTCACAAAGATGGGTGGGTAAAAGGAAATAGAACTATTTATCTACCCTACTTCCTAATCTACTTGCAGATTACAAATGCTTTACAATATTTTAAAGAATACCCCAAAAGAACTTCTTGGGGTTTACAAATACAGGAAATACTTGAGAGAGAAAGTGTTTTTTTGGGTCCCTTTTGGACCAAACTTTAGCTGGGTTTTTTCTGGCAATTTTAGGGCAGCATAACCCCTTCTTTCTGTACACAAAACCTGCAAAAAATCAGCAACTTACTTGCTGGAAATTACTGCAGAAAAACTGAACAGAAAGTTAGAAACATTTAGTGCAAAACGCAGAAATTTTACAGAAAAATCTGAACTTTAAAAAATGGAGAAACAGAAATTTTAATGGCTGAAAATGAATGTTTTGAGGGCTGAAATAACATGTAAGCAGCAGATTTAAAGCCTACTACTAATATATAATGGGTTGGGGCCCCTAAACAAGGGTTATATTCACTATACAGTGAATAAAACCCAGTTTCAGAACACAAAAACAGAAATGGCCGAATTGAAATTTTAAACAAAAGACTAAATAATGCCTGTCAAAGAGGTATGCAATAAGTTATTCCTGAAGGAACTGGCGTTCGGCTCTAGAGATTGGGTTAAAACCAATTCAGACCGACCTCTTTCACCGCAAAGCGGATCAATTGATACCACGAGTATTCAGGAAAAGAGCTATTTTTGCATAGAGCTCAAGACTGGCTGGAAACTCAGTTTCCAGCCACCTAAACACTACTAGAATATCAAAAAAAACAACTTTAATAGATGTATATTAAGTTAGGGCTCTAAAACAAGGCTTGTATCCACTAAACAGTGAAATACACCCTGTCCAAAATAGGCTAAAAGTATATGGCCGAATTGAAAATCTGCAAAAAATGATGCCCTGGAGAGATGCCCTTGCTTGGAGAACCTGCAATAAAATGTAACTCTGCAAAAATGCTAAGCCTAGAGGAGAATGCTCAACGATTTCCTGCAAAATACTTTGAAGCAAGCGTTAAACAATTCACAAAAGAAAGCAGAAATACTTCTACTTTCTAATCTCTCCACAAAATACTTTGTGGAGAGCTAACTAGACAAAAACAAAAATACAAAGCTATACTGTATACAAGTTACCTCACAAAGTGATCATGAAAGTAAAAAATGAAGCACAATATCCCTCCAAAGCTTTCTTGTATTATATGGCCCAACTAGGGCAAGAAGATTACAAAAAATGGTATACAATCCGGCAGCATAACAATAGCATGAGTGAACCCCCTGCTCATGAGGGAGTGAGACCCTCATTTTATAGTTGAGGAGGACCCCCAACCCTTTGAAGATTAATGGCTGAGATTAGATCTAGATCTAGGTTAAATCTCCACCACTAGATCTAGGTATTTGGCTTTTAATCTCCTCAGTCAATCTCCACCCTTGGATTAGTTCTTGATCAATGGTTGAAAGCTTGATCCATGTCTTAACAAATCTACACCCTTAGATTATTTTCTTTGACTTAATGCTCACCTTAGATCTGTTTTGATGAGTTTTAAAGTGGGTCCTCCTCCAAATATGGCTGGGCGCCTCCAAATGTGGCTTTGACTTTATAAAAATGGTGGCTCCTTTTAATGTGGCAGCTCTACTAAATGGCTAGCGCCCTCCTCTAAGTTGGTGGCGTCTCCAAATGTGGACGCCCTCCATAAGCTAGCGCCCTTCTCTAAGTTAGCGCCCCACCAAATTGGCGCCCTCTCCTTATTTGATTGACGCCATCCCAATATAGTATAGCGTCCCACTATATATGTTGACGCCCCACTAAAATGGGGTCCCTTTTTACCTTGGCGCTATATTTAGAGGAGTTTTTTAAGGCAACGTTCCACTAAAATGAGGGTTTTTTAACCCTTGCGCCCTCCTTAGAGATGCTTTTAGCATGTGACGCCTCCAAAATGGTGGTTTGCCCTCTTAAATAACTTTAGAACTCCTCTAACTTAGCTTTGACTTAGCCAAAAAGATACTTAACCTTTAGACTTGGACTAAATAAAAATTCACCTTAGATTAAAATTTTTTAGTTTAATTTTTAAATTTTTCCAATTTTGACTTAGGAAAAAATTAAAAATAAACTTGGAAATTTTTTTTTTTTTTATCTAGGCCATGGGGGGGTGGAAAAATTTGGAATAAATTTTTCCTAGGCTTAGGAACCCCCAAACAAAATTACCATGGCATTATTTGATTTTTTCCTTCAAAATCAAATAATGTGAATTTTTAACTTGGGGAAATTAAAAATTTCCCTAGGGGAGATAGACCCCTTCTGACCAAAATTGGTCTATCTCTTCAATCACTTATCAGAACGACATGGGACTCGAAGCAATGGCTTAGGGGGTTTCATAGCAATTTTATTTTTCATTCATAGCCCCTATTACAAAATGCCATGCTTGAGCAATTACATTATTATATCAAAACTCAGTTAATTAACCACCAAGGGGTGGAATTAATTAACTGGAAAAAATTAATAAAATTTCAATAACATAACGAAACTCCGCAAGATTCTAGACAAATGTCTAGCATGGTCATGAATTACACTTTAAAGCCTTAGCCACCTCATGGACTTGACTGGTAGAACGCCCGTCGCCACTTTGGAGGATTTTGAGTGAAAACCAAACCGATTAAACTCGTTTGTTCAACAAGATCAATTGGAAAGGGAAAAACACTCGATGAGGGGACTTCCCTAACAATCAGTTCCATGGTGTGGCCTCCGTATCATATGACCCACACTAGTACATCAAATTACATTAATTTTCCCACGCAGGGGAGCGGACATTTCGTTTTACAAAGGAGCAATAGCCCTGCAGAAGAGAAAAATCCTCAGATTTTCTAAGGTACAATAATGTACATCCTAATGTACATGGAGTTGCCACCTAGTCGAAATAGGTGGGCAACACTATCCTTAAGAAGCAATCAAAGACCCTGAGAAAGAAGCATTTTAGCTCACTTTCTCAGTCACTTTTTACCTAGTTTTTACTTTTTTTCAATGTTCCCCCAAGTTTCCGGGACACGGGAACGTGGGAGGGGGGAAATGCACGTTGGAGACGTGTGGAGACCAACCCCAAATTTTAGGGAAATTCAGTGGGGGCGAGGAGACGTCAAGGTCATAAAAATTATAAAAAATATAATAATATTATAAATCTCGGCAATAACAATTCGTCCTGTATAAATATCAGTGTTGCAAATATCTCCTATTTCTCCCGATATTTCCGATTTATCCTGAGTTTTTCGTGTTGTCGATTTGTCCTATATTTTCATAATTCTTTAGTTCTAAGTTTATTTTTGTCGATATTTTCCGATAATTCCCGATATTTTCCTCGATGTTTCCGATAAATTTCTTTCCAGACCCTCGACGATATATTCCCCGACCCGATGTTTGCAACATTGATAAATATAGTTTAAGCCGCTCCCTGTAAATACAGTCTAATTCTTCAATGATTCAACACACTTTAACATTGTGAAAAATCCATGGCATAGATGGTTTAATGGGGAAGTGTGACCAGAGGACCCTATTTCTGCATGATTCCAAAGGGTATCACATTATTTGAGGATTTCAAGTCCAAGATACAATTATGCAAGAGTGAACCATTAATCCTATATTAGGATCCTTTTCATCAATAGCACACTGTGCCCGCCTCCTCTAGGCTTTTAGCCCTTGCCTCTACTTGAATCTCTGTGTTGATCCTTGAAGGACATTACTCAACACCCTACAATTTTGATGAAAATTCTTAAACCAAGCACTAAAATAAGGTAAAATTAGAAAGAAAAAAAATCATGCTTAATAAGTGATTTTGCTTTACTAAAAGGGTAAATTTTAATTAAGGTCATGGTCGAGGAGTTTAACAATCAACACCACCAACATCAAGGTACATAGAGAGGTTGATGTGCTTGATTAAATAACAATCCCTTAACCTCATACATGATAAAATCAAGTGGAAACGTTGCAATCTTGAAATCCTTAAATCCTGAAAATTGTTAAGTCTGTTGAATTCTGAATGGAATCTAAAATTCTACTTTTTGCGTATGAACTCCGATGAGGTTGGAACCACTCTCAAACATCCCGAAACAATTAATGGTAATGTTAAAAATTTAAGTAAAAGGATAGAAAATGAAAGACAAGGAAAATAGTAAATACCACTTGTACTTTAAGAATTTAACATTACCATTACTACTAGAGCGCCTAGGAGCCCCCCACTTCACTGATGCGCGCTTCAAAACAGGGGGGCGAGCTCCCCCCTATGTTTCCCCAAGTTTCGCCAAATTGGGGACGAAGGGAAACGTTTCGAAAGGAGCCCCCAAACCCTCGGGGCATGGGGAGCGAGGGGGGCGAGCTCCCGACCTTGGGGGGCGAGTCCCCGTGGAACACTGCTTTTTTTACTTAGAAATTTTTCAGCAATCTTTTTTGTAGTTTTTCCAAAAACTCTTAAAGTGTTTTGGGGCATGTTTAGCTAATGTTTGTTTGCTGTTTTTGCAGGTTTGACGAAAAAAGAGGAGGAAGCTCTGGCAAAAAATCGAAAATTTGAAGTAAAAGAAGACTAACGAAGCTCCCCTTTCAAAAAAAAATCATTTTTTCAAGTTGTTGTAAGCCTTTGGATCCAAATTTGTGGACCAAAGTGCATTCTTTCATCATTGTAAAAAGTAAAATAAGGTTTAGAGTAGGCTCACCAGAGCCCACTCCTCATCCCCCCTTGGGGAGATCCGCGTTGGTGCACCATGTTCGTGATTTGTGATTTTTAGCTAGCTCATTTGGCTTTTCTATTTATGCTTTATTTTGTGTTGAAATAAAGAAATACTTACCCCACGCTCTCTCGAGTATCCTGAAAATGGGAAAGAGATTTGTGGAAGGATTTAATTAGAAAATATTTCTTTCTGTTTCTGTAGTATTTAAAATAAACCCCCTTGCTCTCCCGAGTACGGTTCATGGATAAGGGCTTACCCGAGTACTGAACCTGGAAAAAGATTCTTGGGACTGCATTTTCTAATCAGACAAATTATGTTCAAAAATCCTTAAAATTAACAAGGCTCTTATCCTCGTATGCTCTACTTCCACTACAACTTCGTCTGATCAGCTGGTTGTATCAGAAAAGAATCTGGGTGACTAGTAATTAGTTTCATCTTTTAATAAATCTCCTAAGCAACGAAAATCCAGCGTTGTGTTTTGCTTCGTGTGGGGAAATTGTGCAGAGGAAACGAGAACATTTGAAAAGCGACTGCGGGGCCCCATTAGGCTACATTTGTTTGTGTAGTGTTGAACATCCCCCCGTGACTCCATTCATCCCACATTTCCTCGTGTGCTACCACACTTAGTGAGTCTGGACATATTCCCTGTACTATCGTTGTATATCGAGAATCCCCCTCCTTTCTAATAATCCAGATAATTACCACATTAATAAAACCGATCAAGAATTTACCCACTACCTTAATCACTTATCTAATAATCTAAATTTACAAACCGAGACACTGCAATACTTTCACTGAGACTACACTAGCAACCCACATTGGCAAAGCACTTTCTGTTAGACACAATGGATTACCAAGAGGAGGGGGTGAATCGGTGAGCTTGGACTTACTTCAATTTTAACTTCTTCAAACTCGAAAACTTAAGGCATCATTTCACATTCAATTCAACATCATCTTCATCAATAGACTATGCTTCAATAATCAATTCATTCATCAAATAAAACACATAATCATCAACACATTACACAAGAGACACAAGATATAATGTTTATAATATTTTTGTATTTCAAACGGCTGCGACCATAAGGTAAACCAGCACCTATCGATACAGAAGCACCTACTTCTATCCAAGACTATGCTTGGTTTTTTCTTAGATCCTACTAAGAAAAATAATTACAAGACCCAGCTTGTATCATAAGTACATATTTGTCACATTACATCTCATACATCTTTGCCAGTCTTGTCACCAATCTGATTGCTCTGTCATTTCAATTACGTCACTGTCTAATTGCTTCTGCTGTGTCTATCACTGATGCCCCTGTCCAAGTCAATCAAACAGTGTACACATCACTGTCATCAATTTTCACAGGCTAATGCCATGAGAACTTCCTATCACACATTTCATCAAACAACCAACTGTTGCTCATCATGTTGTCACTGTCATCACTATTATATCAACTTGTCAAGCCAATCATCAAACCAATTCATCATAGGTATGTTTTGTCACCAAGGATTTGATTATGTCAATGCACTGCTCATTGCTCATATACAGGAATTCACCTATGTGACTACTTGGTAGTTGACATAACCATGTCTTTAACACTGTATGGTAAGCTCATCAACTAAGTGTTATCATGTTCACAAGGTCTGCTGCTACTTATAACTTCTGTCAACAATTCAACTTCAGCATATGCCTAGAATTCAAGGGAATATGAGTCTTCAAAGTCTGTAGCTCCAAAATCAGACCTTTCTTTCAAGCTCACGAAAACCAGAGTTGCATGTACCCTAACTAGGCTGTCAAACACACATAGATAATTCAGGTCTGCCTGGAAGTGACCTTGACTGGGTTCGGGTCACTTGTTTAAGCCCTACAGGGCTGTCACCTACTATGACAGTGCTCACGGATTTATGTTGCTGCTACCTCAGAAGTGTCACACCAGAAAAACAGATAAGACTTTTAAAAAAAAAGTTTTCATCTACTGCTCTGTTAGTCTGTTGCTGCTGCCTTTATCCACTCTCTTCACCAAAAAAAAATCAGAGCTTAACCTTTTGAAAAAACTTGTAGCTGCCTCAATAGGACTGTCTACCCGAATTTCGTACTACACTTGACTGTTCCTGCGGCTGCTACACTGTCATACGAATTTCAGAGCACTGTTTCCACACGAATTCACTTCCAAAATGAATAAGGGTGTTAGCCCTATTTATACTAGTTTTCATGCTAGTTTTTGAGCCAACTTCTTATTTTAAATTTTATTTTTGTTTATATATTTTTCAATATTTAAGTGAGCCGACCTGTTGCATATTATTTATTTAATTTAGAGCCGACTTCTTCATAAACATATTTATTTTTAATTAAGAGTTATCATTAAAGGTTGAGCCAACTTCTCATGGTTTTTATTTGGTCTTCAAGAAGAGACCATGGGCTCCATACTTGTTATGATCTTCATCATCATACAACATAGCAAGGGCTTCAATGAAAAAATATAAAGACCTTCTTCAAGGGTTCATTTGACCACCATAAGTGGGTTCCAAGCCTTTTATATGCACCATAACCTTCTTCAAGGGTTCCATACCCTTATTAAGCCACAAATGACCACAATATGGGTCATTTGTCCTTCCTTTGTCCTTCTTTCCCAACTATCATGACCTTGTCATCAATCTTTGATCATTAATGGCTTCAATGCCATGTTCATCACACTTCACCTTTGTCATTAATGGTGTCATCAATGACAATCATCGACAACCATATTCATCACTTTCTTCATTTTGGCACTAGTCTATTTTGTTCTTTTTTGCATAAGTTAATCTCACAATGTGTCTTGAATGATGTGCGTCTATTTGACTAAGGGTTGCTAAAAGTAATTTTACTTGCAGTAGTTGGTGGGTAATATTTAAATTCATTCCATTTCAAAACTCCTAGAAAATCTGTTGCTTCCTACTTTCATAGTTAGAAACAACCTCAGATATATTTTTCATAGGGTCCACCCCCCTTGGCTTCGCTAGGAGTTGGCCTAGACAGAGGAGTTGAGTACCAGGTGACATCACTTGGCTTGCGCTTGCCCCCAAGGTCACACCCAGTGGCTTGAAGATCTCTGCCACGTTACCTAAGGTGCGAATTAGGCGGCAACATGAGGCACCTCCCTGCCTAATGTCTGCTTGTCCTGCACATGTCATTGTGGCTCCCCTTTTCCCCTCTCTAAGAGATCATTAAGTCTATCCAACAAGTCAATCCCCTTGGACAGAGCCTTAGTATTTCCACCTCAACCAACAGTAATGAGGGGTGGTCTCCTAGGGGTCAATGTTCTATCGTGTAATCTGAGCCATCGATTTAGAGTTGGCTAGGGATTTTGCTCTCCCATTTCTATATAAGGGAGATGGTTGTCATTGTTATAGAATTTTGGCTCTTGAATGAAATAATAGAAAGAAAATTCTACCGAGAAAACTTGTGTCTCTTGTGTTGAATGTTCGGGATAGTGATTGTATATTGTTATTCCCTTACACTAGAAGAAATTTGTGGATGTTCGTAGCGATTTTTGTGGTGATTTCACTTGCACACAGGGGCAGCAGTTTGTGGAGGGCGCACTACTGGGGAAACCCCTTTTTCTCTCTTTCCAAATTGTGAAGCAAATCAAGGAGTTATTCTTGTATCTTGTTGTCAAACTTTTTCTCTTTGAAATCTCTTGTATGCAAGTGTTTTTCTTACTTGTAAATCAAACTAACTGCTGGTGGTTTGTTTTGCAAGTAAGAGGATGCACTTGGTCACTTGGGCGACTTTGCTAAAGAGCTGGAACTTTACAACCGCTTCTCAGTTGAACTTTGCGGGAACAAATTGTCACTATCTGAACCTCTCTCAAAAATCAAGCAAGTTCTTTGCAAAACTTCTCTCGTTTTTCATTTTCATTCAACTAGTCACACAATTTAATCAACTTCATTTGAACCCTCTAAATTTTTGGCAAGTAATTTACTTAGGATCTTAGGAATCTAGCAAGTGGGTATTTTCAGCTATGTGTTAAAACCTCTAGAGACCGAGTATCATTTTCTTTTGACCCCATTTACCCTCTAGAGTAGGGTCTTTTATTGAGTGTGCCCCTTGCCTGGCTGATTGTGGTTCTAGTTTATGACTTGTTTCTTGCTTGTGACCCTTTGCCATTGTTCTTATCTTATCCAAGTAATATTTTTGAAGTATTCGGACAGACTTCATTTTGCTGATTTAAGTCATATCTTGGGCATTTTTATTTTAGCAAGTTAATACCCCCCAGGTTGGCGCTTTTACTTGTCCATTCCTAGCACTTCTTTTGGACCTGGATCTCACTTTAAATTACTAAGGAATCATAAATCTGATTTATATTGTCTCATCTTTAGCATCACAGTCATCACATTCAAGTTTTACCCAGTAGCATTCATTTGTGGTCTAGGGCTTCCTAAGCAAGGCATCCCCACCTCTTCTTGTTTGTGTAGTCTTTAGGGTGTCTTGTTTGTAGTTGTCTTTCCGCAAGGAGAGACAAGGGTCTCCCCCTTAGCCTTCTCACCTAGTTGCCTTAAGTGAAGAGTGTCTTGGTCAGTGTGACAACCAGTCTATCTCTGGAGACCAAGGTCCTCTTAGGTCATGACTTTGGTTTCCCAGCCCCTCCACCATCCTGGACATGGTATTCTTTTGGGGCAGCTACAAGAATCGTGATAACAGTGTCTTTAGGTAAAGTGTGTTTATTTAGTGTGCTTTTGTAACTAACTAATTGACAGTCACAATTATGTTCTAGACATAAAGTGATCCGACGGGTCATCTTCTCCTCAATAGTAACGACACTTGATCAATGGCTTAACACTTGCTTGGTCCATGATCTCTATTTAACGAGCATGGAGGACCAGTTGTTGATGATCAATTATGAAAGACTCATATGTAAACTGTTTTCCTTTTGCATTAATATATTGCCTCAAGTTGTTGCATTGGTTGGGGCCGTGGATTGTTTCCCTCTTTGAAGGTCTTAACCGCGTATTATATTGGTGTACTGATCTTTGATCTGTTTGTGTCAGCGTTTTCCTTAAGGTGTTCGTCTACCACTTTATTATGATGTTGGTTTCCTGTTTTTTCAATGACCAAAAGTAGTCACTTTCCTCTAGGTACCGATTCAGTTGAAGGATTCCAATATTCTCAAAAATGGTCTATACAAATCCCTTATTCATCTTCCTGCACTCAGTCCACTTTCAAGGTGGAGATAGATGTTTCATAATGTGCTTTGGGCACACTTCTTAGGTAGGGAGGACATCCCGTTGTTTAACTTTTATTTTTTATGCCAAGGAAAACTATAGTATCTATGATAAGGAATTATAAATCCTAGTTCAATCTCTCAAATGCTGGCATCATATCCTCCTCAACAAGTATACAATGGTACATGGATCACCGTTGACTGCAGGCACTAAACCCTGTCTCATATAGACCCAGAACAAAGTTGTTGATTCCTTAGCCAGCCACCTATGTGTACCTTGGGCATTTTGGATACCAAGTGCATTGGCTACTCAAGATGGAAGGAATTTTACCATAGAGATCTAGATTTCAGTCCCATCTTCCATGTCGCACACTCTCCAGATAAAGATAAATCATACACTACTAAGATTACCATATCAAAATATTTCATTAAAAACTCGAACAGTTTAAAAATATACAGGAAATGCATCTGGCAATTTTTTCTAATTCTGTCGTCTTTAACACAAAATGTTAGCAGCAACCAATATCACAAGGGGGAAGGCTGAAGGAAGCATGCTTTTCACCAACCTCAAATTGCTCCAAACTGGCATAGACTCCTTTTGCAAGTTTCTTCCTAATCGTACTAAAATCCATTGGATTTTTTATGAAATCATAGTAATCAGGAACCTGATAGAATAAAAAAATGTCATTGTTTTCAGAATGCAGCTTATATTACACTGATAAATCAAATAAGAGAAGTGGAATTCCTGGAATGCAATACCTCCTCAGGATCGACTGGTTCAGCAAACACTTCGTATGTGTCCTTTCTATTAGAAGATAGACAAAGACATCATAAAGTCATATATTTTAAGATAAACGTTGTTGTATAAGGCCATTAAACCCTTTCATAAGCCAGAAAATTAGAACTTCATAAAAGACTATTCTGAGAAAAGATGAAACCTATTTTCATAGATACAGGAGATTAGAGAACATACAATCGTAAATTGATCCAAAAATCTAGTTATGAGAAGCCAGGAAAAAACGTTACTCACTTTTGAAGCTTATCAAGGACAAGCTCAAGCAATTTTCTCTTTGGAATTGGGGTTGCTGCTTGATGCTCTGTGAGTTCACCTATCTCATAGACATTCAAAATAAAATTTAACCAAGAGCTACAAATAAGAACTCTGACTATCACAACACAGAAAAGAAACAAACCGGAAACTGTCTCTGGTGCTTCCTGACTTTGTGTTTGTTCTTCTTTCTGCAAGTACAAAGAAACCATAAGACACCAAGATTCAAAAAAATGTACTGATGCATTATTAGAAAAGTGTTTTGAAAAAACAGTTTCTGCAGAAACATAACTCTGTGAAATTACCATTGCTGAACAAGTTTGCAAAACAGCATATTAATCTTTTTAAAATATAGTTTGAACTGCAGACACCCAATGCATCTTATATATAGTTGGAGAATAACGATCAATGCACTGCTTGATTTATTGTAAATATATAGTGCATGCATATCAGTTGAATAAGTTAGTGACTTGACACAGATCTGTGTCTTGTCAAGTAGGAAAATGAAAGTCATCATGAGCTTTATATTGAAGTACCCCTGCAGGGAATTTTGTAATTCTTCCATTTGTGCAAGCTAGTCCATTTTTGCTCCATTTTGCTTTATTCCTCTCTGCTTCCATGTCACTATTTTAGACTACCTGACTCTGCCAACACATATTCCCAATTGAAAGGTTAATGTTCAGAGGGATAGGAGATACCAAGCAAGATGTAATTCTCACGTGTAATAAAGTGGCATGTGCGAAAGCACTAAGCAAGGGATGATTAACTGTTGTTAGATAAGATAATTTTATATATGTCCAACAAATGACTACAAAAGTAGGTCAATGGGACTAGAAGATACATCCAGTATAGGTACAATGTCATAGTGTGTTAAAATATGTGTAAATCTGACGTATTAGGCACTTTGGGATCAATGGTACCACTCAAATGGGATTTGCCCACACACTTGGGTGGCCTAATTCAAGGGAGGTTTTTATAACACTTGAGGAAGACCAAGTATATAAATAGAGGAATCATTTCGTCATTTTTGATGTATGGAACTGGAGTTCTATCCTCTTTAGTTGTGTTGAGTAATCCTACCTCAAGTTCTTCAGATTCATTCATGTGTGATGTGTTGAATTTTTATCTATTTCCAAATCTTTGATAATTATTTCACAACGATTTCAAGCATTGATTTCATCCCACGGTTTCATTGAATAATCACACACTGAAAATTCCAACTTAAATTGCAGCGGAAACAAAGAATTGTAGAAAGATAGCCATGCACAAGAGACACAAAGATTTTACCCTAGGAAACCCAATAGGGAGAAAACCCAGCCAACTTTTCTTAGAAGAAATCAGTCCAATAGCTCAAGTACATCACCATGAAGATAAAACCAATGTTTCACGACTCAGACTTGGCTGGCATAGGACCTGTTGATTCGGGAGACACTCGGGACAGACTCGGCAAGACTCGGCAAATAGGAAAATAAAATAAAATATGGTACATTCTGAGCACAAAAAAGAGGTTAATTGCATTTCCAATCCATACAAGTTATAAAACTACAATCTATGCCCACAGGCGCTGTGGCTGAGTATCTCAGCCCACAGATCCTTGTTTGGCTGAGATACTCAGCCACAGGGAAGGTTGAAAATTGTAATTAAGAATTAAATCATAAATTTAAAATGAAAAAACAATTAAATCATAAATTTAAAATTCAAAAACAATTAAAATTAAATCATAAATAAAGTAAAATCACTTTATAACTTATAACAGATATAAAAATTTTAAAAAAATGAAAAACTAAAGCATAATAACCTAGAAACTACGACCTCCTTCAAAGTTGAGCACCAACGAAGCACGGAAGTTAAAACAGCAACCACGAATTAGCACCAACAGGATCCATGAATGAGCAACTACTACCAACAATCCACGAATGATCCACAAAAGTTGAATCTATGACCAACGATCCACGAATGAGCACCAACGGGACCACGAATGAGCACCAACATGATCCACGAAAGGGCATAACTTGCAACGATTCACAAATGAGAGACTCGAGAGTGCAGATTGTTGCAATTTGCGATTCACGAAAGTATTCCCTCCATAACCATGAAAGTATTCCTTTATATCTTCTTGCAGGAATGTATTCCCTCCAAAACCACGAAATGAGACCCCCAACACTGAACCAAAACGCTGAAAACGTTTGCATCCCTCTCATTTTCGCGGGGTCGTGTTTTGCGTTGACTGGTGAGTGCGGCCAAGTAACGACAAGTTAGGGCCAAGTATGCCCGAGTTACAACGAGTCGGCGAGTTGCTGCAAGTTCCTGCAAGTGTTAGCGAGTTCCCCGCGAGTACGCAGCGTAAGGTCAACTCATGCTTACTCGCGAGTATGCACAAGTACCCAACGAGTACTGCTTCACTGGATAAAACTCTAGCACGTAAGATGTGCCCTTCTTCCAAAGAAACCCTAGCGAACCTCTAAGAACCCCAAAAATTGCTCCTTCAAATTTCGCTAGACCTAGCTAAATAATGTGCATGAGGAGAGAAGTTGTTGTGATGATGTCAAAATGAAATGCTGGAGCACTTTATTTATGTTCTTCAATTCACTTGAATTTCACCAATGGGGATGACTTGTCTTCATGTAGGGTTGTTTTGGCTTTCTTCTAGGCCGACTTGTCTTTTCTTGTCTTCCACATTTCCTGAAGCTTCTTCAATGCTATCTGGGACTTCTTCAAAGGTTGACTTGACTTCTTGGTTATTTCTTCATCATAGAAAAGTTGTCCTTGTTGATGGTCATCTCCTCGCATGTCCATTCACACATAGAGCTCTAACGTTGATTTGACCCACACTAAGAAGTCTCGAAAACTTCTTAGAGCCTGTGTCAAATTCAACATTATAATAGACTTTGTATATTCCACAAGGGGATGAAATCTCCTATCAAATAAACAAGTCAACTCACTCTAATATAGAATAGATCACTCTATCACGGAGCACTCCCTCACAGAGTATGCAATGTGACCTCTAGCCTTATTCACTCTTAGCCAACTCACATGACTAATCAAGGCTAAGCATCTCGAGCCACATCACGTGACTAATCAAGGCTATGCTAGGGCCATACCCGACTAGCCATTGGTCATGTTACCGGGCAAACTAGCAAGACTAGTGCCCAGTAAGCACAACTGGAAGTTGTGACCTAATGTCACCTCAATCACACTTCTTTGAACTTCTTAAGAGAGTCTTGACCTCTAAGGGGAGAGCCCTTATCTGTGTGCTTGTAAATAATTACAAACACCTTTAACAACCTTATGCATAGATCAATGCCTTTATGGATTCAAGTAAACAAATGAAGAAGACATACCAAGAGTAATTCTAGTTAGGCACTAGTGTGTACAAGGACTGAAGTGAGCAATCAATATACAAAATGTACAGAAATTAACATGATAAATACTCTAAATCAAAGAGTAAATATGCCAATGGATCATCAGTTACAAATTGGCACTTAGACTTATATTTCCAACGAATAAGACATTCAATGCACCATTCACTTTATAGCATCGGCATTTTAAACTTATCCACCTGTGCTATTTAACAGTCCAATAAGAGATGATAGTGTAACTACCAGCTAATCCAAAAACAGTAAAATCAGACCTCAATAAGTGCAACTTGTAAAATAGGATTTGTTAACTGTTTGAATCCTTTGTGACTGTAAATTAGGTCTGCAAATACTGTGGAGATTTCGCAACAGGAGCAGCAAGTAGGGATCAGCTTTAAAGGGCCTATCAAACCCTTTCAAACAGCTCGTTGTGGTACAACAAGACAGCCATGGAGTAAAGCGAGGGTTTAGGTGAGTTTGCTTGAGGAAAGGGCAAACCCTGACCCCTGTAGCAGCCTCTGAGTAGGTTCGGCTTGCCTCAGAAAAATAAGCCCTTAGGGTTGTAGGTGAAACAAAGGAGGCCACAGCCTTTAGGGTCTGAAATTTTTACAAAAAAATTGTATTTGCTGTATTTTTTTATTTTTGTAATTTTAGGGCTGCCACATATTTCGTCCTAGGGTTTCTAGGAGTAAAAAGGGAGGCTGAGTTTTTAGGGGAGAGGGCCGAAATTTTAGGGAGGCCGTGAATTTCAAAAAGTTTATATTTTTTGGTTTTCTGATTTTATTTTTTTATTTTGTAGGGTTTTCTGAAGTAGAGATTGCAGACCTAAAACTAATATAATATACCATGAAAATAAAATATTTACACATGTAAATGCATGAAACCTTGGATAAAAATGACAAGAAAAGGGATATGATTCTTCTCTCAATCCCAGGGCATAAGGGATCAATGATCAGCGTCCCTACAAGAAAAGTTCCTCTAGGCTCGCAAAATTAGGGCATCAACCAACAATCCCAAGGATTCGTTGCGAGAGCCTAACAAAAGCAAAGTAGAGATCCAAGGCCCTTTACAAAGAAGACTTCTTCAAGAGAACGTCCTCTAATCTTACAAAATTGACAAAATCTTGATAATTAAACCCTAGTCAACAAGTAGAATGCACTAGCCTAGCACCATTCAACAAAGATAGAGATATCCTTATCAAGATTCAACAAAGATGGGCAAAGTAAAACTCTAGATCACCTTTGTGCATCAGTTCATTCAACCATTCTAGCGTCAACATGTATGTGCAAAGGAAACCATAGCATTCATCCAGATTTCACTTCACAAGCCAAAGAGAAGACTCTCCAAGAGGTGTGCCTTACATCATAAACCCATATAACAAGATGTAATATCCCAAATACTGATATTCTCTAATGTTCTATGATAGTGCTGACTCGCACACTCAATCTCATACAAATTTGCAAAATAACTGTGCATGCAAAAATGCCCTAAAATATAGTTGAATTAGGGTTAGGGTTTTGTAGAGAGAAATTAACACTTACCACTGATATTCTGGCTGATAATGACTCCAGAGAGAGCTGCATGCATAAGGATTCGTATGGGTGGTCTAATAATGCTCTTTTCCTCTAGTGTTACCACCCCGCAGTACCGTAAAAACCCTCCAGACTGAAGGTGACGTTTTTGTAGGAGGAGAGGTTCGCTCGAGCTGAAACTTTCTGAGCTTGTCCGTCTGCTGATGCCGGAGAGATGGCCTGGCACATGTGGAGGTTTGGCTTCCTCCAAGTGCCCTAGCTAATTGTTTGGCAGTTCTGTTGCTCACACCCCCAACTGATCTGTTTGGCTGATAGCTGCTCCAGGTGAGCAAACGGATGGCTGATAATCACTGCATACCGTAGGATAGGCCTGCTAAGAAAGAGGAAGCTGACATGTGGAGGAAAGACTAGGTTTTGTGGTCCCAGCGAATCCTTCTGTGTTTTCCCTACTACTTCCTGCTGCAAAATGTGGATCTGCTAATAACCCTTCGGAATGTGTTGGATCTCCGAACACTGTAGTATATGATGGATGCAATGGATAAACCTGGATGATCTATCCCAATAAGATACTAAGGCAGATATCTCACTGCCGAACCCTCGCTAGCTGAAGACATCGCCTCCAACCCCAACTGCCACGGTTGCACACTGTGTTGTTGCTTGAAACTCCAAAATCAATCAACAATAACAATAGATAATCTCTTTGGTCTAATAACCCTTCTTACATAGAATAGCATGTACTTTTAGGGTTTGCATGTCACTTTTAGGCTAAGTCACCTGACACGGGGACACGGGACACGAAGGACACGGGCTTCGAGTGTCCGACACGGACACGGTGACCCCGGGAATCAGGACATGTAGGACACGTTATATATATATATATATATATATATATTAAAAAAAATTATATATATTAAAATTTAAAAATATAGACATATAGCTCCAATTTTTTTCAAATATTCAATATAAATCAAAATCAAGCCTTCAAATCTTCTTCACCTGCAAAAAAAACCACTCTTTGAGCTCTCCCAACATTTCCAAATGATAAAATATAAGTGAAAATTCATTTTTAAAGAGGGCCCAGCCAACTTTTTTTCAGTTTGAGTGTCCTGTTTTTGGGACACATAGTGACAGTCACAGGACACTAGTGTCCGAACACAGGACACGCTGCTGAGAGGTGTCGGACACGCTCTGTCAGCGTGTCCGTGTCCGACACACAGACACAGGACACGTAACCCAAAACTAGCGTGTCCGGTTTCTTAGCTTTTAGGGTTTATGCTTCACTTTTTCATGCATGCAATTCTAATTTCATGTTAACTTTAACACTGAAGATATAAGGCTTACATGCTCTACATGGTTTACGATATGAACTCTGATGGCCTTCTTACTACAATGATGACTTAATAATACTGAATTGATGTACCTTTCTGCTCCTAGAGCTATTGGTCCTCAGTTATTCCCTTTTTATCAAAACGGAACACTACACAAGAGACAAGGAAGAATTATCATATTTGATCCCAAGTCTTATGATTTACAAATGAGTGAGGAGGGCTTTTATTTCCTTACAACCTCACTTTTACAATTATCTAGGCCGACAAGCCACTAAAATGTCAATGTAATAATATAACATAAAACAATATAAAATGGGGGTAACTTAAGGTATTTTCCCCCAAAGCCACCAAAAACTAATAAATATAGCTAAAACTAAACAAAAGGGTCCACTCTAAAGATGGACTGAGGCAGGGGGATGTGATGCCCCATCTAACCCCAAATATGTTGAAAAATCCTCAATGTCCCCCCTTAATCAAGCTTGAAGACCTAGGCATCAAGGTACACGTCATCATGGTGCAGGTTCCCCAGAGAGGGGTTGTGCTGAAAGGAGGCTAGGAAGGGTGCTTGGGGTGACTGGAAGAGGATACAAGTGCCTATGGGTGGAACGTTGTCACCTATGTGGAGATTAAGCAGGGGGTTCATGTGACCTACCCCTAGGAGCCCTGAACACTAACCTCAGGGATACAAGCCCTAAAATGAGGCAACCAACAATGCCACTAAACCATAGTACTCCCGAAGGAAGAATCAAAGGGTTCGGCCATAACCATCCCTCAAAAGGTGCAGATAACAGCCCCATCCTGGCCCTAAAGAAGAAAACGACCCCTCTCCCTAGGCACATATCTATAAGTGAGATGGTACTGGTACAACATAACAGGTCAAATCACATGACCACTCTAGGAGAATATTTGCAGTGTTTGCCCAATGCTGCAACCTGGAGAAACATCAACTTGATGTAATATGATATGATGATGTAATGCATTATTTAGGGTATTTTTCAATACTCACCATATAGTCTTGGTTTCTCTTTCTTTCTTTCACTTGTGTGGAGTTAGGGTTGACAATGTAACTTGTCACTAAATTTAAATATGGTATCAAAACTTATAGGGGTTGAACTCCCCTAGCGCTTTGTCCTAACTGCTGCAATGCTTTGTTGGTAGGTTGTTACATCACAAGAAAAATGTGGATTGTGTTTTGTGCTCCTAGAGGTTATTTTTCGAAAGAGGATTGGTTGTTTTGACGTTGCAGGACTTGGATCAAGGTGTTGCGAAAGGACACAAAACTTTTTAGTCTTGGTTGCAGAATAATTCAGAGATGCTTGTAGGGTGATTTCGGCTGTATGAAAGCCTTGCAGTCCAAATTTCAGCGATTAGAAGTGTTTTTGCTCCTGTTATCATGGAATTGAGGTAATAAAATGAAAATCATCATAATTTTCTCATACAACCAAATTTGTTATTATCATTTTTCGCATTGTTCTTTTTGAAAAATTAGGGCAGTTTAATGTTTCAGATTTATTCTCGTATGGCCAAACACCTGCAGAAATATCACAGTGAAAATTTGGTTAAATTTTTTGCCTAGCTTCTAGAGGGCATAACTTTTGCATACTGAATTGACTTTTGGTCTTATTTCTCGGTTGGGTTCATATTTTCAAGATCGACAGGTTGGTGACATTGGTATCAGGAATTGGGAAACCCAGATTTCTAAGTTTTGGTCTTTGGCATCAAATATGAGCTCAATATAAGGGTCAGTTACAATCAATCGGCACAATTATAGCCTGTGGGCTCAAAGATATGGAGATTTTTCTAAGAAGCAAAGGTTCGTAGCAGTACACAATGGCTACTTTACCTGAGCCTAGTCATGAACATGCAAAGTTCAAGTTTGAGAGTAAGAAAGATGAGGCTATAGGGTTGATGAACACATACATCTCAAGGGAGCTTCGCTTTCATACTGTTGGGATAGATTGTCTGCGTGAAGTATGGAAGAATATGAAGAATCTATTCAATAAGGTCTATAATGTTGAATTTTCACCTAGGAAGTGTTTGTTCACTCATGCCTTGGGGTAGACAAAGACACTTTAATAAGTGGTCGCTAGCCCGTTTAAAAAGGTGAGAATGACTTTATTATAAAGTGGCATTTTTAATGTGAGTTTGAGTTTATATTTTAAAAGTGACTTTATGAGTATTAAATGTGGGTGTGCATTAAATTCTCATTTATTAATTAAAAGTGATTTTTTAATGGGGAAATGAGATGGGACCTAGATCTCATTTAATTGGCTTTTAATCTAAGCCATTGATCTAGAAGTGGAAGTTACTCAAACAAAAAGGGCTTGAGAAAGGCATATGAAATTCATTGTTCACATTCCAAAAAGAGTTTTTGGAGAGGAGAGCAAGAGAGATTGAGAGAGAGAAGAAGAAACCCTTGAGAAAATTTGAGAAGACTAAGTGACAGGTTGAAGATCAAAATTTCAAATCAAAGGGCACATTTCCCAAGGCAAGAAATCCGTATAGCAGGCACAGATTTCGAGGTCATACTATGCTTGTTCGTATAATAACACAAATTTTGAGGTGAAAGTACAGCATTTAATGATGTTTGTACAACACGAATTTCGAGGAGCTGGGCACATTTTTTGAGGCAAAAAAATTGTACCATGCAGCACATAAATCGAGGTCGTACAGCCACACATGTGAGGCCGTACACAAAAATCGAGGCAGCCGTACAACAGTTTGTCAGTGGGATATTGGCACGAATTTCAAGAAGGGTATAAGTATTGCTGTGATTAAATTTGTATTTTTGCCTAAAGAAATAAAAATTCTCTCTCGTACAAGTTTTCCCTTTGGGGTTTTTCCTGGACTAATTTTGGTCAAAAATCTGAGTGTTTATTTTCATGTGTGTTGCTTGAGTTTAGAATTTCTGAGTAAGAGATTAGGGCTGTTATAAATTTTCAGAGTTAAAAAGTTGTGAAGAAATCTCATGTGTTTCATATTTCAATCAAAAATTTTAATTTTTAAATGTACATGCATAATGGGGTTTGGGCATTAAACCATATGCAGCACTGAAACTGAAACTGGGTTGGGGTTCTTAAAAATTTTCATATAAGAACCAAGTTGTACTGTTAGAGAAAGAACTCACTACTCCAGACCCACTTTCATTTGACATGATTGAAGATTACCTAAACCATGTTAAGGAGTTGCAGCTAAAACTAGAAGAATCTGGAAAAGACTTCCAAAAGAAGGAACAACAGTCGATGTTGATTCTTGTGAATTTGAGAACACCCTATGATGTCTTTGAATCCACATTCAAAGAACTTAGGGCTGGAAGGAAAGAAGATGGTGAGTGTTACCGCTCAAACTAGCACACCTTCGCAAATCAAGGTTATGTAGACCTAGTGCTAGTGATGGTAAGCTCGAGAGAGAGTTAAACCCAATGTCAACACAATCTAACCTCTCAACACTTTAGGTAACTCCAAAACCCAGGGGGAAGACCCTAATCAATGAAAGATACCTGCAACAACCAACAAACCACAAATACCTTCTACGAAACCTTAATAGCTATTATCAATGCCTTATTGGAGTCAAACAATATCAAATCAAGACACGAGAATCATATATGAATGAAACTATTCACGTTATCACAAATTCCAAATAATATCATGCATTTCAAGGCAATTTCATGTTTCCCTAGACATTCTCACACTTCCTAAGGAAGCCTCTCCAAAAAGTGTGCCCTCAAGGAAAAGAGGACAATTGAACTAGGGCAAAATTGTAGGACAAGCCAAAAATACCACATAACCTCTAGTTCACCAATTACGAGAGTTTCGTGTATCCCAATGCACTTCCTCAAAAGAGGATGCCCTATAGGGTTTGTGGATAAAATACTAAGGCGAAATTTTAGGGTGGACCAAAAATACCAAATCTAGATTATTTTTGGATTTCTGAATTTATTTGAAGTTTTAGGGTTTTTTCTAGTATATTAAAATATGTTTATGTATCTTTTGCATAAAATAAAATATGTATAGGGGTGGCAGGTGCGGGGGGGATCCTTCTGGATCCTAGAGGACATGTTGAACAAACTTTCGCTTGGGGTCTGGGCTATAGGACCAATAACAAGGTCGAGTGGTTGGCTCTCCTTCAGGGAATGAAAATTCTATACAACAAAGACCTCTCCAGGATCGCGATTTTTGGAGATTCTCGACACGTCATATATAAAATGATAAATGGATATACCACCGGCTCTATAAAGTGTCGTCGCCTGCAAGACAAAATCACTCCTCTCTTATCCAAGTACTATGAATTCTTCCACATCCTACATGCAAACAACACTGCCCCCGAAGCTTTGGCTAACATGGGGATCTCCTTACCTCAAGGCCAATTTTGCCTAAATGGCCAAGCCCCTCACCCCAATCCCATTCCTTAATGGATCCTTGGGAAGCAAGTTTTGATCTCCATATTATAGTTTTCATCTCCAAGAATATTCACGAAGGGGATAATGTTTTTTCTAAAGACCCCAAGGATTTACATAAAGGCCCCCAACCTTATCACTCCATCCCTCCTCACTTCACTGTCGCGTGCCCTCCACTCCCCGCTGGCATCAACCTTATGGACATTCGCGAAGGATCTCCAGCCTTAACGCGTCATCCTGACCCCCTCCATCCTCCCGCTACGTGGCTCCATCTCTACACCTACCATCCCTCGATCTCTGCAGGCTTTAATGCTCACCATCCTTGGGTTTATTGCTTCTGCTCCTCGCACGCTCCGGGTCTTTTCGCTCCCAACACTATGTCTTCTCCTCGAAGCCTTCCTCACCCTCATATTACTCCTGGCAATGGCTCTGTTCGTTATGTGATTTCTCCGGAAAGGATACCGTTGGATGTCATTACAGGGGTCAACAAGGGCATTTTGCGGGAAATCCCGTGGGAAACTCTTCCTCTCACCAGGGTTTTTGTGAAGGAGAGGCTGGCTCTCGCTACTTTCTCCACCTGTTTATGCACTACCCATTCTAGTGTTTCTCTGTGGTTCTCGAATATAGGCTCAGGACTCAGCCTCTCCATTGACGACCAATCCTTTATAGCAGGTAGCAATTCGATATTGGGTTGCAACTGTTCAGGGTGGAAAGAAGGTGCAGTCGACACTCTCTCCTATCGAAACAAGAAAGACCGCAACTCCCTCCTGCAGGAACTCAACACACTCAAATTGGTTCTCGGTGGTTTCTCTGTCAACGAGCAGGCTCAAGTGTTTGCTGGTGCAGTTCGTGCTCTTCACAGCAATTTCTCCAGAATTGAAATTTCTCCTGGACAAGGCAGAATGGTGCAAGCAAACGAGAATGCTGGGTTAGCAGACTTGAAGAAAAATCTCAGACTTCTGTATGAAATGATGGCCATTGGCATTATGGACAACAAGGAAATTGCTTAGGTGGTTAAAAGTATGGGGGAAGTGGTCAGCTACACCTATTACCAGATAAGTAATCATGACTCCAGGATTGATGACACTGAAAGCAACCTTAGGGAAATAATGGGCAAGGTGGACAGAATCCAAGAAGACCTCCAGCGCTTGGTAAGCTTGAACCAATGCAGCAAGGCTATTGAAACTCCAGCAGCAGCAACGCACCCCATGGAGGAGGAATCGGTTGTTCAGCCCATGAAGGCCCCAGGCAATCCTTAATGGTTCATTAAGTTTTATGTTTTTTTGTCTATTTCTTTGTCAGCAGTTTATAAGGGTATACACTACCCCAGGCATTAGAAGTTATGTAAAAACTCTATGTGGAATTCTTTGGTCATTCTGATGGACCAGTTTTGTTTTCTCCATTTTTGAACTGCAAGAACTCTCCATTCCCGCTTTTTTCTATAATAAAAGGCTGTGCACAGCCTGTTTTATATAAATCCTTTTAAAGTTTCTGTTAAAAAATAAATAAAACATGTAAAATTGAATAAAAGAGGATTGATAGATAAGGTATTAGATTCTTATCTCAAACCCTAGGGCTATGAGAGGTCGAGGCCAACTTCCCTCCTCTTGAGGTGGTATTAAATACTTGCAACTAGGGCTAAGCTATCAACCTCCAAGGTTAGGTAGCGAAACCCTAATTAGGGCAAATAGAGAAGTCCAAGGCCCAACAAAACAATGGAGAGCTCCTTGGCAAGAAGGTCTCCTCAAAAAGTCGATAAAATGCTAGCAAACAAACCCTAACTCAGTCCAAAGCACTTCAAGAGCAACATTAAATTGGGTTTAGGAGATAAACTTACCAACATTAATCAAGATTTACGAATGAGCAAGATAGTGCATCTTAGGTCACCCTTAAGCATGAGTTATTACAAATAGCCTAGCATCAACTTTTCATGTGGAAAATGAAACCCTAGAACATCATCAATTCATCCTTCAAACAAAAAAGACTTCCAAGAGAGAGGTGTACATAGCTTCAAATACTCCATTATATGAAGAGAGTATAATGGAGCAGTTTCCAATTCTC
Organism: Pseudotsuga menziesii; assembly: GCA_001517045.1. Lineage (NCBI taxonomy): Eukaryota > Viridiplantae > Streptophyta > Pinopsida > Pinales > Pinaceae > Pseudotsuga > Pseudotsuga menziesii. The sequence goes on along the minus strand of LPNX011142539.1, from coordinate 258,447 downwards.
TTGACCTTCCATTGCTCTAATCACCCATTTAGAACACATGTGCTAGGCTTAACGAGATGACAAAATCATGCCCAACCGACCTCGTTCCTTTGGAATGTAACAAATCCCATAATTAACACAGTAGAAACCCTTTTTCCCCTGCAAGTCAACCCAAAGAAAGTCTCAAAGGAGCTTCTTTAGTTGTTGATGGCCTACAACAAACATAACCGAACAAGAGAAGTGATATACATGGGTGGGCACAAGAATCATGGAACAAATATGGAACCTAGCCACTAATGAGAAATATTGCGGTATCCACTTGTCCACTTTCTTAGCAATTCTTTGCAACACAATTGCCTAGAGGGTTTTTGGAAAAGCTTGAAAAGCAATGGGTATTTCATAAATTAAAATGTTTTCTCGGGTTGAATCCAAGCCCACCTTTGACAAGCTAGCCAATCCAAGATGGCATCTTGCACCAACCTCAACCTATAAGATCGTTTGCCCATCTAAAGTTTACAACCCAAGACCTCATCGAAAAATTGAATATAGTCCATAGTGTTATCCATGGACTGTTTGTCTTCTAGAATAGTAAGGAAAGAGTCGCTAACAAAATGACCATTAACCATTGCCCAACATCAACCTCATGGAGGGAAACACCTTTAATCAGCCCTTAAGCATACCGATGATGGAGGAGGTAACCACAGGCTTCTTCAACAAGCACATATAATGTCGAGGCCAAGGGCTTGCCTTGCCTAATAAACCTGAACAACCGAACTTCCTCAAATTTAGGTTGACTAAAAAACATACATGCTAAAGCATCGATGAATAGGATTTCCACCTCCTCGATAAACCAAAGCCTAATCCTGAAGCATGACCAAAATAAATGGCTAATCCACCCAATAATGTGCTTTCTCAAAATCAAACTTGATGAAAAGGACCTCCAACCCTAGGCATCTAACCCATTCCATGCCCTCCTAGGCTGCAACTACAATATCAAGTATAAATCAACCTTAAATGAAGCTAATTTGCTCTTACCTAACAACCTATTGTAAGATGTAGCAAACCCACAAGGCTAGGGCCTTATCCAAAACCTTATGGGAAATATTGAGCAAAGTAGTTGGCCACTAACTAGTAATCAATTATGGGCTCCATGCTTTGGGAATGATTTTGATGAAATTTCTGTTGATAAGAGGTTGAGGGGATTTCTTTCGAATAATTTCTTTGTAGATCGTAAGCAAGTTGGGCCCAACACAACCCTATGTGGCTTTGAAAAACCCCCACAAGAAACCTTCTATCCTAGGGGGTTTATCATTAATCATCGCCATCAATACTCTCGTCAACTCTAGTATGGTCAAATCTTGAACTTTCTTGTTCAGAGAAACTTTCCAAGGTACAAGATCAATGCACGCCCATATGGCTAACCTTTGTGCATTAGTCATGCCTTGGGATTGAAGAATAGTAAAATAGTGCTCAACAAAAGCATGGTACAGCAACAAAAACATGTTGGAAATGCAATAAAATCGAGCATTATAAACCAAACTGTAAGTCGATAGAAGTCGAAAAAGGCAAAGGGTCTGAGGAAGGTCAGTCGACTAATAGCAAGTCTTCGCAAGAAGAGAAAGGCGACATGTATTTGGCCTCAAGTACACAGTCAGATAGTTACTCTTGGTTGATCGACTCAGGTGCATCATATCATATGACACCTCGCAAATAGTGGCTCTATGAGTATGAAAAGTTTGATAATAGTGATATCCTGTTGGAGATGACTCACCAACCAGGATAGTCAAACGAGGTAAAGTTTGACCGAGGCTGAAAGATGGAAGAATAGGAACATTTGCAACAATGTTGCATATTTCAAGTTTGGCTCAAAACCTAATCTCGCTAAGCAAGATGGGGAATGCAGGTGTGTAGTTTGTATTTGAGAAAGATATGTGCAATGAGGAGTGATGGTACTGATGAGAGGAGTTCAGACTAGAATCTTGTACAAGCTATTGGGAAGAACAAACACCGACAAAAGTGCTAATGTGGTTTGTATTAAGTCCGACAACATATCTTCTTATCTAGTCGATTCAACTATGTCGTGGCAACAACAGATGGGGCATATAGATGAAAAAGGTCTTCCTTCTATGCACAATAAAGGTATGGTCGAAGGTCTCCCTGACTGTCCTGAAGAAATCGACTTTTGTGAACATTGTATTTATGGTAAACAAAGTCGTGTAAGGTTCTCATCTGGTGCTACTAGGGGTAAGGAAATACTAGAATTAATACACAGTTATGTCTTTGGACCTATGCCAATCCCTTCACTAGGAAGATCTCACTATTATATTTCTTTCATAAATGATTTCTCCATAATGACATGGTTGTATTTTTTTAGGAAGAAATTTGAGGTTTTTGGAAAGTTTCAAGAGTTCAAAGCTCTTGTGGATATTAGACTAGTAAAAAGATCAAGGTGCTAAGAATTAATAACGAAGGAAAATTATGTGTAAAAGCGTTCGACCAATTTTGTAAACAGCATGGTATAGCTCGACAAAACACAATGCCATACACACCTCAACAGAACAAAGTTGCTGAAAGAATGAACAAAGCGTTGATTTAGAAAGCAAGAAGCATGCTTAATGGTGTAGGAGTCACACAAAAATTCTGGGTGCAGTCGGCACGGCATGTTACTTTTGTCATTGACGACTCTAGTTGACAAGACTCCATATGAGGCATGGGATGATAAAAAGCCCTCTCTTACACATCTCAAAGTGTTTGGGTGTGATGCCTTTGTGTATGTCCCAAAGAAGAAAAGAACCAAGCTCGACAGCAAATCAAATAAATGCATCTTCATTGGGTACAAGAATGGAGTAAAAGGGTATAAGTTGTGGAATTCAATTACGAGGAAGGCATTTTATAGTAGAGATGTGATCTTCAAAGAAGTCGGAGGCACCTTCAGGGATGAAGAGGTTAAAAGAGAAGAAGAAGAAAAGCAAGACTTTGACATGAACAAGGAAAGTATGGATTCAAGAGAGTCGAATGAATCCGACGAGTGGTGGAACAACAAACTCAAGATGTTAGGAGGTCTGATCGAGCAAGGAAACAAACAGAAAGGTATAGTCCACCCGACTTTTTCTCTGCTTTTGCGTCATCTGCCATAGAAGATGTTCCCAGGTCAATAAAGGAAGCGATCGACTCGACAAAGGATAAACTTTGGAAAAGGGCCATGGAAGAAGAAATGGAATCCTTGAAGAAGAATTAAACATGGGATCTAGTTGAGTTACCAAATGGAAGGGAACCCGTCGGTAGTAAGTGGGCATTCAAGAAAAAATTGAATGGCGCATGTCAAGTCGAGAAGTACAAGGCTTGACCGATAGCGAAAGGGTATGCCCAAGTCAAAGGCATCAACTTCAGTGATATTTTCTCTCTTATTGCTAAGTTAACTTCCATAAGGGTAATAATGTCTTTAGTTGCAGCATTTGATCTTGAGATAGAACAGATGGATGTAAAGTCAACATTTATTCATAATGATCTTGAAGAAAAAATCTATATGAAGCAACCTGAAGGTTTTACAGTGGAAGGAGAAAAGGAGTTGGTCTAGAAGCTTAAGAAGTCTTTCTATGGTTTAAAACAATCACCCAGGATGTGATATCAAAAGTTTGATATGTATATCCAACAGCTAGGGTTTGTGAAAAGTTAGGCTAATCATTGTGTATGGGAAGAAAGTCAGTGGTCATTTCATATATGTAGCTTTGTATGTCGACAACATGTTGTTTAGAAATAACATGGATCTGATAAACGAGGTAAAAGTGCAATTGTCCTTCAAGTTCGACATGAAGGATCTCAGAGTAGTAAATTTCATTCTTCGAATAGAAATACAAAGAGATCTTGTAGGTAGAAGGCTATGGTTAAGTCAAAGAAAATATGTTGAGAGAGTTCTCAAACATTTCAACATGCAAGAGGGTAGACTAGTCAAGGTTCTTATTCTTATGGGATTCAAGCTATCTGTTGAACAGTGTCCTAAGACACAAGAAGAAATAGAGTGCATGTTAAGTGTGCCCTATGCTAGTGTTGTAGGTAGTCTGATGTATGATATGGTTTATACACGACTGAATATTTCCCATGCAGTGGGAGTATCGAGTAGGTACATGTCAACGCCTAGAAAAGAGCACTAGACCGTAGTTAAGAGAACCAACGAATTATGCAATCTATTACGGAGGAGAACCAAAGGGCAACAAGGAATCAATGCACATGGTTTTGTCAATTTCGACTAGGCTGGAGATATCGACTGCAGACGGTTGACCAACGGATATTGATATGTGTTCAAGTTATTAGACGGAGCAGTTAGTTGGATGAGTAGGAGGCAATCGATCGTTGCACTATCGACTACTGAGGCTGAATATGTAACAGCTACTCATGCATGTAAGGAAGTTGCTTGGTTGTTGCAGAGATTGTATCCAAATGTTGAGTTTGGTCAATATGTTGTTAGGTTGGATTGTAACAGTCAAAGTGCAATCTTCCTAGCAAAGAACCCAGCATATCATTCAAAGACAAAGCACATTGATGTACAACACCATTTTGTGAGGGAGATGGTGAAGAACCAAAAGGTGTTACTGGAAAAGGTAGACACAGTGAAGAATGTTGCAAAGTCATTGACTAAGTTGGTGAGCACATAGAAGTTCTCTTGGTGTAGGCGAACGATGGGCTTGTTAGCCCTGCTGAAGTGAACTGAAGTTATGAATCTCATTTTTATGCAAAGAAGACAACAAGTGGGAGAATGTTGGGAATGTTATATTCTTTGCATGTAAATTGACTGACAAAGTTGATAGTTGACCGGTATAAGTCGACTGGAGTCGGAGTCAATAGACGGTAGAAATCTAATTGACTATGTTGAAATTAGGGCTTTTTCATAAAATTTAAAAAAAACTTGTACTTTAATGCTAATTTAAACTTCAAAAATAATACTTAAGTAAAAGTACAATAGTAAAAGTCTAACCAATAAAAGATATAATTTTTATCTCTTGCAACTTTAACACTCATGAAGGATCATTGTGTTAAAGTTAGGGTTTGAAACATAAAAACTAACAACTGCAGATATAGTAAAAGTACAACTGAAACAAAATCACAACCTGTAGAGCAGCAGTAGTGATAAAGTAAACTAACTAAAAGAAAACAAAAGAAACAAGTAACTAACCCTTAATTGATGAGTTGGACCTTCCTTATACTCAAAATTTACTTTCAGATCAGATCTTGTATCTTAGAGACAAGTCAATAAATGGAACAACTAACTAACCCTTACCTGAGGGTAATCACATACCTGAGAGAGAGAGAGAGATAAAGTGTTGTAGGATAGGGTTAGACAGTTACAGTAGGAAGTGCAGCAGCTCAAGATCAACCCCAAGATGTTAACCAAGACAGCCAACAAGTGTCCAACTGGAATGGTAGCCTCAAGCATCTCACAACTGAGTATGGCATCCTTAAACCCTTACTGCAATAGATGACAGTCCTTATAACAGTCACACAACAAGCCCAAACAACCCTAAACAAGTAACAACACCCTTCTAGCAGGCAGAGATAGCCTTCTAGTAGCAACGGCACTCATTTAGCAGACAGTGAAACCCTCAACCAATAGCAGCACTCTCAACAACCCACACACAAGTAACGACTTACTCAAACAACCCACACACACACAGCGGCTTACTTAAACATCCCACGACACCCTTCCAATAGCCAACAGCAGTAGCGGCACCTTCAAACAGGGTAAGGTTGGCTCAAACAAACAATAGCACCCTCAAACAAGGGACGGCAGCCTGAAAACAAGTACAACACCTTCAAAAATAGAGTACGATTCACACGTGTGGAGGAGGGAGAAGCAAACAGCTGTTGGAAGCCCAAAACAAAAGAGTGCTCAAGCAAGAGAAGTCTGGAAACCCTAGACGTCACCCAAATAAACAAGCATCAAACCCTAGATCAGACATAAGCAATCGGATCTCAAATTTCATCTTTAAGATACTCTCCTAATGACTATTTATAACTTTTAATGACTTCTAGAATGATCTTCCTTCTAATCCTTTTATTTGACTTTAGGGTTATCTAACAAAGACAAGACATCTTACAATTAAGGAAGGTTACCACAAAATAAAAAATTAACTTAAAGTTATGGCGCCTTAGAAGGGGGTAACAAGGGTTAGTATGACACACTAAAGGTGGGTGTTAGCACAAGGGACCAACAAGAGAGAGGTCAACACAAGACCAAACCAGCCACGAGTCAACAAGATGTGTCACAACAAAGTGGGAAGACAACACAAGACAAGGTGGGAAGACAACCCTTGTAACCACAAGGAAGAACAAACAAACGTTTATCTCTCTCTCAATGTATGTGGTCCACAAGTGTTCCATATAATAACTGGAAGTTTTTATCATCACCATATAAGGAAGGTTCACACTAGATGATGTGATCCTCTGGTCCTCTCGACTGCTCTTAAAGGTCAAGTGCTAGTGGCTTCATCAAGGGGTGGCCAGTCCCTTGATGAAACAAACTAGCTCACCATTTAGGAGGAGGGTATCACACATCATCGTCTTGGTTAACTAACCAAGATCCACCTGGTTAACTGACCAGGAATAGACTTGCAAGACCTGCTTGGTCCTAGACCAAGAATCTTCCTAGTCTTAGACTAGGATGTCTCTGTCTCTGCCTGGAAGATCTGCTTGGTCATTATGACCAAGAAACTGTCTGGTACTTGACCATAATGACCTAGAGACAAATAGTTGTTTGGTCAAAGGCAAACGACTAGTCGACGAAACAACCAGAAGCTCAACAAACAATCGACCAAATTGACCAAGTCAAGTCGACTATAACTGAATAACTGAAAGTGATTAGGAAGTTATGGATTGTCATTAATATGCAGTTGGTTGTATTGCATCTATAAATTAGATGCAATGGCTACGCATGTAAGCAAGTAGTAGTGTGTAGAATGATCATATAATTAAGTGTGATTTGTGGTCTAGAAAAAAATAGTTGTAAATACCTATTATAAGTGTTTGATTAATAGATGAGTGAAACACACTGGTTTGTTGGTTTTCCCCAGGAGAAGGGTTTCGAAGATAATTTATGTGTATTGTGTTGATGTGTTGTGTGCCATTGTCTTATGTGTTTCACTATATGAATCAATTTGCAAACATATTGTAATCAGTATTAGAACCAACAATTGTAACACTAGTAGATTTAGTTCATGAATGAGTAAAATTTACTACGTGAAAATAAGTGAATGAAAATCTCTTTCCTTCCTTGTATGTTTTGGTAAATAATGGAATGCTTGTAGTTTGCATCTTTGATAGTGATTGCAGTTACTATTTCATATTAGCTGGAGTATATGCTAGATCCCTAGCCAAAGATGCATGCCCAAGGGTGACTATTTCTTGGAGAAATTTTGCATTTAAACCCAAAATTCTATGTTGTCCTTGGCATGACTTCAGTAATTTCATCCCTGGAAACCTATATAATAGCCCATTGAGATCTGTCCTTGTGACCCTGTTAGCCCAAGGTTGAAGTCTTTTAGCCTAAGGTTTATAACTGTTTTAACATCATTTTTAGGCTTGTTTTTCACTAATTTAGTTTATGAAATTCATCATTTCACAGCAACTTTAAAACAGAATTAAATTGGACCTAGGAAGTGCTATAAAATATGATCTTTTGCTTAGATAATTAATATTTTATTTCATTACAAATATGTACTTTAATTTCTGCAATCTATAACAAATTTTACAGGAGCTGAAATAATTCATTAAAATCAGATCTAAGGAGTGACTTTAATCACTTGGTTTAAATCTAGAATTTACCTCTGCATTTTATATCATTCAATTTCCATACTTAATAAGATTTTGTAGGTTACACTTTATCATTTGCAAAATCTGTTAATTAAGAATCTTCCTTCAATTTCATTTGAATAATCTTAAAGGCAAAGTTATGTCATTGGTTTAAGTGGTTTTCTTAAATTTACGCACACTGGGCACTTATTTGCATGATCATCTTATTGGACTAATTAATTTAAGTCACACTTTTGGGAGTGATTTTGATCACTTCATAATTCTGGAATTTTATATGTATCTAAAGTTCATCTAAATTTCCAAATCTATAAAGACTTGTACTGGATAAATTTGCCATATTTCTATTTAGTCTTTAAGTGGAATAATGCTATTACTTCATTTCAGATTTCGTTTTAAGCAACATTTCACTTATTTTTCAAGTGTTTGCTTCATTTCTATGCTCCAATATTTATTTTCTAGCAATCACTTGAGTTTGGGTTATCTAAAATGAAAATCTAATTTGCTGAAATTCTAAGTCTGAACTAAACTCATTATTTAAATCACCCTTTGGGATTAATCTTAATCACTTATTAATTCTGGAGTTTATTTTCTGCATTTATAACTTAATTTCCAGATTTCCAAAGACTTCATGTGGATGAATCTTAAAGGCAAAGTTATGTCATTGGTTTAAGTGGTTTTCTTAAATTTACTCACACTGGGCACTTATTTGCATGATCATCTTATTGGACTAATTAATTTAAGTCACACTTTTGGGAGTGATTTTGATCACTTCATAACTCTGGAATTTTATATGTATCCAAAGTTCATCTTAATTTCCAAATCTATAAAGACTCGTACTGGATAAATTTGCCATATTTCTATTTAGTCTTTAATTGGAATAATGCTATTACTTCATTTAAGATTTCGTTTTAAGCAACATTTCACTTATTTTTCAAGTGTTTGCTTCATTTCTATGCTCCAATATTTATTTTCTAGCAATCACTTGAGTTTGGGTTATCTAAAATCAGATTTGCTGAAATTCGAAGTCTGAACTAAACTCATTATTTAAATCACCCTTTGGGAATAATCTTAATCACTTATTCATTCTGGAGTTTATTTTCTGCATTTATAACTTAATTTCCAGATTTCCAAAGACTTCATGTGGATGAATTTGTCATATTTCAGCTGACTCTTTATTACTTAAGTGGACCACTGCTTTACTTTGTCCCAAAATTCATTTTCAAGCAATATCTCACTTTCCTATTCAAGTGTTTGTTTTATTTCTGCACTTTAATTGCAATATCACAATCACTTCATTCTGGATTTAACAAATCTGTAATACACTCAGCTACTCCAAACAGATTTAGGATCAAGCCTCCCAGCTCTCTTTCATTAAGAATTTGTATAAATCAATTTTCATAGAGAAGCCGGCCTTGAAAAGAGTTGTGCACTAAGGTGGCAGTGGTGCCTTCTCCTGTAGTTGCATCTAGGGGTAGCACTCATGGGTTACGACTTTTCTACTTAGGTGTTGTTAATGCACAATTTAGCAACTTGAAAAGTGCAAGGAAGACTAGCTGCCAAACTTGCACAACCTCTAGAATTTTCCTCCAACATGTCACTATCAAGGAAAATACTCTCTGTTTAGGTCTCCTAGTTCTGAGTGAAGGACTAAACTAACCATGGGAAGTGACCCCAACTAAAGGTTCCCAGGTACTTATTGGGAAACCCCAAGAGCAAACATAGAAGGATAGTACTAATGGGCCAATGTTTGAAGGTACTACTTTAATCGACTTATGGAAAACAAATGTACGTAAGGCAAAATTGATGAGTTGAATCAAGTACACTTGAACTAATACTAATGATAATATTATTGAGATTAACAAATTAGATCTAAGTATCTTAGTGAGGCTAGGATGAGATGATTACGACTCCTAGCAAAGATTTATTGGTTTAGGGTGGGTATGACTAAGGATCTTTAGAAGATCAAGATTGCAAGAGACAATTTAAATGAGTTAAATAAACTTTAATGTACTCAATGATAACATTCAACTCATTAACATGAACTCATATAAACATAACATGCATCCAAAAGATATAGCTTAAGCTCTAAATGTGCTTACTAATAAACAATACATGTTATGATAGCAATCAGCACACATAGATTTCTCTTAAATGCTACATCAAGCTTAAAGCACAAGTGATGATTACTTAGTTGCAGCAACAAGTTAGACAATGAAAGATAGCACAAGTAACTTAGACTTTAATTATGAAGATGATATTATCTTATCTAACTTTTTGAGATGAAGAGAGTTTCAAAGATATTCTCTCTTAAGACTTACCCACTTGCAAAGAAGCAAGTTTTGGCCTTGAGCAAAGGAAAACTTTGCTAAAGGCTAAACCTAATCTCTTATTTGTCTTGGGTAGAAGCAATAAGTGTTGAATCTTATTGGAATACCAACAATAGTAAGCATGTAGAAAAATAAATAACTTGATAAAATCAAATGCCTAAATACAACAACAAGTTACCTAAATCAGGATTAAAAAGTGCTAGTATTGTTTAAGAAGCATTCAATACTTAATTGAGCTTGTTGGAAACAAAATACAGTAGTAAATGAAACAGAACAGCAAGCAAATTTTGGCTTTAAACAGTAAACTAAAGCCAAATAGTACTTAACAAAGTAACAATACTACAAGCAAACACGCCATTTATGAGTTACAATTGTGTTTTTATGTCTGTTTTGTGGTATATTGTCTTCTTAGGTGAGTGTGATTAGCTTCCTTATATAGATCTTGTGTTTAAGTACAATTATGGAACGATATAGGCTTATCCCAAGAAGAGCATCAAAGTTTGCTTAAGCTTTATTACAATGTAATAAGAAGAATATAGAAGTAAGAAAAGGGATGGGAAAAAAAAAGAATCTAGATGAAAATTTGATGATGAGACCAAGTGCCTTGATGTAGAGAAATTGATGGGCTATAGAGTCAAGTGACCCTCCTAGTATCAATCCAATGCAAGCTCAAAATTGAAGAGGTTTCTTAGCAATCTCCAATCTTTCCAAACTAGAGCTTAAGAGCTTCTTTGCTCCACCTTGATGTGATCAACCTACAAGAAACAAGGAGGTTTCCTAGTAATTTAAATCAACAAATACCAAGTTAGATTAATCATGCATGAAAGATTTCATAGCAAAAATAGTGAACAAAGGTTTCATAGCAATTTGATTCCTAGATCTACTTCTTACCTAATCAAGGAGGTTCTTTAGCAATCCAAGATTAATTTTCAATGCATGAAGACAAATAATCACTCTTACCTTAGCTATTGTTGGAGTTTACCTTAGATTACCATTGAGAACAAAATCCAATATCACATAACACCATCAAGATCACCCACAAGACAAATAGCTCAAAAGTTTATTTCATTAGCATAGTATTCCCAAACTCTATCCAACACCTCCAAGTGAAATCACCCTCTCCTTTTATAGCCAAGGAGGGCACACTTGGGTCTTGCTAGACCATGTGAAGGGTAGAATAAAATAATACAAGTGGTGAAACCCCGTGAGGATGAGTAATTACAAATCAATGGCTTAGATCCATTCATCATGTGATGGATCTAACCATAATTAATCACAAAATCCCAGGTCGCCTCTTCTAGAGGGTGCATGAGCCCATGTCAAATAATTTTAAATACCATGTGCCATCTCAAAGCCATGAGCAAATACCATGTGGTACCAATAACATGAGCTAAAACCATGTGCAAATACCATGTGGTACCAATACCATGTGCAAATACCATGAACCATCCTCAAAACCATGAGCAAACACAACTATCAAGTGTGCCTCCCAAGAACAAGTGCGCCCTTCTGGAGAAGTCAACCGTGTATCATGTGATCAATAGAGTCAATGCGCCCTCCTATGATGAATATTTTTATCCACGTGTGTGAATAAAACCAATAATGTGTGTCACATGTCAATAATCTCATGAATTTGCCTCTAAAACAATGACACGTGTATGAGTGTTCCATGTCACCAAAGAAGTCCACCAATCACCTGTAAGCCACTAGGAAGCCTCCACATAATCCCCAAAAGTGACTCATCATGACAAATCATCATTGAGAATTTCCCGCAATGGCTTAATTATTAACCAAACCACACTTTGGCATTTTTAAATTAAAACTTGGGAAAAAGTTTTAATTAAATGCCATTAATCCAAAAATACATATAACCATGTAAATTAAAAGGGGAAACTGTATGTGACGAGTCCAAACATCCCCTGAAGACCATGTGTACCCATGTATTTGCTCAAATCACCCCAGAAATGCCTTTGTGGCACTGTTCAAACTAATGTAAGCCAAACTTAGGCTTTATTAAATTAAAACTTAGGAAAAGTTTTAATTAAAAGACAATTAATCCAAAACTTACATGAAACCAAGGGGAAAAGGATCACAATGACTCCCGAAGTCAAGAACATTGCTCACAATGTCGGCACCTATCTCTAGCATGCTGCTTTGTTGAGTTGACCAAGTAAAACTACTAAAAAAGTCAAACTTGGTCAAACTAAATAATATGGAGAAGAATTTTGCAATTTGACTCGGTAGACTAATAGAGGAGCCAAATGGATATCCAAATCCATCAATACATTTGGAAAACAACGTGCATGAAAACCATGCATGATCATGAAAATATGACTGCAAAACATTGTGCAACAGGTCCACCAACCTACAATCTAAGTCACCTAGTTCAAATTCGTGTTCGAGTTCGGTGACCTTGAAATTCGACAAAAAATCGACAATCAAAATTTTGGTGATAAAATTCGGCATTAAATTCGAGAGGCTATAAAATTAAAATATATATTTATATATATGTAATTTTTTAATAAAATTTAATATGTCCATTAACCATATCATAAAAATGAAACTATAGTATTTACCAACTATATTATATATGAATTCTTTGATAAAAATGAAACTATATTCTAGATTCTATACCAACTATATCATATATTAATTTTTTTGATAAAATTTAACATGTTCATTAAGCACATTATAAAAATGAAACCATACCGTGATAATTAAGCATAATATATTTTCAGAGTGGTCTTCATTCAACATTGGGTTACATATTAATTGCATTCACCTATATGCATATTGCAATATGGTTCACGACGGACAAGGTGGGTCACGACATTCTTTAGTTGTATGGGCCACATATTATACTTCAGTCGTATTCATCACGATATGGGTCACGACTCATTTGGTTCGAATTTTTGTTCAAGTCCACCAACAATCGAGGGCGAGGGTGAGGCACACGCAACCGACTATAGGCGAAACCGAGTTTGAGTCTGGACAATGCAAGCGGCAAGCAGTGACAAGTGACTGGGCAGACTCGTAGAGTAGAGGCGGCGTCCGAGGATGGCAATGGCAGGCGATATGAGCTAGGGTTTCCCATTTTCTAGTTTTCCATTCGAATTTTGCTGGTGAACTTCACGATTAAATTCGACATGCCTTGAAATTCGCCCAAATTGGAATTTTATCCTTGAAAAGCGTCGAATCCAGTGACTTAGCCTACAATAATGATTGGTCTATGGCAGCAGTGACCAATTAAGTGGCATATACATAGATAAATAGCCAAATAGGTATCCAAATATGTGCTCAAAATGCACAAATCCCGTGTACAACATAAGATGGCCAACATGTCCCTTGGTGACAGGACCGACTACACACAAAATGGCACCATCAATCATTGAACCCACTGAATATCTCTAATGGAGGCATGATGATGTATTTGTATGTCTGAGAATCTAATATGATGTTGTATTGTTGCTAAGGAGTTTCCCAGATGGACCAATAGTAGTGTACATTTGCAAAATCAATGTACTTGTTAGACATAGTGCATTTAATTGTTTAAGAGTGAATCATCATATAGCATAGTCATGAAATCATGATGATATAATCCATAAGTATTTTCATACAAGCTCATCGGATTAATGATGTAAGAGCATACCAATAGCATGTAAGAATATATGAAAGAATTTATTGAAGGACTAGTTCTTCTTTGGGGTGGAGATGGATAACTCACAATGGATTAAAAGTGAATTTGCTTTAATCGACTATTTGACTCAAGGTAAGGGGTTCAAGAAATCCTTTGTGGTTTACACCAATTAACTGAACATCAAAAGCATGTGTCAACACAAAAGCAGTGTGTTATGAGGTACCTTTCCCTTGATTCCAGCAATAATGGTTTTCTTTATTTAATTTTTTCTGTTCTTTTCACTTTTCTTTTAGCACAAGATAACGTATTGGAAGATTCTGACCCTTCTTTTACACATTTTGGAATACCAATGATGACACGGCCTTAGCTTTGCTACCAATGAACGTCCATATAGCCCCAACGAAGTTGCCACAATAAAGTATATGTATGCAAATAGGCATATCCCTACTACCAAAAAGCGTCTATAACCTCGACAAGGATTAATTTTCTTCCAACCATTAACCATTATATGAAAGTTTTTTAGAATGCCAACCCCGATTTCAAGCTTGATAGCTTCTCTGCTTCTCTACATAGTTTAATGCCTAAACCCTTGTATGCACAATTTTTCAACAAAAATTGACTAAACTAAAACACATGGAATTCTTTTTCAAAATTAAACAATTCAGAAATTTTGTCTTCTAGTTAAAAATTTCAAACTCAGAAATTTATAACAGCCAAGCACATATGAAAATAACACAGATATCTTTGACCAATGGTTCAGGATAAAACCCATAAGGGAAAACCTGTTTCAGAGAGAGAGAGATTTTATTTCTTCAAGGTAAAATACAGAAATTTAAACAACAGTACTTATCATTTTTTTTCTTCTCGAAAACTGAACCTTCACTGTTATACGTAACCTCGATTTTTGTGCCAAACTTTTACCTTGGAAACCATGCCAAATTTTGTCTGTACAGACATAATTAATTTATGTACCTTTTTTCTTGAAAATTGTGCCCAATCCGTACTATTGTACAGCCCTCAAAATATGTGCCAACTGTCACGTCCCCGTCCCTCAACCGGCGAAGAGGACGCGAAGAGCACATCAAAATACAACCGGGGAAAACGCCCCATCAACATAAACAAAATTCAAATGCTGAAATCGAAACTTACAAGCATACACAGATGCATTTATCTTTGAACATACAGCGGAAGCACACATACATTTCAGCAATCACATGTTCATCATAATTCATTGATCATCAATATAAAATTTGCAGAGATGGAATAAACAGCAGCACTTATCTTTTGATGGAGAATCCACCCGCAACCAGCTACGTCGCTGCAACGTTCCACCCAACCATAGGCCAGCTTGCTCATCAATCTCTCAGCAACGCTGCCACCCCCGAGTTGGGCATGATTCCTCCGGAATAAGGGTCAATTGCAGGCTTACACATAGCCAAGGGGACACATAACAGCCAAACCAACACTGCTGGGTTTCACAGGCTTTCCACAGACAAGCCAAGCCAGCACAGTCCAAGGTTCAATCACTGCATACCAGCAGCCAAACAATCCCTTCACAGCTCTGTGGAGAAGTCATAACAACCAGTGACAGTCCCCAAACAAAAGGTGAGACACAGCTCCAGCCTATAAGGCAACTCAGAGTAGGTTCTGGCCCTAACGTGGCCAAAACAACTCAACAACAGCACCCAAACCAGGGTATATCAGCAGCCACAACACACAATGAAGGATAACAACAGAAAAACAGCTCACTCAGTAAACCTAGTGGCCCAAATGCAGTTGGTCATCACAGCCAACAAAAACGTGGGGAGGTCAACAGCCTCAANAATGAACAGGCGCGTGAGGAGAACAGAACAGGCAGGGCAAGCATGGGGTCGTGGGTGGAGTGTGGATGTGGGCAAAGGACTGACAGTCCTGCCACCCCAAT
>LPNX011142539.1:211986-242736 GCA_001517045.1 Pseudotsuga menziesii | reverse complement strand
GAAAACATACCCGATTCCGCTCTGTGGAAATCGTGAATGACCACTGAAAGGCAGCTCCTTTCCCAACTGCGTGAGAACCGGCAGCACAATGGCCTGTGCATGAGGAAAATCGGACTCGACCCCTGCGTGAGGGAAAACAGCTCCGCATATGCGCGCGGATGAGCACACAGCCAAAATGGTGCGCGGATGAGGAGGCTGAACCTTCCCCGCGTGAGGGAGAACTTCCTGCGCGTGAAGAGAACAACAATGGCTCCGCGTGAGGGAGACGAACAGGCCAGGGAAGAGTGCGTGAGGGAGAAGAATGGGCAGACGTGGGTGGAGTGTGGATGTGGGTATGGAGTTGACAGCCCTGCCACCCCACTCCCAAAGGCAATAACTGCCCTCAACCACTCAGCCATATCTCCTCAACCACCAGCGCTGAAGCATTAAAGAGGCTGACAAGGTTGGGTGAGACAAGAAGGTGGCAAATCAACAAGGTGACAAAACATGGGTTTTTCCCCCATAACCAAGGTTTGACATCCCCACCCCTTATCCTTTGGAACCATGCCCTTTTCATTCAACGTTGCACTGCCGTAGCTGGTTGTGGTTTTAGTTTAATTGATGTGCGTAATTACATGATGTCAAATTATAAGGTGCCGGATAGCACGACAAACCATCGACAAATATCCCCATTGCCGAACATACACAACCAAATCGATGGTGGGGCTTTTGCCTTGAGCTCCTCACCACGATTAATTACAATATATACATCATGCAAACGGGGTCGAAACAGGGGACATGACACCAACGTGACTCGAAATTTGTGCCCAGTCCGTATTGCTATACGACCCTCGAAAACTATGCCAGATGTTGTTGTACAGAATCACCTCGAAATCTGTGTTGTTGTACAAATTCACCTCGAAATTCGTGCCCCAAATCTGTTGTACAAAATCACTCCTCAATTTTTGTGCCCAGACTATCGTCCCCGATTTCTGTGCCAAAAAATGTTTTCTCTCTCCTGCTGGTTATGAATTCTCTTCAAACCCTCTCTCCTCTTCTTCTTCTTCTTCTCTCCAAATCTCCTCTTTGAAAAGTGAATAATCAATTGAGTTCACCTTGCCCTAGTCCCTTTTTGTTCATGGTAACTTCCTCTTCAATCTAATGGTCAAGATTAGATTAGATGAAGGGCTCTCATTAAATGCTCGATTAAATAATTAATAAATGACATTTAGTGCACCTCATGTCATTTAATAAAGTATGAGCAAGCCCTTTTAATTAATCACTCACTTAAATTTTATTAAATATGAACTTAGGATAAACAATGACTTTTACTTTTTTTTTAATGAAGACACTTTAAAATTATAAAGTACATCTCACTTCATTAATTAAATATGACTAGGGGTCACAAATTAAAGTGTCATTGTCCACCCCAAGGAAAATCTAAGTGAACAAACACTTCCTAGGTAACTTTTCAACATTATATAACAATAGCATAGGGAATTTTAAATCTTAGGAGAAAGCATTGCTCAATTGTAGCTCTTCCCGACTATTACCAGTTGGCCATGAGGAGCATACCCGAATGTTTTCTGTATTGAGGATTCACTACAACACAACCCTTAGACATAATAAAGCACAGATGGTGACGAATCCACAAAGGGGGAGAACAAGAGTCAATCAATCAACTTCAAGCCCATGGGACGTGAACCAAAGATAAAGTGGTATGGATGAAATTATAAAGGCGGAACCAAAGAAGGGAGAATGGTCCTTAAAAATACCAAATTAAGAGTATTCATCTTGATGCATGGTATGTCATCAAACCACCAACTGTAGATTTTTGCAAGTTTTCAGCCTCCGGTTTATAAGTAAAATTTATCTCAGTTTATTTGCAAACCCATAAAAAAATAACGACTGGAAATAAACATAAAATTTTCAGACTTAAAACACTATTGTAACTTCACTTTTTCACTGACAGAAAATAAATAATAAGCACGCCATTCAACACACAGTACTTAGGAATTTTTGGCCAATGGCCCTAGAAAAACCCACAAGGGGAAAACCAGTCAGAGAGAGACAGAGTTTTTATTATTATGCTTCAGGAAAAATCAGACATTCATTTACAGTCAAAATCAACTTATCTCAACCCAATAGGCTGCCTCGTTTTTCATGCAAATGCTACCTCGATTTCTGTGCAATATTTTTCTCGAAAACAGTGCCGAAATAGCAGCAACCTTCAGCCTCAATTTTTGTGCAGAGAAGTAAACTTTCTACCCTCGATTTTTGTGCATACACTGCTAGAAATCCATACAATACGGACAACATTAAATGCTGCAGTACATACCTCAAAAACTGTGCCTGGAAATGAAGTCAGCAACCTTGAAAACTATGCCTAGTATTTCCTCAATTTCTGTGTTGAAAATGGCCTTGGAAACCGTGACCAAATCGTATAGTACGGATACAATAAATGCAGTCCATACAGCTCCTCAAAAATCATGCCCACAATAAATGCATTTCGTACAACTCCTTGAAATGTGTGCCCACAATAAATGCAGTTCGTACAACCTCGGGTTCTGTGCAAATAATAAATGTTGTCTCGAACTTCGTGCCCACCAAAAACTCTCCAAGCTGTTTCGAAATTCGTGCCCACACTCTCCTTCAACTCTCTTCTCTTCGATCTTCTCACAAGAATGAATGAATCTGCCTTTCCCTTGCTTTTTGCTCATAACCCTAGGTAGGTGAAGAGACATCTAATCCAAAGGCTGAGATTGGATTAGATCAAACAGTTGAAATTAATTGCTCATATTTTATTTCTAAAATATTAATTTCACTCACCCATTTAAATTTATCAAAAACTAACTTTTTACTCTAAAGTCAAATTATATGTCACTTAAGTCATTTAATGCAAGGGTCACTTTATTTCCCCCTTCTAAGTGACTAACGCTAAAGTCACTTAGGGGAACACTTCCCTAGGTACAAAACTAACACCAACCTTCACCCTCGTCAACCTATGCAAGGTAGCTATACTCATCAAAACAATCAAATACAATATATCATGAAGCAACAATAAACAGTATAATACAACATCGGGTATACATCATCATCATCGACTGACATGGCATAGTAGTAGAACAAGGTAGACATATAACATCATCTCATGGTCAACACACCACTCATATCATATAGAAGACTCATTGACACTAAGAATGGGCCACAACGATCTGGAATACATCAACAAAATGGAATAGAGTGAAGCGAAAATAAGTCACAATGTGCCTACACAGTATATGGCATAGCAAGTGCTAACTCAAGCTGTAACAAGTTCAACACCTCAGACCATCATAAACAACAACATATTCATTAACAAGAATTTCAACCGTGATTTCATCAACATGCATCTCAATACCTTGTGATAATCCTTCTAGGCAAACTTCCAAGGAACCTTCAGTGGCACAATTGATGTTATTAGTATATTCTTCAGTAGAAAATCCTCATAGTGATATCAAGTAATAGGGCAGCCATTTGGACCTCACTAGCCTTATGACGGTAAATCTAGAACCCGCAAACCAAGAAAGAGAACTAGAAATTGTCAAATCCAACCTTATTGCTGATGAGACGACCAGTTACTGTGGCCTAGACACATTCTTGACAAAATCTCATGAACTCACTCCTGTAAGGCAAACACTAACTTCCCTTCTGAGGCTCTTTTCAGTTTGCTTTTGTGACATTTTGAGTTGGAAAGGGGGGCTTTGCATGAAAGCCTTTATGAAGTTATTTATGGTAACCTTTGCAGGATTATTTTTTGGCCGTACTTGAGCACCCATCTTAGATTTATCATGTGCTATTCAGAGTAGATTTTAGTGCCAAATTTGATAACTTGTGTTTCATGTTTGCAAGATTATCTTCTGTGCCTTCTTTTGGATGAGAATCATATTGATTTTGGACAAGAACGTATAACCTCACTTAGCTACCTTCTCATGTTGATTTTCAGGGTTAGACCATCTGCTGTTCTAGTGACAAGAGGAGCACTCACTTTGGAGGATTCCTGTGATTTTCGGGATGGGCAAGCATCATTAGATTATTGTCATATTTTTAGCATGATTTTGGGTGACCTTACATGGCACCTGCTATGGTGTTGAGTTATTGTTAGATAGATGCTTTGTACAAATCCATCCTTGATACAAAAGGAGGAGAGGGTCATGGAGACAAATAAGCAATTATTGTTGAGTCTTCCCACTTTTTTCTCACCCATCCATAGTTCATTGTTCACATCCCTATCATGTCAAGTCTTTGAGCTTATTCAATAATTAGCGTTGGTGCATCTTGCACGTTTCTCATGTTATTGGATTCCTGAATAGTGTGTTAAATGCGTACATGAGTAATCGATTTGATCCCCTCAAGCTCTTGGAGTGGTATTGTTCTCATAAATCAAACTCAGTACTTGCTTGCTGCTCTGTAATGAGGAATCATCACTTGGCAACCAATTTTTCATATGTCAAATGTTTCATTGATGTGGTATGATTGCTCTCTGAGTTGAGGAGATTCGAGTTTGTACTGCTTGCCTCACCAATTTTCTCTTAATTTCTGACTCCATGCCAATTGGAATTAAGGTACAAGTCAAAATTTGAGTTAACAAGAATAATTAGTTTGTTGTTTAAAGTAATTATCTGCTGGTTTAGAGCATTTAAGTTCAAGTCTGAAAGTTTCTATTGCAAACCTGAAGTAGATTGCAGTTGATTTACAAGGTTTAGGGGCTGCTTTGGCATATTTAATTGTAAATCTGAATCTTGCTTGCTGTTGTAAGGGTATAATACATAGATTTCCAAGTTTCCTTGCAGATTGCAGCAAATATCGTTAGCAATGACCCCCCTAGGATCAGCAAGCATTGATATTGAAGATAGAGGAAAAGTGTTGGTGGTAGCAACATTGTTTCTAGACTGTCATCCAGAACCCTTAGCCTTCACTTAGTGGTGCAAGCACAGACACAAAATGCACACCCAAGGAAGATGAATAATAATATATTTATTAAATTCAATGGCCAACTATCAGGCCTGCGTACAATCATAGGAACCAATTTATAGGAATACAAAATTCATTCCATGGAATTGAACTCCTGGACCAGATTCCTCTCCTACAGAATCGAACCGAACCTTGTCTCTTCTATCTTCAAGCTATTTGTAATCCCCTTCGAACCTTGTCTCTTCTATCTTCAAGCTATTTGTAATCCCCATTGGGAAGGCAAACCATTAACTGCTACAATTTGGTCGACCAACCATCGAAGCCATCTTGGTTTGTAATGTTGTCTTGGATCCTTGTTAGCATACTGACACATCGTTGATTCAGGTTCCTTTCCATATCTCAGTAACCCCTTGATCTCATGGTTAAATCTTATGTGGACAAGCATCTTTTGCAAATAACCCAAACTTCGAGACCCAATTTTCTTTAACACTTGCCAATTTTGTCATCGTCTTATTTGTTGTTGGGTTTTCTTCGAAGGTTCCCCGAAAAACATAGAGGGAGAGTCATACAAAATCCCTGAGAGCATGTTCGAACTTCCTTGGAGTCTTCCCATAAGAGCTTGGGAAAACCACACAATTTCCCTAGGTCAACACTAAAAGGGTCTCGCAATTAGGACTCTTCTAAGAACTCCGTAGAAGAAAATTGAACCAAGGGCGAATATTTGACTGAGTCACAAACCATTAGCATTAGGTTTTGGATATGAACCTCCTATCTACAAACTAGGACACTCCCAACAAATTTCCAATTGCTCTAAGCTCCAAAAACAAATAGGATGTTGCCTCGCATCCTATGCTAACTTCATCAACAAGAATCAGATTATGAGTAAATCCTACATCAATCCTACAAACAAACAGAAACTTGGAATTCTAACTTAAACAATAATTGAAATGTTTTTGGTTAATGTGGGATTGCTCAATCAATCTTCAAGGATGCTCTTGCATCATGTGCCCCTAGTTAAAACATTGTGACTATCATGTGCATAAGAGTGGGTTGTGATATGTTCATAAGATAGGGTTGTGAAATTCATTGGATGTGGATGGACACCCAATTCAACCAAGTTCTTCCTCTAAAATCCACAAAGCATCTTCATAACTTCTATCTTTTCATTTAACCAAATATTAATTATATTTTCCATCTCTTGTCCTACCGCAAACAATTTTTGCCAAAATCTCCTCAATCGCCTCTTGCAATTCACCCATTACACTTCATGGTCATCTTCATACATTGTACCTGCATGGTACTCATACAAGTCTACAACATTGAATGTAGGGGAAATGACCAAACCTTCAATGAAATTTAATTTATAAGCTCTATTAGAAATCTTTCTAATAATCTCACAACGTCTGATTTTCTTATACTTCAACTTAGGAAACCTATCTTAACTCAAATGAGCCATAACTAAATCTCCTTCAGTGGATGTTTTCATCCATGTTTTCATATCTACCTGGTCTACTGCAATTTCTCCATCACTTTCCCATGTAAATTTCTCATGTACTCTACAAATGTTTCTACATTTGCACTCTTCACTTGCTCCAACGTCGACAAACTACCTAAGTACGTCACTCCTTTAGGTGTCCTTCCATACACAACTTGAAAAGGTGTCTTCCCTATAGATCAGTTAAAGGAATTGTTACAAGCAATTCATCTTGTGCTAACACCTAAATCCCATTGTCCATCCTTATCTCCCACTAAAGAATCTTTGATCCGCTGAAACAATCATCAAACCATTCTTGGGAATGGAAATCTATACTTTATGGTTATATTGTTTATTGCTTTGGAATTTGTGCACATTCCCCATTCACCACCTTTCTTTGGTGCTAGTTCTTGCCGCCTAAAACACACTTGGACACAGGTAAGTCTCCTAACCGTTGTGTGTGTTCCTAAGGGCAACTTATGAGTTGAGAACCCACTTGACACCTCGGTCCTAAACTCCTATGTTTAGACCACAACTCCTAAAGGCCAAGGGGGGTAGTCCCTACTTACTAAGTTCTTTTTTGAATAATGTTTTCTGGGAGTTGTAAATTACAAAAAATGACAATCAGCGTGCAGTGATGCAAATATTTCAATGTCAAGCAAACCCTTTAACAATCAACCATTAATGTATGAAAGAGAGAAACAATCAAATAATCAAAATGATCAGTGCCGTCTCTACTCGTGCTATGGAGTCACAATAATCAACATCAAATAATTTGCCTAAAGAATCAACTCATTTACTTTAACAAATATTCAAGAACATGATGAAGTCCAATAAATGAGTAAGTTAAAATAAAATGATTGCAAAGTAGAGAAATGTAAATGATTGTAACAATGTTATGCAAGTGATCCTATAAGTTTTAGTAAATTTTATGTCTCTCTTTGACTTAGGGAATTAAGGTGTTTGTTGCAAAGAAATGAACTATTCTAGATGTCTACCCCAAGAGACTATCTCCTTCAATTAGAGAGAGAATGTCAGGTGCTCAACATGGGAACACAAGGTTCCCAACTAGCTCCATGGGTCAAACTCGAAACTTTCTAGGTGCTCAACTGGAGGACACGAAGTGCCATGAAGCCCCCTACGGCCTCTACCCCACTAGCTCCACAGGTCAAGCCTCTTTTTCTCTTTTCTAATGAAGATACTTATCTGGGTGCCTATTAAACAAGCCAACACAAATCTTTCCCCTTTCTCGTCACCCTAGATCGGTCGAACCGGAGGGGGGAGAGGATACGGGGCAAAAACGGGGTTTGTGCTAAATTTTATCCTTAAAGAAAAAACAAACAAAACATGCCCAACGCGATATCACAACGGAGGCAAAGCCTACTCGATTGTGAGGTGCGAGCTAAAAGAAATAAGCAAATACTTTAAATAAAAATGCTAGCCAACGCGATTTCACATGGATGGGCAAAGCCACTTCGCTTGTGAGGTGCGGGAAAATAAAAAAATAGGCAGATACTTGGAATAAAATGCTAGCCAACGCGATATTGCAAGGATGGCAAAGCCAAATCACTTACAAAGTGCGGGCAAAAAATAAAGAAGAAAATAAAAACAAAATGAAACTCTAAATAATCTAAAACCCACGCCAATCAACAATTGCTTATGCAAAGGTGGGCAAGCCCAACTTCTATTGCCAGCAATGGATGGCAAATAAATGAGACTTGATTTAACTGAAAATGCAAAGCAAGAAATCAAGTCCAAGAGACTCTCTTGGACTTGTTACAAAGGCTGAAATTTCAGCGTAAAGAAAGAGGTAAAAGGAGTGATAAAAACCGTGTTTTTTTCCCTTTCTTAAGATGTCCTTGAGGCTCTTCCTTTGGGGTGGCCTCAAAACTCTTCTATGGATGAAATTTGACAGAGTTTTTCCTTGTTTTGTCACTAACCTGTTAAAAAACAGCAAACAGAAAATGATAAAATGTGCCCAAAATCACTTTGGGGCAATTAGTATGTTAATGCAATATATATACAAAATTGCCAAATGAATAATTTTGAAAGAACTTGAGTATATAAGAGTTAAAATAAAATCAGATTTAAAACACTCAACAAACTAAAATTAAAATGCAAAAATTTGTATGTAAAGAAAGAGAAAATTGGTCCTTTGTTCTTCAAGAAGTGAAGCAATGGGGCATCCAATCCGAGGAATCCCACTCTTCAATCCAAATAACCTACAACTTATAAGATTTTCACTACACAACTACTAGAAGGTGAGAATCAAATAATGAGCAAAGAAATCATAGACTTCAAACTAGAAAATATATGAACTTCTTTACTACAAAAATGAAAACTCACAAAATTTATGGAATACAAATACCATAAATCTTACCAAAGCAAATTAGTATGCTTCCTTGGCCAACCAAACTTGCGTAGCTCCTTAAGCATGGAAGCAAATCATCAATGAGAACAATGCACACAAGATTCCTCCAAAGATTTTGATTACCAAAGCCAAATAGCTGAAAATTACAATGGCCCAAGCAAGAGCAAGGGCAAGAGAGCAAGAGAAAGAATGAGAGCATGAGCAAGAGAGTGGGTGTGAGTGTGTAACCCAAATGAGGAGGGGAAACCTCCTTAAATAGGAAAAATGAAAAAGAGAGGCTCTTTGCATGCTAGACAAGTGTCACAAGGGAGAGGGGGGGGCCAAGAGAGGGGGGGGCGAATTTGCTCAAGGAGGGAAAAACTAAGATTTGAGATCTCAAATATGGGGAGAGAAACTCCCAATTTAATGCTTTTAACCTTATTGTTCTGTCAAATGGGGAAGAAACCACCATAGTGGGGCCATTTCCATTGACTTTAGCTCACCCAACCAATCAAAGAGAGAAAGGGGCACCCCCCTAGATTCGGCAACTCAAAACTTGTTATATGCTTGCTTGGGGGCCCCCCTTTGGGTCTTAAATTTGTCTTAGGAACATAATATAAACATTAGAACCTTTACTTGGCCACCCCAAGTGAATATAGTCACTTTTCCAAAATTTGGCTCTCTAATTAAATGCTCAATTTCCTAATTTCCATGACTGGCCTGGGCAAAGGTGACCAAAACCATAGTAATACTTGTCCAAATGATTTCAAACTTGGCCTAAGGGTGTAGGGGTGCTCATGCCATTTGTCTTGAGTACCCATACCCTTATACAACATTAAAAAGGACCAAGTAACCCTCTTTTACATTACAACAAATTGTCCTGAGTGACAATTTTTAATGACCAAAAATTTAAAAAAACTATGCAAAACTTAATGAAATTCTGCAAGACTCTGGATAATGTTAGCATGGTAATATAGAACATTCCTAGGCCCCAATCACCCCATGGACTCGATCACTAAACCACCTTTCACCACTTTGGAGGTAATTTTGAGTGAAAAACTCAAATAATTAAAATCTCTAACAAGAAATTTTAATTATCCAAGTGAAAAAACACTCAATGAAAGGACTTCCCTAATGACTAAGTCTTAGGTGATCAAGTTACAAAAAACTAGACCTTCATGCTGACATATCCTTACAAAATCCCCTGCAGGGGGCGAAAATTTCATAGAGAGAAGAAGAGTTGCCTCGCTTGATATAATCATTAAGTACTTCATTCTTATCTTCAAGGCACATCCAACATGTGCATGGTACATCATTGTCCACCTAGTTGGTTTTGGTGGTCAACATTCTAGCTCCAACTCGGGGACGTGTGCTTGATCATCGGAAAGCATGCGAGAACCTCAAAATCTGTGAAAAGAAAGCTCAACATGCCAAACATAAGCACCATGTGTGATATGATAACAAATGCAAAGGTTACAAAACCAAGAATGCTATAATACATAAACACATCTAAGTCAATTTATGCAATAAAAATACAACAAAATTAAAGAAAAGGAGTAAGATCAGAGATACATTACAGAGGGTACCCCTTTGGGCAGCAATGAGTCCTCATCTGAAAAATAACTTGAGTTGTTGCCCATTCACTGGCAAGTTCATGGGTTCACCATCCAAGTGGCTGAGGTGGAAAGAATTTGGCCCTGCTTCATCCCTGATGATAAATGGACCCAACCATAAGCTGTCAAATTTACCGTGCTTTCTTGGCTTTTCCCTTCTTTTATCCCACAACAAAACTGTATCCCCAATACTGAAAACCCTTTTCCTTGTTGTCTTGTCAAAAGCCCTTTTAACCTTTTCTTGGTTCTTGCAATTTTGTTCACAAGCCATCTTTCTATTTTCATCAAGTTCGATTATCTGATTAACCCTATTGTCCATTGCACTTTCACCTGAAATAGAAGTATGAAGTAGACCATGTACAAGAAGCCTAAGACGCATTGGTAACTGAACATCCAAACCATAAACCAACTCAAATGGACTTTTCCCTGTAGAAGCTTTCTTTGTTATCCTGTCAGCCCATAATGCATACTTAATCTTACCATCCCATGCCTTCTTGTTTTCTCCAACAATTTTCTTAACCATGGTCATTAGATTTTTATTACTTGATTCTGCTTGACCATTTCCTTGAGGATAGTAATTTGATGAATGAGACAGAATAATGCCATAATCAAAACAAAAAGATGACATTTTTGCTGAACTAAAGGCTTTTAGCATTATCTGTTGTTATCTTTGTTGGCACACCAAATCTTGTTATTATTTTATCTTCAAGAAAATCCATAACTACCTTTTCAGTTTTTGCTTTGGTAGGAATGGCTTCCACCCATTTAGTGAAGTAATCTGTAGCTGCTAAGATCCATGAGTAACCATTGCTTGAATTATCTTTAAATTTTTCTACGAAGTCCAAACCCCACTGCTGAAAAGGAGCTTCTACAACAACTGGTTGTAAAGGCAAGGAGGCTAACTTTTGTTTACAAGTGAAAAGCTGACAAGGTTCACAACATCTCACAAATTTGTGGGTATCAAAAAAGATAGAAGGCCAATAGTAACTAGATCTAAGAATTTTATGAGTAGTGGTTCTAGCCGCATAGTGACCACCACACAATCCAGCATGTAATTCATTTATGAGACTTTTGGCTTCATCTTTATCAACACATCTAAGGATCAACCCATCTGGATTCTTCCATCCTAGTCCTATTTGAGTAATGACAAAATTGGTTGTTTTTAACCTTAAGGCTCTTCTCTTATGACTCTCAAGATGACTGGGGCATGTGCCATGCTTTAGATAGAAAATAATATTCACATACCATTCCACTTGTTGTAACTTTTGAAGATTTGTGGAATAGTCAGGCTCATCATTTTGGCAAACCATGTCCAAAGCTTTTTCATTACCTTCAGTCAACATTTGAGCTAGGCCTTGTCTTTTGACTAACTTTGTGGGCTTAATTTCTAAGTCATACTCTTGGATTTTAGCAATCCATCTCCCTCTTGCACCTAACCCTTATGTTTGAGGTAATACATCTTTGACTGCTGAGTTAGGAACATATCCAATTACTTTAGAATACCCAATAAAAATTCTAAAATGCTTAAGGGACTTAACCAATGCATATGCTTGCTTTTCAACTGTATGATATTTTAACTCTGAGTCTTGCAAGGCCCTACTCATGTAAGCAATGGATTGGTCATGGCCTTGGTCATTTGTTTGGAGCAAGACACCTGCAAGGGTATCTTCCAAAGCAAAAGAAAAAATCCTGAAATCCTTGGAATAATCTGGACTTACTAGGACAGGAGCTTTAGACACAGATGCCTTTATTTCCTTAAAAGCTTTCCTACCCTGATCATCCCATTCAAATTTGACATCTTTCTTAAGCAATTTGTAAAATGGCTTGGCTACTTCTGCATGGTTCAGAACGAACCTGTGCACAAAATTTGTTTTTCCAAAAAAGGACTGGAGAGACTTCTTTGATGTGGGCAATGGGATCTTTCAATGGCTTCAACTCTTTCAGGATCTATTTTCACCCCATCCTTGGTGACTATATGGCCCAAAATTTTTCCCTCAGTTACCCCAAACACTGACTTAGCTGGATTCAATGAAATGCCAAATTCCCTGCACCTTTCAAAAACCTATTTTAAATGTTTGATGTGGCTTCCCCCATCCTTTTAAAACATCGTTAAATCATCCTGATAGATCTCAACATTTTTCCCTATCAAGCCTCTGAAAGCATAATCCATTGCTCTCTGAAAAGTAGCCCCAGCATTAGACAAACCAAAAGGCATTCTTACATAATGGAAAGTCCCCCATGGAGTTGTGAATGTAGTTTTATGTTGATCTTCCTTTTTAACCATTACTTGATTATAACCAGAAAAACCATCAAGCATTGACATCATTCCAGAACCTGTTACTTTTTGTAGTAGTGTTTCCATTTTTGGAAGGGGATAAAGGTCCCTTTCACAAGCTACGTTCAAATTTTTAAAATCCACACATAATCTAATTGCCCCATTCTTCTTTCTAACCACTACTAAGTTGGAGCACCAAGAAGAATATCTTGATGGGAGAATTATTCCAGCTTTCAACATTTTTTGTAGCTCCTGGTGGACTAAGGGAGCTAATTTAGGAATCATCTACCTTAGTTTCTATTTAAAGGGTTGAGCTCCTTTTTTCAATGGAATAGTATGCTGAAGCACATCCTCACTATAGACTTTTAGCTCATCATATGAAAAGGCTAAAACATCCCTATATTTTTTCAATAATTTTACTATTTGGTCCCTTTCCTCTTTTGGGGTGTTCTTTCCAACTTTTATCATTTTCGAGTCCTTCATTGATCCTATGTTGATCTTTATATGTTCACCATTTTTTAAACTTTTTTCTTCTTTCTTTTTGCAACCATCATCCCTATCAAAGAAACGTTCATAAGAAACAACCTTTCTAGGCACCGGATTGATTTGTCGATCATTCTCTAGATTATGACATCCTCCCTCCTTATGACTAATTTCAAAGTCAGCAAACTCATGCATATTATTCAAAAAGTTAATGACTTGCCTATCATCACTGAAGACCTGTCAATGATCAACATTGTCAGGAACTGAAGGTTTGAATATGATTTCCATTTTAACATCTTCCTTACCCATATCTTCTGAAAGCTGTAGGGCAGAAGCTGCTACAGCTAATGCATCAGCTTTAGTGTTCATCTCTCTAGGAATGGCAGTAAGGTTTAATGCATTAAAGAACTCCATGGTGCTCCATATCGCATTCCTATATCTTTTTAGCCTTTCAGATTTGCATGCAAATATATTTTTAACCTGTGATATAATCAAATCTAAGTCCCCTTTAATGTTCAACAATTTTATGCCCCTATCTTTGCAGATTTCTAAACCAAGCAACAAAGCTTCATACTCAACTACATTATTTGTAGCATCAAACTCCAACCTATATGCAAAAGAGAATTCTTGTCCTGAAGGAGACTCGATAGCTATGCCAACACCCTTACCAGACCTAGAATGTGCTCCATCAAAATGCATTTTCCATACTTCATTTGGTTTTTCTTCCTTAACTTTTTCCCTTTCAGGTTCCACAAAATTAGACAAAATAACATAATTCCCAATCCCATCTGACTTATACTTTAGTTCATTTCTTGGATGTTTTTGGTCTTCAACATGATATTTCCTTTGTAACTCTCTATTAAGTCTAACCAAGGTTCCTTCAGGGGTAGGGATGGTAGCATAAGTTAAATCCATTTGCAAGTTACCTCCTAGATCGGCTGCCCATTTTCTTGAAAGGAGCATGCCCCATGCATCAGGTACATCAATTACCACTATGTCCATTATTATTTGGATATCAAGAAAAGCAGCAAGATGGACTTGCAAATCCTTTATCAATCCATGCACTTCTATCTTTTTACTATCCATAGCACAAATGTTGTGATAAGGCCTTGATATTCTTGAGTTTAGTTGTTGCATCACCTTTTTAGACATAACACATGAGCTAACACCTGAATCAAGCATACAATTATGTAGGAGTTGTCCATTTACCAAGAGGGTGACATAGAAAGGATCATTTCCTTTGTTTGCTTTATCCATAGTTTGCAAAATTACGGGGGCATCTTGATAAGCTTCTACTGGTTATTTTCCATATTCTTTTGATTATTCTTTGGCTCTTCAACTTTGGTCAGAAGAGGGACATTTATGGCTTGGAAGAATTTTTACTTTTGATCATCCATCTTCATGACTTCTGTCAAAGGAACCGGTATTTTTACATGACTAGCCCACTCTCCTACATCAAAATTTGATTTGTTATTTGAAGGAATATTTTCTAGAGGAAGAGAAGGTACCTGAGGAGCGCTTGCTTGTGTTTTTTCTTGATTTTGCTTTCCTCTTTTTTGATACGTGATGCCCCTATACTTAGCCATTTCTGCCACTTGCTTAGGTGAAGGTTTCGACCCATAGGTTTCAGTCACCTTATCCATGTAGTTATTACTCTCACCCGATCCTACCAAACTTTCCCAAGGAACATTATAACTTTGGGAAAACATGCATACTTGTTCATTTGTTGATCCGTCCTCACTTATCTCAAGGAAGTTTAAGCATGTGGATTCTTCGTGGAACTCCCCACATGGCCTACAATAGGGAATCACTTGGCGGTCAACCATATTATTTTTTTCCAAAGGACTTGGAAGCCTATGTTCTTGGGAAGGAGGCTTCTTTTGTCATTTATCATTTTGCTTAGGATGGAACCTATTGGCTTGAGACCTTTCCATGTTTATCAACCTGTTTTGCATGGCTGCCAATTGGTTTGCATGGTTAATCTCCATTTGCTTGATCAATTGAGTGAGTTCTTTAACGGAATCACTAGATGATTCTTGAATTTCTGGTTTTTTCTTCTTATCCTCGTGAAACCTTGAAGATGTCCCTCTAGTGAACCCAAGAATATTAGACTTCCCAGAGGCTTGCATGTTCCTTTCAATTTTGATGGCTTTCTTTTGAGCATCTTTTAGATCTGTTGGCTCCTTATCTCTTAATTGATATCTAATTTCCCCATCAAAAGATTCCATATAATGTATTAATATGGCATCATATGGAGGTCTAACCTTCTTATCTAAGCTTTTGACAAAATCATTGAATTTCTTATTAAACTCTTCCATGGTTTCATTCTCATTCTTTTGACTTGCATGCAAGGCAGCAAGCAAAAAACGAGCTTGCTTCCTATCTCCCCATCTTTCATTAAAGGCATCTAGGATTTCTTGAAGAGTCTTAAACTTATCATCATCTTGCTCTGTGAACCAATCAAGGGTATCTTCCTCCAAGGACAAAACAAAGAGCTTCATTTTCACATCCTAATGGTTATGGGCGTTGCAACATTTGCTAATGCATAAGCTGAAATTTCGAACATGAGCCTTTGCACTAACAACATTGTTTCCTTGAAAAGATGGCAACTTCTCAAGAGCTTTGTCACGAATAGGATGAGGATAACCTTGGATATTTGAAAAATCACATGGTTGGTAAATTGCATCCATTGGTGATGTCATTAAAGGATTATTAAATAATAAATGTATATCAAAGATTGCTTCTTCTCCAAGACTTGCAAGGAGTCTACGAGGAGCTAGTCTATTTGCTCTCCTCCTATAAACCCTTTCAGGTTCAGGGACAGGAACAAGTAAACCCCTAGAGTTGCTCCTGGTAGAATACCTCACCAAATTTGAAAGTGGAGTCGCCACTTGAAGATTAAACAATATCTAATAACATTTATTCTTGTGTTATTAAAATTTAAATCTTTTTACAAAATTAAAATTAAAACCAAAATGTCAACTAACCAAGGACAAGAGACTTGTCCCCGGCAATGGCACCAAAAATGTTGTCGCCTAAAACACACTTGGACACAAGTAAGTCTCCTAACCACTTGTGTGTGTTCCTAAGGGCAACTTATGAGTTGAGAACCCACTATCACCTTGGTCCTAAACTCCTCCGTTTAGACCAAACTCCTAAAGGCCAAGGGGGGTAGTCCCTACTTACTGAGTTCTTTTTTGAATAATGTTTTCTGGGAGTTGTAAATTACAAAAAATGACAATCAGTGTGCAATGATGCAAATATTTCAATGTCAAGCAAACCCTTTAACAATCAACCATTAATGTATGAAAGAGAGAAACAACCAAATAATCAAAATGATCAGTGTCGTCTCTACTCGAGCTATGGAGTCACAATAATCAACTTCAAATAATTTGCCTAAAGCATCAACTCATTTACTTTAACAAATATTCAAGAACATGATGAATTTCAATAAATGAGTAAGTTAAAATAAATTGATTGCAAAGTAGAGAAATGTAAATGATTGTAACAATGTTATGCAAGTGGTCCTGTAAGTTTTCGAAAATTTTATGTTTCTCTTTGACTTAGGGAATTAAGGTGTTTGTTGCAAAGAAATGAACTATTCTAGATGTCTACCCCGAGAGACTATCTCCTTCGATTAGAGAGAGAATGTCGGGTGCTCAACATGGGAACAGAAGGTTCCCACCTAGCTCCACGGGTCAAATTCGAAACTTGCTGGCTGCTCAACTGGAGGACACGAAGTGCCACGAAGCCCCCTACGGCCTCTACCCCACTAGCTCCACAAGTCAAGCCTCTTTTTCTCCTTTCTAATGAAGATACTTATCTGGGTGCCTATTAAACTAGACAACACAAATCTTTGCCCTTTCTCGTCACCATAGATCGGTCAAACTGGAGGGGGGAGAGGATACGAAGCAAAAACGAGGCTTGCGGTACATTTTATCCTTAAAGAAAAAACAAACAAAACAAGCCAAGCGCGATATCACAACGGAGGCAAAGCCTACTCGATTGTGAGGTGCGGGCAAAAAGAAATAAGCAAATACTTTAAATAAAAATGCTAGCCAACGCGATTTCACATGGATGGGCAAAGCCACTTCGCTTGTGAGGTGCGGGAAAAAAAAAGAAATAAGCAGATACTTGGAATAAAATGCTAGCCAACGCGATATTGCAAGGATGGCAAAGCCAAATCACTTACAAGGTGCAGGCAAAAAATAAAGAAAAAAATAAAAACAAAATGAAACTCTAACTAATCTAAAACCCGCGCCAATCAACAATTGCTTATGCAAAGGTGGGCAAGCCCAACTTCTATTGCTAGCAATGGATGGCAAATAAATGAGACTCGATTTAACTGGAAATGTAAAGCAAGAAATCAAGTCCAAGGGACTCTCTTGGACTTGTTACAAAGGCTGAAATTTCAGCGTAAAGAAAGAGGTAAAAGGAGTGAGAAAAACCGTGTTTTTTTTCCCTTTCTTGAGATGTCCTTGAAGCTCTTCCTTTGGGGTGGCCTCAAAACTCTTCTATGGCTGAAATTTGACAAAGTTCTTCCTTGTTTTGTCACTAACCTGTTAAAAACCAACAAACAAAAAATGATAAAATGTGCCCAAAATCACTTTGGGGAAGTTAGTATGTTAGTGCAATATATATACAAAATTTATACAAAATTGCCAAATGAATAATTTTGAAAGAACTTGAGTATATAAGAGTTAAAATAAAATCAGATTTAAAACACTCAATAAACTAAAATTAAAATGCAGAAATTTGTATGTAAAGAAAGAGAAAATTGGTCCTTTGTTCTTCAAGAAGTGAAGCAATGGGGCATCCAATCCGAGGAATCCCACTCTTCAATCCAAATAACCTGCAACTTATAAAATTTTCACTACACAACTACTAGAAAGTGAGAATCAAATAATCAGCAAAGAAATCATAAACTTCAAACTAGAAAATATATGAACTTCTTTACTACAAGAATGAAAACTCACAAAATTTATGGAATACAAATACCATAAATCTTACCAAAGCAAATTAATATGCTTCCCTGGCCAACCAAACTTGTGTAGCTCCTTAAGCATGGAAACAAATCATCAATGAGAACAATGCACAAAAGAGTGGGTGTGAGTGTGTAACCCAAATGAGGAGGGGAAACCTCCTTAAATAGGAAAAATGAAAGAGAGAGGCTCTTTGCATGCTAGACAAGTGTCACAAGGGAGAGAGGGGGGCCCAAGAGAGGGGAGGCGAATTTGCTCAAGGAGGGCAAAACCAAGGTTTGAAATCTCAAATATGGGGAGAGAAACTCCCAATTTAATGCTTTTAACCTTATTGTTATGTCAAATGGGGAAGAAACCACCATAATGGAGACATTTCTATTGACTTTAGCTCACCCAACCAATCAAAGAGAGAAAGGGCACCCTCCTAGATTCGGCAACTCAAAACTTGTTATATGCTTGCTTGGGGGGCCCCCTTTGGGTCTTAAATTTGTCTTAGGAACATAATATAAACATTAGAGCCTTTACTTGGCCACCCCAAGTGACTATAGTCACTTTTCCAAAATTTGGCTCTCTAATTAAATGCCCAATTTCCTGATTTCCATGACTGGCCTAAGCAAAGGTGACCAAAACCATAGTAATACTTGTCCGAATGATTTCAAACTTGGCCTAAGGGTGTAGGGGTGCTCATGCCATTTGTCTTGAGTACCCATACCCTTATACAACATTAAAAAGGACCAAGTAACCCTCTTTTACATTACAACAAATTGTCTTGAGTGACAATTTTTTAATGACCAAAATTTTAAAAAAACTATGCAAACTTAATGAAATTCTGCAAAACTCTGGATAATGTTAGCATGGTAATATAGAACATTCCTAGGCCCCAATCACCCCATGGACTCGATCACTAGAACACCTTTCACCACTTTGGAGGTAATTTTGAGTGAAAAACTCAAATAATTAAAATCTCTAAAAAGAAATTTTAATTATCCAAGTGAAAAAACACTCGATGAAAGGACTTCCCTAATGACTAAGTCTTAGGTGATCAAGTTACAAAAAACTAGACCTTCATGCTGACATATTCTTACAAAATCCCCCGCGGTGGGGTGGAAATTTCATAGAGATAAGAAGAGTTGCCTCGCTTGATATAATCATTGAGTACTTCATTCTTATCTTCAAGGCACATCCAACATGCGCATTGTACATCGTTGTCCACCAAGTTGGTTTTGGTGGTCAACACTAGTACTATTGGTATACTTTCTCTAATCAATCCTCAATCAAGCAACTTTTGAACTTGTCTATTAACTTCCCCACTTTCAACAAGTGGCATTTTATGGGGGCTTTGTTTGGAAAACTAGATCCCAATATCATATCTATTGAATGTGAGATGCTTCTCACTAGATGTACTCCCACTGGCATATCATTTGATATGGCCTCCTTATAACATTCCAACAATCTATGAATTTCTACAAGAAAATTTCTCACTTCTTCTCTTTGGTCATTCTTTGGCAAGAGTGCAAATTAGCATTTTGCAATCTTCACTCCCTTCAAAAACAATTTTGTAGAGCACGACATCAATTTATTGTTGCATTCTCCACTTTCTTCCCTCATTAGATGCAACCTAAACTTTCTACCATCTTTCACAAACTAGTGAGTATTCTTCTTTCTATCATGAAAAACATCGTTATCATACAACCAAGGTCTACCCAATAGTATATGACAAGAATCCATGGGAACATGACATAACAATTATGTTTATAATGCCCTATGTGAAAATAGTAACTTGGTGACCTTTCTACAACCATGAAAATCTATATGCAATAAGATAGGGTGTACATCTTAACTTCAATTTTTCAATAACTTCTACAGGAGCTAAATTTTCAGTGTCGCCACCATCAATTACCAAATTAAAACGCCCACGGGGCGTAGAATAGACGATGAATGGGTGTACTATTAAGGCACTCTTTGCGTAAGGTCACCGATTCGAAACTCCGTGGCTGCTTACAAAAAAATAATACCAAATTAAAACAATAACACTTACCTTATACCTTACGGTTGGTCTTGAAAATATTCTTCCCGTTATCCCTAAAGTTGAACCTAGACTACTGGGGTTCAAGCTCAGAGAAATCTTTAAAGATGATTCAATATTATAAAATCAAAATCAAAACAGAATTGGTATGTAATCAAAAGATACAGGGAAATCAAATAACCATCATAGAGTTGTATGACATAAAATAAAATACAAAATTCAATAACAGGACGAGTACGAGCATGAATTTATGAAATGAACTTGGTTCTGTCACTAAATATTAAA
Organism: Pseudotsuga menziesii; assembly: GCA_001517045.1. Classification (NCBI taxonomy): domain Eukaryota; kingdom Viridiplantae; phylum Streptophyta; class Pinopsida; order Pinales; family Pinaceae; genus Pseudotsuga; species Pseudotsuga menziesii. Next base: position 222,316 of record LPNX011142539.1, on the reverse strand, counting down.
TAGTAACTGCACCTTATCATAAGAATCATGTAATGGATTTTAAGATGACCATACACAAGATAAATTCACAATAAAAATAGAATTCATAAAAAAGAACAAAATAAGCTCATAACCATAATCATATCAAAGTAAGTCCTATATTAAAGATGCAAAGAGTTTTTTATGTCTTACAGTTTGTACTCAAAATTGGATTCCCATCTCTGATTGCCACCCATCACATCTAACTACTAGTCCTTATATACAAAAACTTCTGAGTTTTTGAAACAATTATCAGATCCTATTTTCATGGATCGAATCTCTTCAAAAATAGAAAAGTCGATCTTCTAAAACAGACTTAATACAAGTGTAATACAAATAGAAATAAAAATAGACATCTGTCAAACCCTAATTACTTTCAAAGCTAACTATCATCCTAAGTCTAAAGACTCTTAGAAGCTTCTGCTAAAACAATCAGATCACTTAAAACCTGGGATCTCTTTTGCAATCTGGCAAATTCAGCATCCTTATTTTCCATTTGATTGTGCGCCTCTTTACTCTGGGTCTTCATGTGTTCATATTGCTTCTGGATAGCTCTCTTCTCTTTCAAGATGTCTTTAGATATTGAAAGTAGCTTTTGGTAATCGGTTTCTTTTTCCTCCAAGTCTTCTCGTAACCTTTTATTTGCAATCATTAACTTTTCATTGATATTCTGCAAAAACTTGGTTTGCTCCTTATATGTATGTAGAGACTTTTTAATCTGGTTCAACTCAGAGCTATTTCAATAGCCTTTTCATTCATAAGAACTTCATCTTCTTGTGGAGATTTTGAGACTGAACAATCTTCAGAATACACTTGTTTACTTGTGCAAAATATTTCAGTAGATCCTACCACACCCTGAAGATCAATGAAATTTTCATTTTCTAAACAGTATTGATCCGTGGATGCATGTATAGTTTCCTCACTGAAAGAATCATTTACCATTACAAGCTCTCCACAGTCTTCATTTCTATTCCTTGGAATATGCACTAATTCCATTTCTGCCTGCATCTTACTCCTTAGCCTAGTCCTAGGCTTTAAACTAATGCCCTTTTCATTTTCTAAACAGTATTGATCCTTGGATGCATGTATAGTTTCCTCACTGAAAGAATCATTTACCATTACAAGCTCTCCACAGTCTTCATTTCTATTCCTTGGAATATGCACTAATTCCATTTCTGCCTGCATCTTACTCCTTAGCCTAGTCCTAGGCTTTAAACTAATGCCCTCTGGATTCAAAACCTGAATTCCTTCTTCTTTCTTTGAAGTTATATTTTTTATAACCATATTCAACGTTTCAGGCTTTTTATGCTCTTCTTTTAGCTGTTTATTTGATGTTTCATCTGTAACTGAAGCTTCAGGAAACAAGTTATTTATTTGGTTTGGCTTTTCTACAAAACCCTTTCCTTCTGATGCAATATGTTCAATCTGTTCTTCATGATTTTTCGTTTGCTGATTCAAATCTTCTGCTACCCTTTTTCCTTTTTCTTTGATCTTTTCTTCAAACCCTAACTATGACAAAAAACTCTCCCAACTTCGTCCTTCTTTATTCAATTGTGAAATCAGCAACAATTTGATCAAACCCTGGTGATATATAGAACGAGCAGTGTGTTCTGGATGGGTTTGAATCCATGTGACCATCTTTTGCAGGCTTTTTAATAGATAAAATGGAAGATTAAGTTTTAAACTTCCATTGAGATGCATTAACAACCTCAAATGACACTTGAGGATTCTATCATAGCGACCTTCACAAGTGATATAATTTTGAACCATTTCCAAAGGAATTTGCCAATTGGGTTTTATCTTGCTTACATGAATACCATTCTTCCAGTCCAATTTCTCAAACCCTGGCAACAAGAACTCGCCATAATTGCCTTGAAAATCCTGCTGCTTAAACCACCTTTCTCCTTGTGCTGGAACCCCTATTGCTTCTGCAATAGATTCTTCATTCGTCGTAGCCTTCAAATTCTTAAGCTGAACCACTCCCTCTTTGTAATTTTTAATGAAAGCCCGAGTCACCTGTGTATTATAACCCTGCAACTTTTTCACAGAAGGAAAACCAACCCGCATTTCTCATTAACTGAGCTGATCTTGGAAATTGCATTATCCATTGTGTATTATCCGGTTCCAATCTACAAATCAAACCTCCTGGTCTTCTTTTCACCAAAATATCTGTGTCTTCCTCTATTGCTACCTTCAGCATTCTACAAATTTTTCACAATACAAACTACACAGACCTAATGAAACTCGATACAGCAGCATAAAACAAGTTTAATGTAATATTGATTATGTCACTGTCAACATTGTCAATACTGGTACCATTGTCCATCATATTAAATGATATCAAATGCCTCGACTTCATACAAAAACACTTGTGAAAGCAAAAGCGTGCTACCATCAACAAGTTCATTCATCATTTAGACATGCCTTCAAAGAATAATGGTAATGCTTTAAACCACAGTACCATCCCTACCATGTGTACAATCTTTGCCATGTGTTTAATATATACATATACTTTCGTTCCATTATCAAACTTTAAAATGATATCATGAATAAAACCAACTGGCAGCGATGCAATGTTTTTCTTTCTAAGAAATGCTGTCAGTTTATATAACCCATTTTATACTTGATTTTGTCATAAAATCTCTTGCTCTAATACAAGCCCATAACTTTAAACAATAAATGATTTGAGCCTTCAAAATGAAATCATAATAAAAAATAGAAATCATGACACACAAGGGTATAGAAAAGGAATAAGGTAATACTAAACTTATGAACTCAAATAAAGAAAAATATAAAACCCTAGGATAAAAAATGAGAAACAACCATAGAGATAACACTTCCTTTGTTCACGGCCTTCATTAACTTGCTTCTTCTCCAGCTTAACAACACTCCTCTAAACATGAGGTTTCATCCTTACTCATGTTGTACTCTTGGTATATTGTCTCCAACAGTTGATTCCTATGCTTGGATTAGATGAGTTCCTACCTCATTTCTTCTCCCTATATTCCTATTCTTATGGCATTAAATGATGTGTCCTTTTGCAACACACTTGAAACATGTGCCATTAAATCTACCTTCATTGCCTCTACCTTTTCCAGCATTGTTGCCTCCTCTTGAATTCTGGATATTGGTGTTTGTGTCTCTTCATCGTTCCTTGGATTGGTTTGTCCTCTTCCACTTGCTCTTCCTCTCCCTCTTTTTCCTCTTCTTCTAGAACTTTTTTAGCTTCTTAGCCACTTCTCTTCAACTATGTGTTTACCATCTTCTTCCATGTCCTAATATCTTTTTTTTGCTTCCTGACTCTATCTCTTTTAACATAATCCCACCATAAAGTAGCATGCCCTTTCAACTTTGTTCCAGTAAACTATATTCGATGAGGGTCTTGAACCTTCTCAAATTCAAAATATCTTTCTACTTCACCTATCCAAACTACCGAAGTCTCTACTTCTAATCTACCATCATAACAAGGAATTTCAATTCTTAAATAACCTCTATCTCTCAAAAGTTTGATTAATAGTAAACTAGGGTCACTTGGTTATTTATTCTGCTCCTCGGCTTCTTTTGGATCTTCCTTCGATTCTTCTTCTGCATCTCCAGCATGTGTAGCCTCCAACTCTTTTATTCTTCTCCTCAAATCTTTCAAGCGTGATCTACTGCTCCTCCTCTTCTCCTTGACACCATGTTTGCTCCAATTTGTCTGGTAACTCTCACTCTAATTACCATCCACAATTCTTCCCAACGCTTTTACTGGAACTATTTTCAACAAAACAATTCTACCCGACAATTGTCAATTATTATAATTGTCTTCAATCAAGAACTTCAACAAATCAAGAATAACCTGCTCTAATACCACTTGGTGCAAGCATAGACGTTCATTGATCAAAATCATGGAATGGAACATAAAAAGCACCACCCAGGGAAGATGATCAAACAATACTTTTATTAAATTCAATGGCCAACTATCAAGCCTACATACAATCATAGGAGCCAAATTCTAAAGAGGTCTTAGTCTCTCTCTATTACAAAACTCTACTATGGAATCGAACTCTTGGATTAGATTCCTCTACTACATATTCAAAATGTCTCTTTCCTCTTCTATCTACGGGCTATTTGTAATCCCCTCCGAGAAGGCAAATCATTAACTGTTATAGTTTGGTTGACCAACCATTGAAGCCATCTTGGCTTGTAACATTGTATTGGATCCTCGTTGGCATACTGACCCAATCATCTTCATGTTTGCAATTACTTGTGGGTTGATGTGGTTGAAGGCCAGACCTCACATGTCACTGGTCTGAGTTCCTTTCCATGTCTTGTTAACCCCTTGATCTCATGGTTAAGATGTGGACAAGCTCCTTCAGCAAATAACGCAAAGTTCAAGGCCCACTTTCCTTTAACACTTGTCATCATCTTATCTGTTGTTAGGATTTCTTCGAAGGTTCCCCAAAACACATAATGGGAGAGTCCCACAAAATCCCGGGAATATATCTAGGACTTCCTTGAAGTCTTCCCATAGAAGCTTGGGACAACAACACAATTTCCGAGTCAACATAAAAGGGTATTGCAGCCAAAAAAATTCTGGGAAGTCCCTAGAAGGAAATTTTAAGCAATCTGAAAAAGCCTTGATACAAGACGAGGACAAAAATTGACTAAGACACAAACCTTTAGCACCAAGCTTTCGCTGTGAACCTCTCATCTGCAAACTGGGACACTCCCTACAAATCCCCCATTGCTCTGGGATAAAAAAAACGAATAGGATGCCGCCACACATCCTCTATCGATGTCAGAAATTAGAATCAGATTCTGATTTAATCCTCCATTGAACCTGCAAACAAACAAAAACTTGAAATTCAAACTTCAGCAAAAGTTGAAATGTTTTTGGTTGATGCAGAATTGCATTATCACTAGGGATACTCTTGCATCAATTAGGGTCAATCTGGAGAATAACATTGCCTAGAAATTTATTGTTAAGGCTATGGCAATATAGATTCAAAGGGTTGCATCTCAAATTGTAAGGGTCGAGCAAACTGGATTCTTCTGTGAGAGATTTAAATTGGACATGGAGTGCATGGAATCAACTAGGGAAACAAATCAAGAGTACCTCTTCTTGAAGGTTGAATTTCATCAGCCCTATGACAAAATAGATTAGAGCTATATCTTGGATATGCTACAATGATTAGGAGTTGGGAAAAGCTTCACTGGGATGGTAAGTACCGTTTTTACAAATGATTCAATTTTTGTAACAGTCAACGACACCTTGTCTATTGACATTAAACTCCATACGTCCATCAAACAAGGATGTCCTTTAGCCCCATATTTGTATGTCATAGTTGCAGATACACTTTGCTATCTTTCACAGACAGCTAAATTGCAAGGGAAGAAGATCCATGGAATTCAAAATCCTGGCAACAAGATGGCCCTCAATAATCACTTTATTGATGACCCTATGCTCTTCATACGATTAAAACCTGGTTCGGTGCATGGGACTATTAGATACTTCAATACCTTTTTTTTGGCCTTGGGTGCACTTGCTAGTGATCACAAATATAGATTTTGGTTAAATGGTGTTAGTGAAGCCCTAGCATGGGTTCCCCGAAGTTGGAAGAGAATAAGGCCTGAACAAATAGTTATATCTCTCGGCATCCCCTTTGGGGATGGCCTATCCCTTTCATCTATGTGGGACTAGTGCTTAGACAGATTACAACGTAAGCTACGGAAATGGCAAGATAGAAATTTCCTGATGGTTGGTAAGTTACCCATCATTTAGAGAACTCTACATGCTGGGCATATTTTGTATTCCTCCTGCTGGTTTCTAACCATGTCTCGACACTTTAAATTGAATATTCAATAAACTTATGAGATCTTTTATCTGGGCTAAGTTTGGCAGTGAGAGAGGCTTGCTAATGGTGTCATGGCATTGTGTACCATGTCGAAGCAAGACAATGGAATTGACATATTGATATTTTCACTTGGGGAAAAAAATTAGATGCTACATGGGTGGTTAGCATCCTCAAGGGTGATGTTCCCTGGAAAACTCTAGTCACGCACAGGTTTAGTGCAACAAAATCCATGGAGGCGCAAAAGATTTAGATGCTTTGAGCAAACTAAAGTGCATAGATCTGCCTTCAGCACGAATCAACCATCACCAAATTGAAACAAGGCTAAGGAACTGAGGCTTTTAGAGACTTAAGGGAGAGTTATGGCAGGAGAGGATGTTAAATTTCAATAAATGGTAGGCAGATCTGCACTTAGAAAACTAAATCCTAACAGCTAGGAAACTGAAACTTTCAAACTCTTCTCAAAATAGTAGAATCAAAATGCTAGATCTACATACACAAACAAGTTAAAAATATGAACAATAAGCCACTGGAAAACTTGGAACAACAGCATATTGTTATGTATTGAAAGTGTGGATTTTCACATATGTTCATGATATTCATTTCTGAAAGTAAACTGTGTAAATGTTATGAAATGTTTCTATCATTTCAAGTAAACACTCCACCCATCATCAAAGGACTAATCATAATAAGCTATAAATTAGTTGAGAAAAATAATCAAGATGAAGCTAATTAGGAAGAGGATTGAAATAGGGGTCACAAATCTAAGTTGAAATATATTAATAAAAAATTAAGAAGAATTAGACAAATGTAAGAGTTGCTGTTAATAGAAAGGAATGTGGAGAAAAAAAATCTAGAAATAAAAAAGAGATAGGCATAAAAAGTTAATTTAAAGATGAGAACAATCGAAAACAAAATAAGCCTGTAAACAAATTTTAATAAGTAAATAACACAGTTCAAATTTTAAAAAGTAAATAACACAGTAATTTTACTTAATGTCCAAATTATTAAATTATAAATGTTAAGAAGGATAAAGGGGGAATAATGTTATTAATCCAGAAGAGATTGAAGAAAGTTTAATAGAGTAGGAAATAAAAGAAATTAACAGAAATAAAAGCGAAAAGAGAATTCAAAAAAGAGAGGCAAACAAGGATGAACCCTTAGGCTAAGGGCAATCTAGCCTAAAGTTTGGCCAGCAGGATTATGACCCCGTCCATTTTAGCCAAAGGGGGGTAAACCGTTTGCTGCGTATGGGTTCCAAGATGAACATCCAATGGAAATGGCAAGCCATAAGCTGGGAGCACCAGCGCCAGCACTAACTGAGTAAATCTTCTCTATGAAAGTGCAATCTGGTTTTTGGGTTTTATTTTCTAACTATAACTATATGTAGGGATGTCTTAGCTTAATTCATCCAGATCTTCTTAGCAGGGCCTACAGAAGGAAGATTATATTTGGTTTTATTTTTCTTAGGAGAAATCTATCTCATAGACATGCTAGTGGGGAAGTTTAAGTGAGAAATCTGGCAGCAACTATTGATCTGAGAGTCACCCCTGGTTCTTTATGTTTCTCTTCACTGACAACATGGATATGACCTGAGAATCGTATTATTTCTGAAACTGCAAAAATGGGACTCAAGAACTAAACTAAAATCCCACTGATGTTTTGTGGATATGGCCTGAGATCAATGCTATCATCCATGTACTCCTTTATATTGAAAAAATCTTTTTTATTTGGGAAAATAGAATAAATCAGAGAATTTAGACTGTCACAGCCGGAATAACTGTCCAAAGTACTGTGTTAAAAAGTCACAAAAGTACCAATCCAAAAATACTATGGACAAAGAGCAATGAATCCAAGAAATGGGTAGATGCCAAATGTGGGTCCAGCAATAATAACTAATAAATCCAATCAATACCCAAAAGGCAAGCATACCTTGTGGGCATAATGCGGTGCTCTGGCAGCAGGTTGGACTTGTGACCCCTGAGTGAGGGATCTTTGGACAGCAGATTCTTCGGCCACAACGGCCTTGAGCTTCCTCTTTTTCCTACCTCGACCATGGCGCGGAGGGAGAGGCTGAGAAGGTGACGATTCAGGCGAAGATGCAAATGCAGGTGAGGTGGAGGTGGGCACCTTTGGTAATTGCATCTGATGCTGATGCTGATGCTGATGCTGATCATGCCTTGGGGTTGGGTATGAGTCAGAGCTTACTCCTGGCATATAATAATAATCCTCCTCATCCCCGTGCTCTCCTCCTTGTTGATTCTTCACTAAGTCAATGGTTTCTTCTTCTTCTTTATTATTGGAGTCAATGGGTTGATGAGAACGTGAGAGATTTGCAGTGGTCTTCCGTCGATCCTGTCCTCTCTCCTCCTTGCCCATATTTCTCTCCCCAATGACCACCAAATCCTTCGCTTCTCTCTCCGGTTCTTTCAGCCTCAATACCCAATTGTTTTTCTCTCTCTAGCTCTCATTTTTTTCCCGAACACTTTTTTTCTTATTTTTTTCCCGAACACTTTTTTCGTTAGGAAGGAGCATCTTTGACCTTTACATGAAAAAATATATATATATAATATATTTCACAATTCATGAACGTTTTTATTCCAGCCATTTAGTATTATTTTTTTATTAATCAATAACTTTCATGAGTTTATCTTTACAGGGAAAATAGAGAGATTACTGCTATTCATCGTCTCTTTTTCCATTTGTTCAGCCCAATACTCCAAAAAAATTATCTCTAGCTCTCAAATGTTTCTGCTTCAAATAAAAAAATAATATTATAATTTTTTCTATCGCTCTTTTTAGATGGAGCATCGTTGACCATTTCATAAACTATTGAGAGATATGATCTAAATTTATAATTTATTATTATTATCAACATTTTTTTATTCAAACTATTCACTACATTTTATTTATTAGGTTTTTTATTAATTATTAATTATTTATAAATATTTTTAATAAAAATAAGGGAGTCATGTTATTCAAAAAAATGAAAGAAACCTCTTTTACATATCATGTCATATAAAGAGATTTGATGAGGAGTATAGCAATATTCCTCCCAACCACCCAATTTATACTTAATTAACAAGCTTTTATGAATTTAAATAATTTATTTATTAATTTATTAATTATGTTATTAGACGTTTTTATTTGAGATTTGGGGTGGACTACGTCCTATGAATTTTCATCTACGGACGAGACCCAAACAAGTGTATTGTCGAGATTGATTTTATGGCAGTCGTTCAAAATTCAAAATAAATAATTATAAAAAAAATAATGGGTAGCCGATGAATAAATAATTGTAGCTATGCATGGATAACTCATAGTTGATGAATGGATAACTAATAGTTCATGATATATAACTAAAAGAATGTGAAATATATGTGCGTGTGTGTGTGCCTCAAAGGGGAATCCAGGTATGGTGGGAGGAGGAGTGGTTATTATTTGCCCTGGGGGGAAATTGAAGTTGAATATTTTTGGAATATAGGGACGGAATCTAACAACATGGTTGAAGCCTATGGGTTGTGGCAAGGAATCAAGCAGCTTAAAGAAAAGGGAGTTGAGGAAGCCATTATCTTTGGAGATTCCCGTTTAATAATCCAGGCAATGAATGGAGCAAGTCAGAGCCGAAACTTAAGATTGGCTAGGCTCATCAATAGAATCATGTCTCTTTCCAAGACCTTTCGTACATTAGAATTTTTTCATATTCTTCATGAGCTAAATAAATTGGCGGATCATGCTGCTAATAAGTCAATGGTTTAGGCAATAATGAGATATCGGTAAACCTTCATTTATTCTCAGACATTCCTGCTTAAGAAGCAAGTCTTTAGATGTCGATTGACCATATGTGTAATGGATTGGTCGAGCTAGTTTGTACCAGAATCTACAGGTACTTGAGGATCTGATCTCTTTATTCATATCGTTGTATTCCTTTCAAAGGCTTCTCTCTTCTTTTAATATAATGCATAACCATTTTTGTCAAAATATATATATATATATATATATATATATAACGAATAAAAAAAATCCAAATTGTATTTCATTTCATGGTTATCTCTCAACCATTTGATTCCTATCGACGTGATCCAACCACAAACTATGTGGATGTGCTAGTTTGAATGTATGTTAAGGTTATGTAATTATATAAATAAATAAATGAAAATAAGTATTGCATATCAAAATATTTTTTAGCAATTTTTTCGGTCATAAATATAATAAAAATTTGGTATAAATTTAAGATGTGATTAAAGTTTCATGCATAGTGGAATTATGCTTTTAGAGATATTGTCCAATTTTAATTATTAAAAATTTAATCAAAAATCTAATTGACGGAACTTGCATTTTCGTTATCACCAAATTTAGACAACGAAAAAGAAGTTTGCTAAAAGATTAAAAAGCCCCATGAATGTCAATGCTAAAATTTTGATGTCCATCATTACCATCAAACATAAAATTTATGATGATTAAATATTTGAAGGCCC
>LPNX011142539.1:142983-210185 GCA_001517045.1 Pseudotsuga menziesii | reverse complement strand
GGGGGAGATGTTGTAATGTTCCTATCTAACAAAATAATAAAAAATAAAAAAATTGAATTATCCTCCAAAAAATGTTGGACTTGCACATAAACCATGTGCATGGTTTTAAAACCATGTGAACATGGTTTTAAAACCATGTGCAAGGTCTTCTAAACAACCCATGGATTTATTGTACATGATTTATAAACCATGTGTAAGTCCTCTTAAACAACTCATGGTTTTATTGTACATGGTTTAGGAGGGCCTTGCAAATGGTTTTAAGACCATGTGCAAGGCCTTCTAAACAACCCATGGTTGTAGGAGGGCCTTGCATGTGGTTTAAAACCATGTATGGGAAAATGTTGTAATGTTCGTTCCTAATAAAATAAAAAATAATAATAAATATTATATGTCGGTTGTAAATAATATTAAATATTAATAATATTATATGTGAACCTTAAATAAAAATATGTGTCTTTTGGTTTGAATCAAATCGATGGATACCTAAGAAGAGATTCGATCCCTCTCGGCGCTTGATAGAGCCTAGGATTTGGATCTACGCTGGTTTTAGTCTATACAAATTTATAGAGTGCACTTATAATATTAGAGAGAAATGTCAAAAATAAGGGAGAAACCGATACATTTATGGAGATTGTCAAAGGTCAATGCTCCAAGGCGAATGGAGTGCTGCAACAATTTGAAAATTGTGTCTCTATTTTATTTCCATCTTTTATAAGAGTGGCTCTTTGTTCTCGTATTGTATTAACAATTTGAAAATTGTGTCTTTATTTTATTTCCATCTTTTGATAAGAGTGGCTTTTTGTTCTCATATTGTATTGACATTTGTAGCCATATATGGGTAATAAATTAAAGGAATCAAAATGTAATGAAGAATATCATGAATTAGACTTTAATGCTAGGATTTAAAATGAGGAAGGCATGGTCCTTAACAACGCCTCTATCCCATCCCATTGTGGTTGGGAGAAGACCTTAATTTAAGAAATATCTATGAAGACTTCTAAAGATTTAGTTGAAAATTGTTTGATACATAATTGTCAAAATTGTGTACTCGTGGTGTTTCCTAATTTGTAAATATTGGTGTATTTACACTTTTATGTTTAAAATTTTACTTAGTTTATATTATTCATCCCATTGTGGTTGGGAGAAGACTTTGATTTAAGAAACATCTATGAAGACTTCTAAATATTTAGTTGAAAACTTGTTTAATACACAATTGTCAAACTTGTGTAGTCGTAGTGTTTCCTAATTTGTAAATATTAGTGTATTTACACTTTTATGTTTAAAATTTTACTTAGTTTATATTAGTTTTCCTAAGGTTATTATGCATGTGTATATTTTAAATAGCCATGTGGACCTTTTGACTTATCTAATTAAATAAGTAATCATGGACCTTTTGACTTATCTAATTAAATAAGTAATCATGTTATTTTTCATGTGCACATTTTGACTTATCTAATTAGTTAAGTAATCAAGTTAGTATTCACGTGTACCCTTTGACTTATCTAACTATATAAGTAATCATGTTAGTTTTCATGCACACCCTTTGACTTATGTAACTAAATAAGTAATCATCTTAGTTGTATGTCTTAATGTATTTATGAGAGAGCACACCTTATGTGGCATCTTCACTTTCATGTTAGTTGCATGTCTTAATGTATTTATGAGAGAGCACACCTTATGTGGCATCTCCACTTTTATCTGGTATCTACCTACATTTATTGCGACCCTATTCCAAAAACTTTGTAAACAATAATGTATGCCTTCGTTATTGTGATGAATCAAAGAAGCGTAAACGACAAATATTATATTTATGTGAAACCCGATATCTCTCGTGAATTACAACATGATATCAAAGCAAGTGAAACTCTCTCTTGAAATTTTTTGAAAGTTTCCCCAACCCGGTTTCAAGCCTTTAGGCTTCTCTGCATTGTTTAATGCCCAACCCTTTCAATGCATAATTTTTCACAAATTAACCAGACTGAAACACATGTGAAAACTTTTTCTCAATTTTAAACAAACTCAGAAATTTTCTTTTCAAACTGTAAATGCAAAACTCATAAAATTTAAGACATTTACACACATGAAAATTTAGACACTTGTTTTTTACCAATGGCCCAGGATAAAACCCCTAAGGGAAAACCTGTTTTCGGAGTGAGAGAGTTTTATTAAATTTTCAGACAAAATTTACAACCCCAGAAGAGTAGTACTTATCTCATTCCCTTCTCGAAATTCATGCCAAAAACTTCACTGGCAAAACTGTACGGACTACTCATAAATACACCTCGAAAGTTGTGCACATGTGTGGGAAAGTACAGACTGGTACGGTCTGACAGCATACAGCCTGCACCATTAAATAACCTCAAAATGCGTGCCTTGTACGATCACTAACATCAGCATTTAATGTTGTACGGACTGCATTAAATACTGTGCAGAATCTTCTCGGTTTCTGTGCAACTTGTACAGGCTGGTACTATACGATACAGTACTATTCTTCTCGATTTTCATGCCAATAAATAATTCATCCTTCCTCGATTTTTGTGCTAGCTTTGTCTGGAAAAACCAAAATTCATTGGGAAATGTGCCCACTTCAAAATTCTGGAAATTTCTCTCTCTTGGTTCAAAATCTCTTCAAACCCTAACTCTCTCCTTTTTTTCTTCTCTCCCAAAAATCTCTTTTTGGAATTATCACAATGAATAAACTTTTTCCTTGCCCTAGCCTTTTTGTTCTTGGTAACTTCCTTGTCAGTCTAAAGGTCAAGATTAGATTAGATGAGGGGTTCACATTAAATGCTCCACTAAATAAAAATTAAATGACATTTAGTGCACTCATGTCATTTAATAAAGTTGAGCAACCCCCTTTTTCTATTTAATCACTCAGTTAACTTTTAAATGTGAACTTAGGAAAATACCACTTAACTTTTTAATAAAGTCACTTTAAAAATATAAAGTGCATCACACTTCATTAAATGCACAAAATGACAAGGAGTCACATTTAAGTGTCCTTGTCCACCCCAAGGCAACTCTAGGTGGGCAAACACTTCCTAGGTAACTTTTCAACACTCCCTCTTGCCAAGGAAGGTGTTTTTCACCACTCCCAATTTGTCTCTGAAGTAGACATGCTTCCCTCTACCCAAATCCTTTGTGAGAATGCTAGCGACTTGCTCATCTGTCGGAACATACTGCAAACGAACAGCCCCTCTCCGAACATAATCCTTAATGAAGTGATATCTAATCTCAATGTGCTTCGACCTGTCAGGAAATACCAGATTCTTAGAGAGCTTAATGCAGCTCTGCTTGTCACAATGTATAACTGTAGGATTCAGCTCCATATCAAACAAATCCACCATCAACTTGCAAAGCCACAACTCCTCACAGATGGCCTGACTGGTTGCCATGTATTCACCCTCAGCATAACTCAATGCCACGGACTTTTGCTTCATGTTGAACCATGACACAACTGCTGAACCTAAGCTGAAGCAACAACCGGAAGTGCTCTTCCAATCCGAAACACTACCTGCCCAATCTGAATCTGTATAGCCAACCAACCCCACTCCTCCAGATCTCATATAGTCCAATCCATAATCATATGTACCTGCAAGATACCTCAAGATGTGTTTTGCAACATTCTAATGCACTCTCCTGGGCTCCACCATGAACTGACTGAGAGTGTTCACTGTAAAACTCATATCTGGCCTGGTGTTGACCAAATACATCAACGAACCAATCAATTGACGATATACAGTAGGGTCCACCAACTTTCCCTCTGAAGCATGAAGCTTCGCCCAGTTGGTGATCATGGGTGTCGACATTGGTCTGCAATCTGTCATCTAAAATCTCTTCAGAACATCTGCAGCATATTTTCCTTTCCCCAGGAAAACATGTCCATCCTCTTGCCAAACCTCCATCCCCAAATAATAATGCATCAGTCCAAGGTCTGTCATCTTGAACTCTGAAGCAAGATCCTTCTTGCATGCATTAATCAGGTGCTCTCCCCCAATAATGAACAAGTTATCAACATATGGCAGAAGAATAAGTGGAACACCACCAACCACAATGTAGTATAGGTTGGGATCCACTTCACTCTTTTGAAACCCAATCGAAAGCAAGTAAGTGTTGATCCTTGAATACCAAGCCCGAGGGGCTTGCTTTAGTCCATACAAGGCCTTTTTCATCCTGCAAACATGATTCTCTCTCACATACCTCAAAGCCCTGTGGCTGCTCCAAATATACCTCCTCTTGTAGAAAACCGTTGAGGAAAGCGATTTTCACATCCATCTGATGGATCTTCTAACCCATCTCTACAACGATGGAGATCACTACCTTGATCGAAGAAAATCTGGCCACTGGTGTAAATGTCTCATCATAGTCAACTCCCTCGACCTGTCAGAAACCACATGTAACAAAACGATCTTTGAACTTCTCAACACTGCCATCTGCAGTATGCTTTATCTTGTAAAGCCATTTGGAAGTCACAACTGACTTCCCTTCTGGTCTTGGAACCACTTCCCACACCTCATTATTCATGATGGAGTTGTACTCCTCCATCATGGCATCTCTCCATACCTGGTGTGCAGAAGCCTCCTCATAAGTATCAGGAACGGTGTCACGCAAGCTAGTCACCTGTGCCATATAGCTGGAAAATCTCTCAGGTGCCCTGCTCTCCCTGACCTCCCTCTTGGGCGGTCCAACTGACTGCTCTGCTTCCTTCATCAACTCCTGAAGCCAACTTGCCTTCCTCTTTATGGAGGAAGCATCATGTCTCAGACTCTCCTCAACCTCCTCATCAGACATTTGTCTCCCTGAAGAAGTCCCAACAACCTGAGAACCTATCCCTGGTGAAGCTATACCTGTACCACTAGAACTCGAATCACCTGAAGGTGTCATATGTGAACCTGTGATCCATGAACCTGTCCCTATAACTGAAGAACCTGTAACCTGTGACCCAGTCACACCTGAAACTCGTGACCCTGAACTCTGAGTTGACACCTGTACAATACCCTGATGATCCTCCATCTTGGAATAAAGAGACCTCCTGAAGGCTTCTCCTCCTCGAACTTCACCTCCCTCCTCACCGCAACTTTCCTATGTGCAGGAAGGTATATCCGAAAATCCTTCGATGTCTCATCATAACCAACAAAAATACCACACTCACATGTAGCCTCCAACTTTGTCCTCTTCTCAGAAGGGACATGAGAGTAAGTAAGGCAACCAAAAATCTGAAAGTGACCTATCTCAGGCACTTTCCCTGTGAATGTATCCTTAGGAGTTTTACTCCCCAATGCACAATACGGACTCCTGTTGAGAACATAAACAACAGTACTACAGGCCTCTTTCCATAAAATGAAAGGAAGACTCTAATCATGTAGCATGGCTCTAGTTGCACCCACTATAGAACGGTTCTTCCTTTCAGCCACTCCATTCTGCTGTGGAGTGTAAGGAACAATCAACTACCTCTTTACCCCCTCTTGTCGACAATACTCATCAAATGCACGAGAAGTATACTCACCTCCATTGTTTGACCAAAGTACCTTGATCTTCTTTCTTGTCTGGTTCTCCACAAGAGCTTTTAACTCTTGGAACCAAAGCAAGACTTCCTTTGATCTCTTGCTTCTAAGGAAATAGGTCCAGGTCTTCCTGGAAAAGTCATCAATGAAAGTGATGTAATACTCATACCCTGTCAAAGAGGAAAATCACATGGGACCACACAGATCTGAATGTATCAACCGAAACACTCCTTCTAATCCGGAATCACTGCTAGGAAAAACAGCCTTGGTGTACTTTCCCAAAGCACACCCTCTACAAACACCACTCGACTCTGTGTTGAACTCTGGCATACCTGTAGTCATCTCTCTCAACATCCACAAAGATGGATGGTGAATATGGGCCATCCTCCTGTGCCATAGCTCATACAACTCATCACTACTTTGAGTGTGTGATAGTGCATGATGTGGCTGGAAAAGAAGCTTGTACAGTTTCCCACTCCTGACTCCAATCACCCATGAGTCAGATGGACCTGCTAACTTGGGAAAGATGTGAACTTTCCTATCAAGGACATATACACCGAAGCCTCTGTCCTCTATCATGGAAATTGAAACAAGGTTCTTCATCAGCCCAGGGACAAACAACACATCCCTCGAAAACATAGGCTGCATGGACTCCCTCTCAAAGCGGACAGTCCCTCGCCCAACCGCTCTCACAATTGTATCATCTCCCAATACAACCTCCATCTCCAAGTCTGACTCTGACACCTCTGTGAACATATCACGATCACCTGTCATATGACTGGAAGCTCCACTATCAATGTACCAAGTGGAGGAAGTAGTGGTGGCACTCAACAAATTCCCAACAATCATGGAATGCTCCATGTGGTCCTCAAAATCCCTACTGGTGATAGAAGATGCCTCTCAACACCAACACCTGCAAAGAGAGAAAAATCTCTCTCGAATCTCACTGCAAACTCATCGATCTCCGCTGTAGCTGCAGTCTGTTGCTTCTTCTTCTTCTTGTTAGGACATTGTCCAGCATAGCGTCCCATCTTTTGACATTCAAAGCATTTCACTTTGCTCATGTCCTTCTTCTCTCCCTCATGTTGTTTGGCTCCCTCCTTGAAACCCTTCTTGAACTTCTTCTTCTTCTTGCCCTTCGTCGCTACAGCAACATTCTCCTCATCATCTCTCTGATGTGACGAACTACCCTGTAAGAAACCTCTCCGTATCTCCTCGTGTGTGAGATCATCCCATATTCGATCCCATGTGGGTATGTTCTCCCTCTCAATAATGGTCTGAACAAATACGGTCCACTACTGTGACACACCTTTTAGTGATGTACGCACCATATCATGAATGCCCACCACCCCTCCTACAGTTGCTAGCTCATCTCTTACCTAAGTAATCTTGGTAAGATATGATGCCATGCCTTCACCTTTTCCCATGCGAACACTCATAAAATTTTCTCTCAATACCATCTTCATGTTTTCATTTGAACTTTGATAAAGATTTGTCAAACCTGTCCACATCTCAAAAGCACGGTCTTTGGCTGAAATGTGAGGGATCACATGATCCTTCACTGCATCAAGAATGACTCTTCTTGCTCTCACATCCTTCTTCATGAAGGATGCCTTATCTGTTGCATCAGCAGGTACTACCACAGTATTTGTTGTTGTCCCATGAACTATATCCCATAGCTCATTCTCTTCAAGAATCAAGCTAATTCTATCCTTCCAAGGGCTAAAACTTGCAGCCCCATCAAGTCTATCTTCCACTCTAAGATTGAAAACCATGGCTGCAACCTGTACTCACAAGCAATCTGTTCAAGACTTCTTTTCTTCAAACCCCAATTTCTGAATGTTTAAAATTCTGAGTCTTTGTAAAGCTTTGATACCATGAAAGTGTTTGAAAGTTTCCCCAACCCAGTTTCAAGCCTTTATGCTTCTCTGCATTGTTTAATTCCCAACCCTTTCAATGCATAATTTTTCACAAATTAACCAGACTGAAACACATGTGAAAACTTTTTCTCAATTTTAAACAAACTCAAAAATTTTCTTTTCAAACTGTAAATGCAAAACTCAAAAAATTTCAGACATTTACACACATGAAAATTTAGACACTTGTTTTTTACCAATGGCCCAAGATAAAACCCCTAAATTGCAGGGATTGGTCTAGGAGGCTCCTAAACTAATGCATGCAAGTGCAATCGGCACTCCCAGTGGCTCCTAAATTGCAGGGATTGGTCTAGGAGGCTCCTAAACTAATGCATGCAAGTGCAATCAGTGGCAGTAGGCCTTAATTAGTGTTCCCCACACTTTAGTAACTGGAACATGTGCCCTAATTAGGTCAAGTGGACCCAATGGTGCTAGTGACTAAAAATAGACTCGGTGGACTCCTGATTTAGACACGACTCTTGATTTAGACATATGACCAAATTGGACAAGGGAGGATTAATAATTCTAACACCCCCCTGAATGCTGACTTGGACAATCTATGGGACCTGGTAACTAAGACCATAGGTCACCCATTACATCAAGTAAAGTAAAGTAACTGCTCAATACAAGGAGATGGGGAAAAAACCACATGGGAAACCCCCCCCCCCCCCCCCACTACTCTAATTAAGCAGGTAGAATCAGGATCAATTTGGTTCTTCTGTGCACAGGTATCCTGGGGCCTGGAATGTGAACCTCTCCATCATTATGTCTGGAGGAATCTTCCTCTTTGGAAGAAGAATGATATGCTCAACTAAATCAGAAATATAGACAGTTGCCGGATGAAGATTGGACCCATGTAGAGCAACTGAAGTCAACTGATAAGTGAGGAAAGGTTCTTGAGGATACAAAACATGTGAGAAACACTCAAGAAATTGATATGTTGCAGCCATGAACAACAAACTATGAGTGGTAAAAACAACCCCAAGTGTTAGGAGCAAGTGTCCAGGCGGATGCATAAAATCTTCCTCTTTACTAGTTCTGCGAGGAGTTGAGCATGTGACCAAAGGTAGAGAAGCCGTGGGACTGTTGAGAGTGAATGCTTGAGCTCCATAGTCTGATATAGCTTCTGAAATAGCTAATGAATCACAAAATAAAATATCAGCAACCTCATAAGAGGAAACTAACACCAAATTCCTAGCAACAATTTTGAGGAAGAATTGCGGTACTTGATTTTTCACACCGGAATTGGTGAGAGCAGCTATAAGTATGACTGAAAGCTCTTGGATTTTAAAATCTAAACCAAATAATATCATATCATAAATTAAATCAGATCTAAATAGGTTCACAACAGATCCAAAACTATGAAATGAAATCAAATCCCCAGCAACAGTTTTGTAGGAGACTTGCGGTACTTGTTTCTTCACACCATTGATGAGAACAGCTACAAGAAGTACTGAAATATTATGAATTTGAAATATTAAACCAACAAATATCAGATCAGATCTAAATAAGATCATATCAGATCCAATAAGGCTAATATCAGATTCAAAGAAATGGTCAACCGAGACGATGGATGCACAACTTTCTTCTTCTTCAAAATTCTGAATTTTGGTGCATGCAATCCTGCAGGAATTTGCTGGAAGATCTAGATCAAGGGGAGTGAATGGATCACTCTGGTAATTTGATATTTCTTCCAAAATATCCAAGGTATTACATGTTTGCACACCAGCAACAATATTAGAGAGAGAATAATCAAATTCCTCTTCACTTTTGTAAGCAATCACTAGCAAATTTTGCACAAAATTCAAAGGAAAATCACCGGTGAATGTTTGCATGGATGTGCAACAGTATTTTTCTTCAATATCAAATATTTGAATGTCTTCTTCTATTCCATCTATATGAGGAGATGAGATATCAAAGATCTCATAAACTTCTGGAACATTAGGAGAAGGAGTCACTGCAAGGAGACTGTCTTCAATTCGAATTAACTGTGTAGAAGCTTCTTCTTCTTCTTCTCCATCTTGAACAACTTCATCAGAGTGAGTGGAGGCTGAGAATTTTGGATCAAGAATGCTTATGGTGCTGTATGTGCTCTCCAAAGTGCTATTATGATCCTCGGCAATCATTCCAAAGGTTATGTCCAATCTTGTCCAGAGTTCCTTTGGGTCTTCAATAGATCTACTGAGGTAGCGTAAGCTAGGAGAAAGACCAAGTGCTATTGTTCCAAAAGATGCATCACATTCATTCAGTCAGTCATTCTCACTAAAACACTCTTCACTGAGTCCAATAGACACCCCATAGTGACCTCGTCTCATTAGAGATGCAATCATCTTCTTCTTCCATTTTGAATTGTTTGTGAATAGGGTGAGAAGAGGAACTGATGAATCCATTTTGAAGTTGTACCTGCAAAAACACAAAAGGGGCACCATAAGGTCGAACAACCTGCACATTTCAGGTTTTCATCACACCCAACATAATTGATCAAGCAAGCTTGATTAACAATTCCTTAACTTGGGGTATTAAGTGGTAAACCTTTTGCTTCTGGTGCAGAGCTGGAAGGAGCAATTTTGCTCAAAAATGATCCAATAGGAGATCTGAGGAGGAGAAGTGCCTTGTCCGTCGAGGCTCTGATACCATATTAAATTGAGCACATAGATATGTGGACAAACACACAACTCACAATATATATCACGCAATTTACTCAGTTATTGAAGAATGAAACAGTGCAAAAATGGCTTGCAACTGTGAATGCTTTTCATTAATCAAAGAGTAATTAGATAATAATTACAATGAAGTACAATGGCTTAAATAGCCGTATGCAATTTGAATCCACATGAGGAAATTCGAATTGATTAAACTCTACTTGACTGTAGGTAACTAAGACCTTGTCTAAATCACTATCGGAGGACTCAATAGTTAACTGACCCTGTCTAAACCATTACAAGAGTTCAACGGAGTTCTAAAACACAACTCAAGTGTCTACTTCAGTGTTGACTAAGGCTAACTGACTGTGGTAAGTGAGAAATGCGCCTCTCCTGCATGCAACCATGCAAACCTAGCACTAACTGAATGTAGAGGACTAGAACTGAATGTAACTGACTCCTAACTCAGCTTGACTAGTCACCAACTCAACTCAACTGACCTTGGTTGGTATCGGCACTCCTAGTGGCTCCTAAATTGTAGGGATTGGTATAGGAGGCTCCTAAATTGATGCATGCAAGTGCAATCAGTGGAAATAGGCCTCAATTAGTGTTCCCCACACTTTAGCAACTGGAACATGTGCCCCAATTAGGCCAAGTGGACCCAATGGTGCTAGTGACTAAAAATAGACTGGGTGGACTCTCGATTTAGACATATGACCAAATTGGACAAGGGAGGATTAATAATCCTAACACCCCCCCTGAATGCTAACTTGGAAAATCTATGGGCCTTGGTAACTAACACCATAGGTCACCCATTACATCAAGTAAAGTAAAGTAACTGCTCAATACAAGGAGATGGGGAAAAAACCACATGGGAAAAAAGCCCCCCCTCTAGTTAAGAAGGTAGAATAAGGATGAATCTGGTTCTTCTGTGCACAGGTATCCTAGGGCCTGGCATGTGAACCTCTCCATCATTATGTTTAGAGGAATCTTCCTCTTTGGAAGAAGAATGATATGCTCAACTAAATCAGAAATATAGACAGCTGCCGGATGAAGATTGGACCCATGTAGAGCAACTGAAGTCAACTGATACGTGAGGAAAGGTTCTTGAGGATTCAAAACATGTGAGAAACACTTAAGAAACTGATATGTTGTAGCCATGAACAACAAACCATGAGTGGTAAAAACAACCCCAAGTGTTAGGAGCAAGTGTCTAGGTGGATGCAGAAAATCTTCCTCTTTACTAGTTCTGTGAGGAGTTGAGCATGTGACCAAAGGTAGAGAAGCCCTAGGACTGTTGAGAGCGAATTCTTGAGATCCATAATTTGATATATCTTCTGAAATAGCTAATGAATCACAAAATAAAATATCAGCAACCTCATAAGAGGAAACTAACACCAAATCCCCAACAACAATTTTGAGGAAGAATTGATACGTGGAATCCAGTTATTAACCTAATTAAAAAGCGTTGAAATGGATATGTCGGCTTAATTACAGTTGACCTCATTAGGGAATTCCAACTTGTATTTATATGCTCTTTGATGATTATTCTCCTTCATCCCAATCACTTAATTGAGTGATCGCCCTGATGATGGACTCATATTTACGTAGTCTGAAACGTTGGTTATAAAATCATATGCAGGTTTCCTTCTTAATTAATTTTTTTTACCTGTGATGAATTTATTGTCTATATATTATAGAGTTATTATTTTTTTAAAGACAATAATGGTTATATTTATAGGTGGTTTAACCACAAAATCAGAGCAAAAAATAACATAGGTGCCCTTATGGAAGTGACAAATATAGTTCGGATAAGCAAGTCTTCCTATAGTTCAGACAATGCCATTCCACTGCTGCTTAGAGAGTTCTATTCATAAACAATAAACATAGAAACTACTAGCTAGATGTTGAAACAACAACCAGACATTTAATTTCAAAACTTGATTCTAAACGGCTGGAATTCATTTGTCTTGCTCGCCAAAGCGAGAAGAGGAACCTGAGAAATTCGCCACTTCCAGCTTTGCCACCTTCAACTCCAGCTTCTCGAACTTAATCTCCAAATCAGCCCGCATCCTTGTCAATACATTCTCTGTGCATGATATTGAACAATCAATTTCTTTCTTCAAATATACCATTTCCCTGTCAACGTTATCTAGCTGACGACCACCCTCATAATCGAGCTTGCCCAGAAGCCTATTAATCCTTCTGATTTTCTTCTTCATCTCCTTAATGTCTGTCTCGATGAATTGAGCAAGCAGGGAGGAGCCAGTGGATTCAGAGGATGCCGAGGAAGCTTCCATATTGCAAATGACAGTTTGAACGAGAGCACAATTTCTCACTGGTGCAGGTGAACCAACAAATTCATCACTGAAGCAAATGAACCGGAGCACAATTTCCTCGCAGGTGCAATCGACCCAAAGCATAAAAGACGACCATCTCCCTTGTTCTGTCTAATAAACTTGCCACCATAGACACTCCACTTATCCATGATTGCCTGTGTATTCATGCTTGGGTTCACATAAGATGGTCGAGACATAAAACCTTCAGCTCGATGGGATGAGATCGGACGTATAGGAATTAAAACCCAGACATCGCATCCTTCTCCTTGTACATGCACCACCATTGATGTTGCCGACATGCCATGTGATGAAGTGTGCGTCACATGAGCCTGCATCAAATTTGCCATGGGGGGAGTGTTAGTGCCTTAAGCCCCTTAGGCAAGGCCATGGTCCTATGGGGGTTGGAAAAAGTAGTTGACCCCATTCTACTTTAAAATTTCGTAACCGAGAGCAGAGCCTATGTTTTCCACTAGGTTTGCTCTACTGTTGAACTTCCTTAGAATGTGAAAAAACTCTATTTTGCGAAAATAAGTGACAAAAGCTTGGATTTTCCTAATCAGCTGGCAAATTTGCATCTGGGATAGGAGAATGTTTTCAACAAGGGCTTGAATTATTACTCGTGAGTCTCTCAACACGATAATTTCATTGTTTCCCCGACTTCTGGCAAGCTGAAGTCCCTGCCATAAGGCCAAAGCTTCTGCTATATTGTTTGTTTCCCTTCCAAGTCCCCAATAGAAATTGATTTCCGTTATTCCATCCGGGGTGATGAAAACTCCACCCCCCTGCCGCCTCGCTATTATATTGTTATTATTAATAATATATTATATAGATAATAAAGTTATTAAATATAGTTAATATGTTAGTATATTATGTAATATTAACATAATATAATCATTACATGTAATATATTAATATTAGTAAATTAAAAAAATAATAATACAAACAAGAGAGGGGAAATAAATAAAAATAGGTTAAAATAGGGAAAAGGGAATGGGAGGAAAATGGGTAAATTTAAAAATGAAATTGAGAGGGAAAAATGGGGAAAATAAAACAAAAAAGGTCATTAATTTGAATCATATTGTGATTGAGAAAGTGCAATGGGTTTGTAATTCGGTGGGAAATTGGGCCAATGCTCAAATTCTTGTAAGAGAAATCAAGAATTTCCATACCAGTGTTATGGACTAGCTATAGTAGCGGGAGGGATAAGCTATTACTAAAGAGATTGACAATCTATCTGACCATGCAAGTAGGGGTAGGAGCCCAATCTTTTTATAACAAAAGGTCAGGGATTCACCATATAACAAGTCACCTTGGCAGGTTCCTAGTTAGTGTTGTTCGAAATTCTCACCTCCCGCGGACAAGGGTTGTTTTGCTAGATATGAATGGTACAGGTCTAGAACAAATGAGTGATAACAAGGATAAGCACTTGGCAGCATTGACTTGAACATCGAGCGGCACGACCAAAGACTTGGCAGCATTGACTGGACCAGGCGGATATCAAAACATAATGTGATGGTGGACGATGCATTCTTTGAAAGACCCAAAGGAGTGACATGACTCATGAAAACAGATAGACTTGGAAGCAAGCTGAATACCTAATTGACTGAATGAAATGAAGACAATTGGCATGTTCAAAGGTGACTAATAACTGCCATTTATTGTAAATGAGATAGTTCCCTTTCCTAAATTTCCCCATCATGATTGATGAGTTCCTCTTTTCGTTTTTACGAGTTCAAAGAGGGTAAAAAACACTTGTTGTAGCTTATTCGAAGATAAGTCCATTCTCATATGTTTCACGAACCTAATAAAGGAGGGGTTTGTTCCTAAAAGAGGGTCTCTCAGTGTTTAATTTAATGAGTCCATTGAAATTTAACTCAATATCATTCATGTTTAGAGAGTCTGAATGAAAACAGAAGAAGACTCCAAAGGGTCCTTTTTTGTATGATTTAGTCCCTAGGGGCCGAAAAAGTACAAAATAATTCCCAATAGAACTCTTCTAGTCATGATTAGCGAGAGTAGTCATTTTCCGTAATTAGTCAATCCGAACCGAAAAAGAGATAAACTACTGTCGAAAAGATGACTCTTCAAGTACTTTTACGAGTGTGAAGAAGACAAGTTCACTCGACGATCTTTTCCTATTAAGGAGTCCAAAAAGAGCTTAAAGAAGAATCCATTAGGGTTTCTTTTCACGATGAAGGGGTTTAACGAGTCTAAAAAGAAGTGAAAAATGACTCGAAACTTTGGTACTGGGTTTAAAGAGCACGACCAAAATGTTGAAATTAGCACTTAGCAACTTTTTTCGTTTTATGGAAGTACGAAAAAGTAAAAAACAAACTTACTCATAACTAAAAACTTTAACTTTCATCCTTTGCAAAAACTGTTTAAAAGACTATTAGATCTCCAAAATATTAAAAAACCAAGTTTTCAATGACTATGTAAAAGGATACTTTATTAAAAATAATAATAAATTATTAAAATAATAATAAATCCCAAAAACATTTCATATAAAAACCAATGAAATAGTAAAAACTTACCATTTACTATTTACCAAGTTGGAGAGTTATTTTGGAGCTATTTGTGTCCAGACTCCAGGAAAGGATTCCGAAGCAGTCAACCGTATGTTTCTCGATCCATCCGCTCCAGGAAAGAGCTAAACCTATCCCCAACATTTTTATGGTTGCATTTTCTCTTTCCATGTCAACGTTTTGAGGTTTTTACCCTAGGGTAAAAATCGCTCGCAGGGTAACGCTCTTTCCCTTTGCGGGAAAGGCAATGCCCGAGCAAAACCGTGTTTTTCATGCTGATTAAGGCGGTGCCATAGGTTTCTCCCAAAAGATGAATGACCAAGCCAAAATAAAGCATTTAAGGTATTTTCAATGGTTAATAATGTGTTCTAATACTCGAATTTTGATTTTTGGGAGGTCATTTCAGGAAAAATGGTTGTGTGGAAGGAGAGACAACACGAGGATGATGATGTCAGGGCTGGAGCAGATGTTGGATTCATAGCTGCTTTACGGGGTTGTGGCCTCCTAAAGTTCTTCCATGTTCAGAGCATGAGGTCTCATGTGATACTACTAGAATATATACTGAGAATGTGGAACCCAAAGCAGCAGTACTTCGAGGTGGGGGGCCATTTTCTTACCGTGGAAGTAGAAGAAATCTACTTCCTTACGGGATTATCCAGGCGCGGGGTGCCAATCTCATTGATAGGTTCCTGAGGGGGAGATGTCACAACACAAGAGCTTATCGATCGTCACTGTTTTTCGGGCACTGAAATGTCTGCGAAAAAGATCCCCATCAAGGCAGTGATGGACTTGGCTCTTCGGACAATACTTTTCACCATATAGTAGGTTGCGGGGAGCCAAGGGGCTCATCAGGATACTTGGGCACACATGCTTTATGCCTTGGAGGCCATGGTGCCTACGGTCTATAATTGGGCCGAGGCCTTATTGAGTGTCTTTAAGGAGCAGTTGACTAAATGTCGGCAGGGGGAGTTGAAATAGTTTGGTTATGGCACCATATTGGCATATTTCTTCTTCGAGCGGGTACCTCTGCTGAGCCCGCAGGTGACTTTCATTGAGTTGAGAGCTCGGGACCCTCGCATGTTGCAGTGGGTAGAGATCACGGCCCGCACTGATGCCGGCGAGGCCAAGGTAAAGTATGGGAGCGCATTTACCATTGGTCATATGACGAACTCCTCATGGTTGAGGATTATGCGTATGTTGGTACTGAATTTAGGGGATACCTTAATCTACCCTTACCGGTAGGTGCCCAATGGGGCGATATTGGTAATAAAAATGCTTAAGATATTGATTGTTTTTTGTATTTCATGTTTTATATTTTTTTGGATGATAACGAGACCTAAAATTTTCATGCAGATGTAGGAGATGCACGACCTGGGGGTTCATCCCTAATTGACAGGCGAGCAGGGGCCCGCTTCGTACATAGAGGAGATGATGAGTTGAATGATTTGGAGGAGAACCTCAACCGATTAACTCTTGACATTCCATATGCTTCCATAGACGACCTCCCTAGGAGGTACCAGAGAGATACAACTAGAGTATCAGGTCGATTCATCCTCCTGCTACGCAGGGTAGCGAGAGCTATCATGTGTTACCATGATCATCACTTGTTATCCTACATGATGTAGACACTGGAAGCTATCTAACTTCAGGATTTTTGACATTTTGTATATCTGAAAGCCAGTGTGCTTCAGTTAGGGTCTCGACACCATATTTTTTGTAAAACATTTATATATATATACAGACTTATTTATGATGAATTATATGTGTTCAAATGGAGAAATAAATTTATATGAGTTTTTATATCTTTTACTGCTTATTTTATTTACAACGAACTATCTTTTATTTATCAAAAGTTATGCATGGGAAATATACCAGTCCAATATGTAATTGGCCATTGAGTCTGCAACAATGTTATAAGACCTAGGAATATGCCTATAAGTGATTGATTCAAACGACCTTTCTAACAAACACACTCTTCGAAAAAGATGAAGGAGTGTAGGGTTTCAGATGGCATAGACGTGGTTCAAATGAAAAACCACTAACTGTGAGTCCATGAAGACTACAAAGTGATCAATGTTTCAAGATTGAGCCTCGGTTAATAAACCTATTACCGTATGATACTCAACGATGTTATTGGTGGTTGGACCTACACAAACCGCTCCTGAACTGACTAAGTCATGAGTTGGGGAATAAAAAACCCAACCAGCTGAAGCAAGGTTTAGAGTGTGACGACAAGCACCATCAACAAAACCATAAAAAGCCATATGATCTGCATAACCAAAACATGGTATAAACAATACTGACAAAAACTCAAAACCATATTGAAATACTAAAACCATACCAAAAAGTAAATCAATGTACATATATACAAGGTACTATAACATAAATGACTTCAAGCATAGTACCTTTTCAGGTACAACCCATTGCAAGGTTGCCTGAAAGGTATCCTGTCGTAATCTACAATCTCATAGGCCCCTTTCTTTAAAACTTTATTGACGATGAAAGGCCCATACCACATTGATTCTAACTTCCCTTTACCAAGCTTTTCATGTTTTTTATCATAAGTTAGAACCATGTCACCTTCATTAAACACCTGAGGATGAACGTATTTATCATATCGGGCCTTGATGAGTTTTTTATATGCCTTATTATCCAAGGCAGCATCTCTCCGATTCTCATCAAGATTTGTCAAATACAAAAATTGTTCTTCTTTGACAAAAGTGTTTGGAAGAAGCTCAACTATGAGCTTGAGTGACGGTATCTCACATTCAATAGGTAGGACAACTTCCAGTCCATAGACCAACTGAAACAGCATGAAACCCATTGTTGTTTTAACCAAAGTACTATAAGCCCATAGTGCAAAAAATAGAGTAAAGTTCCAGTTGGATTTATGGCCTCCAACCATTCTATGGAGCATAGTCTTCAAAACTTTGTTAATGGCCTCGACTTGGCCATTAGCCTGTGGATAATAAGGAGTTGAGTTTTCATGGTGAAAACCCATCTTAGCACTCAACTCAGGCATCATCTGATTACAAAAATGGGATCCGTGATCGGTGATTATGGCTTGCAGAACTCCAAGCCTAACTATTACGTGATTGAACAAAAAGAGGGCAACAGTACGAACATCCTCTGTATATGTAGGCATTTCCTCAGGCATTTTGTAAAATAATCAACGGCTACGATGATGTAACCATGCATTTCTGCTGAGGTAGGATTACAATGCATAAAATCCATCCCCCATTTGGCGAAATGGCCAACGACAATGACGAGGTGTAAAGGAGCAGGGTGGATGCGCTTTTTCGGATAAAAAATTTGACAGGGTGGGCACTTATTAATAGCCTCATGACAATCTTTGAAGATTGAGGGCCGAAAATTCCCAGTACGAAGTATTTTCTGAGCTGTAGCCATACCAGAAAGATTACCCCCACATGCTCCAGAGTGGCAGTCATTCATAATTTGTTCAGCCTCTTCGTGTGTAAGACATTGTCGAAGAACAGAGGCAATACCACAATGATATAACATATCATTTAAAATGAGGTAATATTTTGCGTGGTGATGGATGCGCCGATGATCATCATGGGATATATCAGGCTGAAACCTTTGGGTCTGGAGATAGATGATCAGATCTCCATACCAGGGATCGGTTGTGCTAATCAAGAACAAAAAGTCATCCGGAAATGAATCATTAGGCTCAGCTTCCATGAGAGAATAGGGAAGGTCACACATTAACTCCGCGAAAACTAAGGACTTCTTGGAAGTAGCCTTAACGAACTAGAGATCAAATTCCTGTAGGATGACGATCCAACGAGAATACTTGTCCCCTAGTACTTGACGAGTCAAAATGTAATACATAGGGTTTTGATTAGAGAGAAGAATTGTGGTGCATAGTAAAATGTAGTGACAAAATATTTGCACAGTAATGACGATGGCCAAAGCCACCTCCTCCACATGTGAATAACGAGTTTCAGAGTCAAGGAGACTCTCACTTAGATAGTAAATCGCATGCTCTTGGCCATTGAGATCTTCCTGCACTAGAACCATACCGATGTTAGTAGTGGAGGCAGCAACATACAACATTAAGTCTTTCAAATAATTTGGGGGGTGTAACATCGGTGGATGTGTCACGGCGTGTTTCAAATTATCGAAAGATTGTTGGACCTGGTCATCCCAAAAGAACGAGGTGTTCTTCTTAAGGAGACACATATAACCATGCATTTTTTTCTGCAAAGTTGCACACAAAACAACGAAGAAAATTAGCCTTCCCTTGCAAACTTTGGAGTTCAGTGATATTAGTCGGGGTGGGTAAGGCCAAAATAGAAGCTATCTTCAAAGGATCTATCCCGATGCCATCTTTGGAAACCACAAATCCAAGAAGACGTCTAGTCTCAACACAAAACACACACTTGTGTGGATTTAGTTGAATGTGATAATGACGACAATGAAGGAAAATATCCCTAAGGTGGCCTGGGTGGTCCCCCCGCTGCTGCGAATGAGCAAGGAGGTCGTCCATATAGGGTTCCACAATGTGTTTAATATCGTGAAAAGCATAGGACATGGCACGCTGGAATGTAGCTCCAGAGTTTTTCAAACCAAAGGGTAACTTCCGATAGGCAAAGGTTCCCCACAGACAAATGAATGTCGTCTTGTGCTGGTCAGCGGGTAAAATTTCTATCTGATTGTAGCCGAAAAATCCATCCATAAATGAGAAGATGACGCTCCCAAAGAAGTTATCAATGATTTGATCGATATGGGGAGTAGGAAAGTTGTCCTTGGGACAAGCCCTATTCAGATCTTGAAAATCGATGCAAACCCTAATAGTGCCCTATTTCTTAGCCACATGGATAATATTAGATACCCACTCACTCAGCGGTATGGGATAAATAAAACCTGCTTTCAGAAGTTTCTCGACCTCTGCTTTTATTGCCGTAGCCTTCCTAGGATGAACTTGACGTATTTTTTGTCAGACTGGTTTCATCGTGGGGTAAGTCTTAATTTCATGCACAACGATGGACAGATCAATCCCAGGCATCTCTTCATACGTCTAGGAAAAAAAATCTCGAAACTCTTGAAAAGAGCTCTATACTTTTCAGTTTCTTCAGTTGAACAGTTCTGGCCTACATGAACATGTTCATCAGTTCCGGGCTTCACTGATATGTCAATAGGAGTTGTCTGAGTAATGTTACATAGGTTTCCTTCAGAATTAGTGCCTTCTAACAGTACATGTGTTTGAGGATTTTTGACAATATCAGAACTAATGAGAGAAAAAAAATCAGGGTCTTTCCTATTGGCATTTGGAAGGAAAGAGGATCTATGATGATGATCTTCCCATAGAGGTTCATCCACACTCATGATCTCCATAATAGACTCATCCGGCGGGAAAGTATGTGAGAGATAGTCTAGAGTGGGGAGAGGGGAATCTAGCCAATAGGGCAGGAGGTAGGGATCCGATGCCACTAGATGATGATCATCATGGTACATCAAAAACTGACTAAATATCATCGTAGAGCGCTTTGTAAGGGCCTAGAGAAGACGTCTCAACAATTTCTTTACCTTTAGAACTGTTCCTGGTCGTGGATATCATGTTCACAGTTTCCACTTACGTACTAGGAGGGTTGAGGGAAACACACCCATAAGGGTTGAATTCTTCAACATTCCTACCCCAACCAATTGATAAGGCGGAGGGGATTGCCATGGCATAGGAATATTATTTGCAGTGGGGAAAATAACATCCGGTGAACAAAAATAGAGCTAATTGATGGTCACAATCTTTCCCAAATGAGGGAATTGGAGAGTACGAAAAACTGTCGAAGCGACAACCGTCATAGCGTAGAACTAGTTCCTCCCCAATAATAGATTGTAATCCAACGGAGCATCGACTACCTCCACTTGAATGGAAACAATCTTTCCCCCAAGATTGACTGAAAGGGACGGTAAAAGACCATGAGGTAGGAAACATCGTTCATTGAAAGCTTTCAAAGTTGTGGGTGATTTCATAAGTTTGGGAGAACCAATGGCCCTCCAACAAGACACAGACAATACAGAGGTGGAAGCCCCTTCGTCCAACACGGTCTGATGGACCTTTCTTCCAACTACCTTGGTCGCGATTTGAAACACGAGCTGGTGGGATAATCTGGACTTGTAATTCTCCACATTAAAATGAATCAAATTAGTGT
This sequence comes from Pseudotsuga menziesii, assembly GCA_001517045.1. Taxonomy (NCBI): domain Eukaryota; kingdom Viridiplantae; phylum Streptophyta; class Pinopsida; order Pinales; family Pinaceae; genus Pseudotsuga; species Pseudotsuga menziesii. Next base: position 189,086 of record LPNX011142539.1, on the reverse strand, counting down.
TATCAGGATCTGAAACCCCTAAAGTCGTCAATAGGCTTTTGCACTGCGTAGGGAAACTTTGGAGTACCTCCAAGGTAGAAATCGTGTAAGGTGTTTGAACCAAATCTTTAACAACGTTGTAGAATTGTGTAGCTCGAGCATTTGGATTGAAAACAGATTCCCGAAGAGTACTCTTAATTGGGCAGAAAATCAAGTCGAGGTTAGGTTTCTCGGTCGTAAGAGAGCCATTAGACAAAGGTGGAGGAGAAGAACTAGTAGAAGGGACTTTCTCGGAAGAAGCACTTGCGTCCTTCTTCTCTGTTGGTTTTTCATATGACTAACTACGAGTAGTCAAGCTAATAGTTTCCGAGGACATCATTCGAATCTCTTCAGTAGAATTAGAGGTTCCTTGTGAAGACATATGCTCAATCAACTGTTGTTGAGAGGGAAAAGGATCAGTAAGCACCACTGGTGTAGGGTTATTTTTCAAAAATTTACTAATTTCTTCATGACGAGGGCCCTCTTTCGTGAAGTGATCACCACCACACAGTAAGCATGGATACTTAACCTTCCTTTTACCTTTATTCTTCGTCTCTTAGGTCGTAGTCTTGGGATTCTCCTGTTGGTTTATGGATTTGTTACCTTTTCCTTTTCCTTTCTTTTTATTACCGAGTAGTAGTAGTAGAAGGAGTAGTAGTAGAAGTACTCTATTGCTTAGCAAGCTTTGTTGTTGATGGGGGTTGGATCGAACCTACAACCCGTTGCTGCTGCAACTACTACCCCAAAAAAATTTAGCATTTTTTAGGACTCCACTTTTTGAAATTTAGTTTTTCTTCTTAGGCCTTGTTTGATTTTGAAATCCAGCATTTATGGTTTGTTTTGTCATTGGGGAAGTTCAAGAAGTGTTTTTATCCTAAGGCAAGAAAAAGGTCTTTTGGCCGCAACAACAGGTGATTGTCAAAGTTTGATCCGCTACGGCGGACGGTTGTTCAAGTCCGAGCCACTACGGCGAATGGTTGTTCAAGTCCGAGCCACTACGGTGGATGTTTCTTTCTTATGTGTCGTCGGAACAGCTGTTCGTCCGCTAGAGCGGAGCTTTTCAGAAATCCACGCCGCAACGGCGGGTCTGGTTTTGGTTTGAATGTTGGGAATGTTGCCACTTCCTTTTCGCCCTGCTATGGTGGAAAGTTTCCAATTTTAGAGTCTCTACAGCGGCTAACCTTTTATTATGCATTATGCTTGGTTTTTGGTTTCTTTGCCACTACAACGAAGGTTGTTTGAACTCTGAAGCCTATTTCTTAAACCTGGTTTCCAACCCGTTGCATCGGGTGGATGTTCATCTCTTCGTCGCAACGGCGGAAGTATATTTCCACGATAACCCATTCTTCACAAGGCCCGCTTCGGTGGAGAGGTTTTTAATCTTGAAGCCACTATGGCGGCTATCATCCGTAGTTTCATTCCGATGGTGTGTTGATCACTGAGCCACAAAAGGAATGCGGGAATGTTGTTTAGTTTGAAGCCGATGGTTGTAGCTGAGTTGGGGTTTGTCAAGCCGTCGTTTTTGGGGCTTTTCTCAAGTTGACTTATCTAAAGGCACCTGATGCACCGTGTCTTAGCACTAGAAGCATTTAAACCTTGCGCGTGCCGGTTTTAAGAGCCTTACCAACCATCTTAATTGAATTTTAACCCATGAGTATCTATTTATACGCCGTTGGAGGGGGTTTTTACCATTTCTGTTGTTATAGTGAAGTTTTTAAAGCTATTTACCGTGATTTTCTAGCCCAGTTGAGAATGTGCATAATTGGTGGAGATTTGCGTTGAAGCTCACATGGCGCATCTGCCCAAGCATCCACGATTGCGTGTCTAGCTTGTCGCCTGCCAGGTAGGTTTTTCGTATGTCTACTACTGATTGGTGATTTAATGTGATTTTCGAGCTGTCAATTGTTGGTTTGTTGAGAGGGGGTGGGTAGGTTTTTGTTTTAGGTTTAAAAAAGGCTCTCCCCTTGCATTTTTAGGTTTCGTTGTTTCCTTTTAGGTTTTAAACTCACCCTGGCCGCATTACCTGCTCTTAGAAACTCACCAGTCCGTTCAGAGGCATTTTTCACCCACAGACTTGTTAGATCATGATGAGTCTCCAGAGGTCTGAGATTTTTACCGTCATGGAGCTTACCTGGTTCCCACCGTTGGGTGTTAATAGAAGCTACATTTTCCCTGTTTCTAGCAAACCTTTTAGGTTTTGGGTATGGTGTAATATCTCCCTGCTGCGAGAGGTTAAGCTTGGTGTTTTGAGCCTAGGATAGCGCCGCCTGCAATCTATGAGCCCCATAAATTTTGTGTCTGTGGGTCGAGAGGTTTTCACCTTGAGTTATTTCCCATTTTGCAAAGCCAGGAGCATCCTAGTCGGGCTCGCCGTGTCTAAAGTTTTCTGTTACCAAAGTTTGGCCTCGCTGAACTGAAGGTTGTTTTTCCTCCGATGGGTGAGAATGGCAGGGTAAGGAAGGTTGCTAATGATGTTTTTAGAAGTGGTATGCCTGGCATCTCATAACATTTTATCTTTTCGAATGCATGAGTTTATTCAATAATGTAAATACTGAAACATGTTTTGTTGTTGCAGTCACAACTTATACCCGACGGCATGACGAAGAAGGGAAAGAAGAAGGCGAAGACCGTAGACTATGACTCAGATACAGAAAGATCACCCACACCAAAGGTGGAATTAAGCTATGAAGATACAAAGCCAGTAACATGAGCAGAACTCGAATTTAAATGGGACCAAATCTACCATATGCTAATAGAAAAGAGGGTTCCAGAAGGAGGGTTGGAAAACCTAGCCCTATATGACAACATATTAAGGTCTGGGATCACCAAGGTGTCTACTAGACCAGAAATGTTTCCTTGCGCAGAGGTCATCGAATGGATTCTGCCTAGAGTGGATTCAGAAAGGAAGATAATGAAGAATGTGGAAGACAAAGGATTTGCATCCTTCACACCTAGATATATTACCAAAACAATACAGCCTACCAACATCCGAGATTAGCATGACGACTGGATGGGTCAAAAATCTAGAGTTTGATTACATAGCTACAACAAAAATGATGGTAGCTGAAGGGAAGACTTTCAAGAACAAGCAATCTGGTGAGTACAAAATCGCTCATTTACGTACCCCATATAGATTGGTAGTGCTAATGTTGAATAGGATTTTCGACAGGGTTGATGGTAGAACTTACAAGTTTGGATGGATCCCATTGATCTACTATGTGGCCATGAAAGGAACAATTTTCAATTGGGCTGATATAGTGGCCAATAGCCTATAAACCTTCATTACTGCAGCCCAAGAAGGCTTACACCAAAGGAAATCTGAATTTTACATGGGATCCTTTTTTATCGATTGCATACTTAGCTTTCACCCTTTCAAAAATCTCAATTGCACATGGAAGGGAGGGAAGACTCCTATTTATGTAGCTTATCAGATACTGTGGGGACATAAATACCACAATTTATACAAGTTAATCTATGAAGAGTTCCTGATGCCTCTGTACCAGCTGATTTTCTTAGAAGAGTGCACATGCCTATTGGAGGGAGCTTTGGAGTCTATCAAATATTTCAAGGATTGCTTCTTCTCTGAAGAAGGCACGTAACTTAGGATGTATGGGGGGACTAAAGCACCCTCATTTCTACCAAGATATGCTACATATTACATAGTCCATAAGGAAGCTGTAAGACAAATTTTTTTAGATGGCTTTGGAAGTCACTTGTTTGACTTGAAAAAGGTTGTGTTCCCACCGATACCTTTTTATGTGGGGAGCCACAAATTTGCTAAAGTCAAGAGCGCCCCAGAATCCGTACAGGAATTGGAAAGCTTTCACTTCGGAGAAAAGAGCTTCCACAGGAATGACTCATAGGGTAAAGTTGCAACCCATAGAGCACTCCTTAAAGTAAATTTCGAATACACTAACCATGTGGACAAGGAGGAAGAAGTATACCAAAATATGTGTAGCATGACAACTTTAAATAAGAGGCTAAAAAAGAAAACCACAACATTCGGAGTGAAAGGCAGTACCAGCAGTCTCCCATAATCAAAGGGTCAAGAAGAAGAAGCTGGAAGAAAAACAAAAGAAGAGACTGCACGCAGATTGGTAGAGGGGGAAAGAAAGCTTCTGGCCGAAGAAGCCCAGAGAGAGAAAGAAGAAGAAGAAGCTGCCAAGAAAAATAAAGAAGAGGCTATCATGGAGAAGATTATAGAGTTAGAAAATGAAATAGCTTAGGAAACTCAAAATTCGGAGCAGGAGATGCAAGATCAAGAAAGAGTTGCAGAAGAGCAAAGAAAGAAAGATCAAGATGCCTGGATGGTGAAAATCAAGGACATAGTCCTATCCAGGACAATCTAGAGAACCACCCTTCCACTTCCAGCAATATACTCACCGAAGGACATCTCCCCATGGTTTAACTTGGATTGGTGCCATTCACCCCATCTAAACAGAATGAAGTTGCATGCTTGGAAGACGTGTATTTCGATCTCAAAAGGAAAACCATAGTGTGGAAAATTGAGAAGACTTTAAAGATGGGAACTCAACCTGGGATCACCACAGTGACCGAGAAGATGGTTGTGAAAAATGTAGAAGAAGATACCAAGCAAATGGCCTCCATGGGTGTTGCAACTGCAACTGCAAATGCTCATAATATTAGCAGGCTCACTGAAACCCTTAATCAGTATAAGGGTAAAATGGCAGAAATGAAAGAGGTTTTGAGAAAGGAGGAGAGGGTAGGTAGAGAATCTAAAAGAAAATATGAAGCTACTCTCTCAGACTATGAGAAGCTACAACATGATTACCAAATCCTAGGGGAAGAAAGGGATAATTTGAAACAGTCAAACATGATTCTCGATAGGGAAAAGCAGAAGTTAGAGAGCAAGGTAGCAAAAATGGAAGTTCAGAATTCAGTAGCTGATCAACAAGTAGAGGAGCACAGAGTTTGAATAACAGAGCTTGAAGTGCAGAAGAGTTCCTTGGAAATTCTCTTAAAGGCAGCCACTGAAAGGAAAGTAGACATAGCACCTCTAAGGGATCATGCTCTCTTACTTAGAAGGAAAATCTATCAAGTACAGGTCAAGCTGGCGGAAGAAGCTTTCCGGATCAAGCAAGCCGAAGACCGACTGCAGGAGATCTTAACAGTAGCTACTACATTCAAGGAAAGAACCCAAGAAATTGCTAAGATCCTACAAGGCCAGCTAGCATGGTTAGAAACGAATATAGAGCACCCATAAAACACACCTAAAAAATGTCTGGAAAAGTTGCAGATCGAATATGATATTGTAAATTTCAGCAGTAGAGCTACTGAGATATTGATGGAAGGAGTGGAAAGGACAATGGACAAATGTGCAGAATTTTTCAGGAAGATGCTTATAACTCACAACAAATGTTTGAATCCTTCAGCACAAAGGCTACAGGAATTTCCAGAGCATGAAGAACACTTAAAACAACTGAAGGATAAGCTACAAGAAGATGAGTTAAATATTCATCTGGTTAAAGGTTTAGATGCAAAGGTGGTAAAGAGTCTAGAGGCCCAAGCAGTAGTTAGTAACTGGCTACTAGAAGATCTGCTGAGAGTGGCCCCTACAAGAGTAGTAGACATTAAGGGCTAGTTGGCCAAGCATGAGGTCATGGTCAAATTTCTAGAGCCCACAGAGTTCGAGACAATTGCCTCAGGTGCTTCATCTTGGATTCAATTCATAGATAGTTTGATTAAGTACACTTAAGTAGTTTGTCCTATTCACACATGGATATATTTGTAATATTTTATTTACTTTTTTTAGCACACTAAAGACAAACTTTATGTAACTGAAGGATAAGGAAGCCCAAAGGGCAGGGAGACCAAAGGTCATTTTGAAATGTAGAAATATAGGTAGGATCGAATGAGAGAAGGACTTTTGTAGCTTTCTTATGTGAATGACTTGTTGTAACAAGAACTACTTCTTGTTATAATAAAGAGGATCAAAATTCTACTGGAGAGGGAGTTGTTTAAGTTTCAAATGCATGTTGTGTATATTGCTGGATGGAACTATTTCTGCTTTAGCTTAATACGCAAATTTGTGAGATCGTTCCGACTTCTAGACTATTCGATGCTGTGAATGATTTCATTTCCTTTTTATGAATCTTATGCAGCAAATGAGTAATGAATGTTTTAACAAACAATGAGCTATCTCTTTGTTAATTTTTCTGCTGCGTTTATGTATTCTGAATTGATCAGTTATCTGTAAAATTCTGTGTACAAAATATGCAGTACATTACTCATATAAATAGTAGTCTTTCTCCCTAGGGATAGGTTAGATAGGTTATTTAGTTTAGCTGTTATTTTCTTTCTGTAGTTCGGGGACAAAGGGGATAAGATGGGAGGTAAGAACCTACTCATCACATTGTGAAGACTTTGTTACCTGCTAAATTGCATTTAATCTAGGCACTTGCATATCATTTTTATAAACATAAACACACATAAACGGTGGACCGGACGCAACCGGTAAAATAGATTTAAAACCTTGATTTAACTCTATGGTAGTCGGGTCGTTAACCAGACGGATTCCCCATACCAAACGATAAGCGATCTATTTGGGAACAGTTATTGGGGAGAATCCCTACTTTCAGTACCTGGGATTTTTCTAGGCATCAACACAACCCCATCAACAGGAGTTTCTGTAGGTGGCCTGGCAGGGTTCGTGCTGGGACGAGGAGGCTGAGGGATCAAATCATACAAAGTTCTAGACTGAGAATAAACCAAGTCCAGATTGAAAGTTTTTGAAAGAAACCCCAACCCAGTTTCAAGCCTTTTGGCTTCTCTGCGTGGTTTAATGCCCAACCCTTCAATGCATAAATTTTTAACAAAATTTAACTTGACTGAAACACGTGAGGTTCTTTTTTCTCAATTTTAAACAATTCCGAAATTTTCTTTTCTACCAAGAAATTAAAACTTAGAAAAATTCCAGATAGTCAAACACATGAAATTTAACACACTTGTTTTTTACCAATGGTAAAGGATAAAACCAATAAGGGAAAACCTGTTTTCTGAGTGAGAGAGATTTTATCTTCTTCAGGTAAAAATCAGAAATACAATCAACAATACTTATCATAATTCTTCCTCGATTTTCGAACTCCTTTACTGTTGTTTTTTCTCGATTTATGTGCCACATTCACCTCAAAAAACTTGCCCAAAAATTTCTGTACGGACATAATTAATTGCAGGTGATACTCCTCAATTTATGTGCATTAACTTTCTCGAAATTCGTCCAGGTCGTACTAGACGGTTCTCACAGTTCCGTACACCTCAATTTTTGTGATGTCATACTGTTGTACGGATCTCAAAAGTTATGCACTTGTTTGCCTCGATTTTCGTGCCTCCTCAAAATCTGTGCAAACCCTTCCTTGATTTATGTGCAACCCTTTCTCAATTTCTGTGCATAAAAATCCTTCTCGAAATTTGTGCCTTGGCCTCAAAAAATGTGCCCTGCAAATATTTTCTCAATCTCTACAAATTCTCTCTCCTGGTTCAAAATCTCTTCAAACCCTCATTTGTCTTTTTCTCTCTCTCTCCAAAACCCTCTTTTGGAAATGATCACAATGAATTGAAATTTTGCCTTGCCCTAGCCCTTTTTGTTCATGGTAACTTCCCTGTCAATCTAACGATCAAGATTAGATTAGATGGAGAGTTCACATTAAATGCTCCATTAAATAATAATTAAATGGCATTTAGTGCACTTCATGTCATTTAATAAAGTAGATCAACTCCTTTCTATTTAATCACTCACTTAACTTTATTTAAATGTGAACTTAGGAAAATATCATTACTTAGCCTTTTTAATAAAGTCACTTTAAAAATTATAATGTGCTTCTCACTTTATTAAATGCACAAGACTAGGAGTCACAACATTTAAGTGTCATTTTCCACCCCAAGGCAATACTAGGTGGACAAACACTTCTTAGGTAACTTTTCAACACTCCCTCTTACCGAGGAAAGTGTTTTTCACCACTCCCAACTTATCTCTGGAGTAGACATGCTTCCCTCTGCCCAAAGCCTTTGTGAGAATGTCAGCCACCTACTCATCTATCGGAACATACTGCAACTGAAAAACCCCTCTCTGAACATATTCCCTGATAAAGTGATATCTTATCTCTATGTACTTCGACCTGTCATGAAATATTGGATTCTTAGAGAGCTTGATGCAACTTTGATTATCACACTGTATAATTGTAGGACTCAGCTCCATATCAAACAAATCCACCATCAACTTGCGAATCCACAAGGCCTCACAACTGGCCTGACTGGCTGCCATATTCTCGGCCTCAACAGAACTCAATGCCACAAACTTTTGCTTCATGATGGACCACGACACAACTATCGAACCCAAGTTGAAGCAACAACCGAAAGTTCTCTTCCGGTCCGAAACACTACCTGCCTAATCTGAATCAGTATAGCCAACCAATCACACTCCACCAGATCTCCTATAATCCAATCCATAATCACTTGTACCTGCAAGATATCTCAAAATGTGTTTTACAACAGTCCAATGCACTCTCTTGGGCTCCACCATGAACTGATTGAGAGTTTTCACTGCAAAAATCATATCTGGTTTGGTGTTGACCAAATACATCAATGAACCAATCAATTGATGATACAAAGGAGGGTCCACAACCTCTCCCTTTGAAGCATGAAGCTTCGTCCGGTTGGTGATCATGGGTGTAGACATAGACATGTTATCAGTCATGTGAAATCTTTTCAGAACATATGCAACATATTTTCCTTGCCCCAGAAAAACATGTCCATCCTCCTGCCAAACCTGCATCCCCAAATAATAATGCATGAGTCCAAGGTCTATCATCTCGAACTTTGAAGCAAGATCCTTCTTGCATGCATCAATCAGGTGGTCTCCCCCAGTAATGAATAAGTCATCGACATGAAACAGAAGAATAAGTGGAACACCACCAACCATAATGTAGTACAGCTTGGGATCTGCTTCACTCTTCTGAAACCCAATCGAAAGCAAGTAAGAATCGATCCTGGAATACCAATCCGAGGGGCTTGCTTCAGACCATACAAGTTGCTTTTCAGCCTGCAAACATGAGAATCTCTCTCATACAACTCAAAACCCTGTGGCTGCTTCAGATACACCTCCTCCTGTAGAAAACCGTTGAGAAAAGTGGTTTTCACATCCATCTGATGGATCTTCCAACCCATCTCTGCCACAACAGAGATCACTGCCTTGATTGAATAAAATCTGGCCACTGGTGCAAATGTCTCATCATAGTCAACTCCCTCGACTTGTGAAAAACCATGCATAACAAAACGAGCTTGAACTTCTCAATACTGCCATCCGCAGCATGCTTTATCTTGTAAATCCACTTGGAAGTCACAATTGACTTCCCCTCTGGTCTTAGAACCAGTTCCCACACCCCATTCTTCATGATGGATTTGTACTCCTCCATCATGGCACCTATCCAAACCTGGTGTGTGGAAGCATCCTCATAAGTATCAGGAACGATGTCACACAAGCTAGTCACCTGTGTCATATAGCTGGAAAACCTCTCAGGTGCCCTACTCTCTCTAACCTCCCTCTTGGGTGGTCCAATTGACTCCTCTACTTCCTTCATCAAATCCTTAAGCCAACTTGGCTTTCTCTTCCTCAAGGAAGCATCCTATCTCAGACTCTCCTCTACACCCTAATCAAACATTTCTCTCCCTGAAGAAGTACCAACAACCTGAGAACCTGTCCCTGGTGAACCTGTACCTGTACCACTAGAAATTGAATCACCTGAAGGTGTCATCTGTGAACCTGTCCTTGTACCAGAAGTACTTGTAGATTGAGCCCCTGTAATTGAAGAACTTGTAACCTATGACCCATTCACACCTGAAACCAATGACCCTGAACTCTAACTCGGTGAACTCTGACTCGCTAAACTTTGAGTTGTCACCTATGTAGTACCCTGCTGATCCTCCATCTCAGAATCAAGAGACCTCCTGAAGGGTTTCTCCTCTTCAAACTTCACCTCCCTCCTCACCACAACTTTCCTCTGTGAAGGAAGGTATATGCGAAAAGCCTTCGATGTCTCATCATAACCAACAAAAATACCACACTTACCTGTGGCCTCCAACTTTGTCCTCTTCTCGAAAGGGACATCAAGGTATGTAAGGCAACCAAAAATCCGAAAGTGACCTATCTCAGGCACTTTCCCTGTAAACATCTCATTAGGATTTTTGCACCCCAATGCACGGTGCAAACTCCTATTTAGTACATAAACAACAGTACTACAGGCCTTTGCCCATAGAAAGAAAGGAAGACTCTAATAATGCAGCATAGCTCTAGCTGCACCCACTATACAACGGCTCTTCCTTTTAGCCACTCCATTCTGCTGTGGAGTGTAAGGAACTATCAACTGCCTCTTGATCCCCTCTTGCTGACATTACTCATCGAAAGCACGGGAAGTATACTCACCTTCATTGTCTGACCAAAGTACCTTGATCTTCTTTCCTGTCTGGTTCTCCACAAGAGCTTTGAACTCTTGGAACCGAAGCAAGAATTCCTCTGATCTCTTGCTTCTGAGGAAATATATCCAAGTCTTCCTGGAAAATTCATCGATGAAAGTGATATAATACTCATACCTTGTCAAAGAGGTAGATGACATGGGACCACACAGATCTGAATGTATCAACTAAAGCACTCCCTTTGATCTGGAATCACTAGTTGGAAAAGTATTCTTGGTGTACTTTCCCAAAGCACACCCTCTACACACACCACTCGACTATGTGTTGAACTCTTGCATACATATCGTCATATCTCTCGGCATACGCAAAGCTGGATGGTGAAGATGGGCCATCCTCCTGTGTCATAGCTCACACAACTCACTGCTTCTCGAAGTGTGTGACAGTGCGTGATGTGGCTCGAAGAGAAGCTTGTACAATTTCTCGCATCTGACTCCAATCACCCATGAATCAAATGGACATGCTGCCTTGGGAAAGATGTCAACTTTCCCATCAAGGACATATACACCGAAGCCTCTGTCCTCAATAATGGAAACTAAAACAAGGTTCTTCTTAAGCCCAAGGACATTCAACACATACCTCAGATACATAGGTTGCATGGACTCCCTCTCAAAGTGGACAGTCCCACGCCCAACTGCACTCACCACTGTGTCATCTCCCAATACAAACTCCATCTCCAAGTCTGTCTCTGACATATCTGAAAACATATCCCGGTCACCTGTCTTATGAAATGAAGCTCCACTATCAATGTACCAAGTGGAGGAAGTAGTGGTGGCACTCAATGAATGCCCAACAATCATGGAATGCTCCATGTGGTCCTCAAAGTCCCTGCTGGTGATAGAAAATGCTCTCTCAACACTAACACCTTCAAAGAGAGAAAAGTCTCTCTCAAATCTCACTAAAAACTCATCAATCTTTGTTGTAGCTGCAGTATGTTGCTTCTTCTTCTTCTTGTTAGGAAACTGTTCAGCATAGTGTCACAACTTCTAACATGCAAAGCATTTCACATTGCTCATGTCCTTCTTCTCCTCATCATGATGTTTGGCTCCCTCCTTGGGGACCCTTCTTGAACATCTTCTTCTTCTTGCCCTTCGCTGCTAATGCAACATTCTGCTCATCATCCCTGTGATGTGATGTGCTGCCCTGTAAGTAACCTCTCTGTGTCTCCTCCTGTGTGAGATCATCCCACAATCTATCCCATGTAGGCATGTTCTCCCTACCAATGATAGTTTGCATAAACACGGTCCACTGCTGAGTCACACCATTCAATGTTGTACGCACCATCTAAACACTGCCTATCACCTCACCTACAACTGCAAGCTCATCTCTTACCTGTGTGATCTTGGTAAGATATGAGGCCATGCTTTACCCTTTACCCATGTGCACACTATTCAAATTCTCTATCAATACCATCTTCCTGTTTTCATTGGAACTCTGATAAAGATTTGTCAAAGTTGTCCACATATAAAATGCATGATCTTTTGCTGAAATCTGAGGGGTCACATGATCCTTCACGATATCAAGAATGACCCTTCTTTCCCTCACATCCCTCTTCATAAAAGTTGCCTTATCTGTTGCATCAACAGGTACTACTACAGGATTTGTTGTTGTACTATGAACTATATCTCATAGTTCATTCTCTTCAAGTATCAAACTAATCCTCGCCTTCTATGGGATAAAATTTGCAGCCCTCTCTAATCTATCTTCCACTCTAAGACCAAAAACCATGACTGCAACCTGTAACTTCAAGCAAGCTGTTCAAGACTTCTTTTCTCCAAACCCCAGTTTTCTTAATGTTTAAAATTCTGAATCTTTAATGTGCTCTAATACCATGAAAGTTTTTGAAAGAAACTCAAACTCGGTTTCAATCCTTTTGGCTTCTCTGCATGGTTTAATCCTCAACCCTTCAATGCATAAATTTTTAACAAAATTTAACTTGACTAAAACACATGAGGTTCTTTTTCTCAATTTTAAGCGATTCAGAAATTTTCTTTTCTACCAAGAAATTAAAACTCAGAAAAATTTTCAGATAGTCAAACACATGAAATTTAACACACTTGTTTTTTACCAATGCTCCAGGATAAAACCTCTAAGGGAAAACCTGTTTTCTGAGTGAGAGAGATTTTATTTTCTTCAGGTAAAAATCAGAAATACAATCAACAATACTAATCATAATTCTGCCTCGATTTTCGAACTCCTTTACTGCTTATTTTTCTCGATTTTTGTGCCCCGTCTACCTTAAAAAATGTGCCCATAAATTTTTGTACGAACAAAATTAATTGCAGGTCATACTCCTCGATTTATGTGCATTAATTTCCTCGAAATTTATGCAAGCCATACTATATGGTTCTGACAGTTTTGTACACCTCGATTTTTGTGTTGTCATACTGCTATACGGATCTTGAAATTTGTGCAGCTGTTTGCCTCGATTTTGTGCCTCGAAATCTGTGCAAACCCTTCCTCGATTTTTGTGCAGCCCTTTCTCAATTTTTGTGCATAAAAATCCTTCTCAAAATTTGTGCCTTGGCCTCTGAAAATGTGCTCTGCAAATATTTTATCAATCTCTGCAAATTCTCTCTCCTGGTTCAAAATATCTTCAAACCCTCATTTGTCTTTCTCTCTCTCTCTCCAAAAATCTGTTTTGGAAATGATCACAATGAATTGAACTTTTGCCTTGCCCTAGTCCTTTTTGTTCATGGTAAATTCCCTGTCAATCTAACAGTCAAGATTAGTCAATATTAGATTAGATGGAGGATTCACATTAAATGCTCCATTAAATAATAATTAAATGACATTTAGCACCTCATGTCATTTAATAAAGTAGAGCAACCCCTTTCTATTTAATCACTCACTTACGTTATTTAAATGTGAACTTAGGAAAATATCATTACTTAGCCTTTTTAATAAAGTCACTTTAAAAATGATAAAGTGTTTCTCACTTTATTAAATGCACAAGACTAGGAGTCACAACATTTAAGTGTCCTTGTCCACCCTAAGTCAATACTAGGTGGACAAACACTTCCTAGGTAACTTTTCAACACAGATATTCGTCCCGGATAATAGCCTGCTCTTCAGTGACATCACCGCCCATAGCCAAATCACGGGCAATGGGAGGAAACAAGGATTTCGTAAACCAGTCAGCTAACAATTGGTCTATGATAGGAGCTTTAATAATCCTCTGTCATCTCCTCCACTCATGAATATGATTTGATATATGTGTGGAAGTATTCTGACGAAGTGATGTTAAAATATCTGTACCAGTTTCGTAACGGATAGGTAGCTGAAAAATGAGTAATAAAAACCATTTCCGACGATTTGAAGTCCACAAACAAATGTTGGGGAAGCTCAATGTACCACTTGGCGGCCGTACAAGTCAAAGTTCACTGGAAGAGCCTCAAACGGACCGAATCATCCATCAAGGAGTTAAAAGAACACCATATATGGAATTCCATAATGTGGTTTTTGGGGTCCTCTCCCTGCTTCCCATCAAATTTCGGAATGTTTGATGGTAACTTAACTGGAATTGTAGGCCACGAAGGGTTATGTTGGATGGTATCGTTGATTAACTTGGATAGATCAGGCAAGTCCAACATTTCCAAAAATGAAAGTTGTTGATTAGGTTGAACTTACTGGTAATATTGATATGGAATATGTATACCAGTAGGACCATAAGTCGATTGATACAGTGGTTGTTGGGGTGGTGGTGGATTCACAGATGATCCTCTCGAATATCCTTGAGATGGCGGCAGGCCACCAGGAGGAGGGCCTCCTCCAGGTGGAGGTGGTGCTCCAGGTGGTGGTCCTCCATAAGACAGTCCTCCAGGTGGTGGTCCTCCAAAGGGCGGTCCTCTAGGTGGTGGTCCCCCAGAAGGCGGTCCTCCAGGTGGTGGACCTCCCTATGGCGGTCCTCTGGGTGCTGGTCCTCTAGAAGGTGGTCCTCTGCGCGGTGGTCCCCCAGAAGGTGGTCCTCTGCGCGGTGGTCCCCCAGAAGGTGGTCCTCTAGAAGGTGTTCCTCCACCAGGTGGGCTTCCAAAAGGTGGGCCTCCACTAGGTGGCCCTCCATAACCTCCAACAGTATTCATAGGTGTCCCTCAGAGCATAGGCATATATGACCAATTAGGTTGCCCCCATGGCATAAACATATTCATGGGATAAGGCATTCCAGGATAAACAATTCCTGAAGATGTAGGTTGATAATTCATATTTCTTGCAGGTGGTTGGTTTCTTCGGTAAGTACAACCTCAAGAAGGTTGGTTAACTGCAGGTTGTACCCCTAAGGGCTTCCTTGAACTAGAAGGAGGAATAACCATATTGGTGTTCATGGAAGTAACTACGACTGTTGATTGTCCTACATTAGAGGTATTTGTTGCACTCGAAGTGACTTCACTAACTAATGAAAGCACTTGAGCTGGGGATTTTCCCCCAGTGGTGGAAGACACGAGAGAATCAGAAGCGGACATAGGATTTGGAACTACAGGAGTAGGGTTGGAGGGTTGACCTGGATCAGGAACTATTGAACCACGAGTCAGTGATGCTAAACTAGGAGCTATTTGAGACGACAAAAGTGGTCGGTATCCGGGAGGGGTTGTTTCTGAAAGACGGGGTAAAAGAGTAGACACGGGTGCACGATGAGGAAGAGGCGAAGCAGTGATGTTCGCAAGGTTCTCTTGAAAGTTACTTAAACGGTCAATAAATGGTTGGATCCTTCTAAACATTTCCTCATTTGATGGAGCCTCCCTAATGGGGTTAACAAAGGAAGTATGGTAGTCCCATATTCAGAAATAGCTTGACCTAAAGAAGTTCTCCAAAAAGGAGCATTAGGGACAAATTTTTCCTTCCCCAGTATCATCAGACAGGTGATTGAAGACCCAATTTGACGAACCAGCTTGACCTTCCATTGGAAAATGAAAGGTGGCATCAGTCGTAGGAGGATGTTCGACCAAGGGATTATCATAAGTAGTGAATTCTTCCCCGACTTCCACACCTGGATTCCCTTCGACATGAGAATAGGTTGTTGCTCCTTGGTCAGTGGTTTCCATTGGGTTCTCTCCTACAAAAGGAGGAAGGTCAGGTGGTAAGCCTTGAACCCTTCAAGATCGTCTCAAATGTAACTCAGCCAGACTGTTGGTCACTAAAAACCTAACCTAGGGTTTGAAACTAGAATCACACACAAAACCACTCCTACGCAAGCTAAAGGTCACAAGCAACTTAGGTGATAAGAGGGGTTGATAAAAGTCGGTTCCTCACTAGTATTGTCAAATCTTCGCAATATACCGCAGGGTCCAACATTAAAACAGGACAAGGAGGATTGGGACAGTACCCTTTCCTGAATACCCGGCTACCTAGATGGCATGTGCATAGTAGCTCCTCGAGTGTTTTTCTCGGTGTATTGCTCCAGCGAGACGACCAAAAGGATTTTCTCAATTGGTTTAAGGTATCCTAGAGGGGTCTCTCGATATACGCAAGGTACGTGGGAGCTCAAATATGTGTTAGTGCTATCTAATGCACAACCTTTCGACAGGATCCTTCTGATACAATACCGAGTACGTGAAGTACCTTTCTATATACCTCAAGGGTACGTGAATGGTCGTTCGATATACTAGTTGGTACATGGAAGAACTACAAGCCCCTGAGATGCAGTGCAGGAAATAGAACGACAAATCCTATGTTTTAAGATGTTGGAACACGTCTCTATCCTATCACTCAAGTTACTAAAAATTTTAACCTAGAACTAGCGTTAATTTTATCTTGAACGATTAGATGAATGCATGATGTGTGGACATAAAAGTAAAACCATGCATCATTATTTTGCAAATTTTTCACTTTATCGTTCGAGGTATGCCCTACTTACAGGAGAGAGAGAGCGATTCAATTTAATTTCTAAACAAGAAATCCCAAATAGTCACATTGAACTGTCTTTCAAAATGCAAACAAGCAACAAACATCTAATGACTCAACTTGAAAGCAAAAATGAAGTAAGATCTCTTTTCCAAAAAGAAAGGTACTACTACTATTTGTCAAACCAAACTCTTTTAAAAAAAAACTTCAAATATGAAAAGACCTAACTCAACCTATGATATTTTTGGTGAGAAAAAGAAGAACATGAATGCCTGAAAGTTTGTGAAACTAATGAAGGATCCAATAGTTCTTCTGCAAGTACAACTATGATCAAATCTCAAATTTTCTTCTAATCAAAAGCAAAAGCAATCTTTCATGAACCTATGAAGAAACAAAATGGAGAAACCAAAAATCAAAACTTCCTTTTCAGCTGATCTAACAGTAAAAAGAGATCTGACTATATGACTTCTAGGCACTCTTTTGAAAATCAAACCCAAACATAGCAAGCAGCTGAACGAATGAAAACAACCTAGCTCTTTACAACAAAATGAAATGAGCTTTTACCACTTCCCAAATCTTGAAATTAACTGTCAAACATCAATGATGAAGCTAGAAACACATGCAGAAAAGAAATAACATGATTCAAAGTTTTGGAAACACAAGGGTATAAAACCCTACCTGGCACCTCTTGTAGAAGGTTGTTGATAGAGTGTTACCACCTGGGCACTGCCTTTTGTCAACTATAACAGAACAATGGCACCGCCTTTTGTCTACGAAGCATACGCGGTAGCACCACTTAATGTCCTTGTTGAAAGTGCGGTGGGTCCTATAGGTTTCAAAACAAAAAAGGAGCAAAACAGAGAAAGTTAAGTATCATACAACTGGAATCAAATCATGAAAATTACTGGAAAATTAAGCATAACAAGTAAATATGTCTCATATCTGAGCAGATCTGGTTAAACTGAACCCAAATCTCACTACAAAAGGAGTAGATATAATCATTGAAAAATTTGAAGTTTGAAATAAAGAAAAAGATTGAAAACCAAGAAAGATTAGAAGTTTTGAATTGAAACCAAAAGAGATCAGAAGATCTGAATGTCTTCCCTAGCAGAGTCGCCAGATTTGTTGCTTGAAATTCTCACCTCCTACGGACAGGGGAATTTTCCTTAGATCTAAATGGTACAGGTCTAGAACAAATGAGTGATAACAAGGATAAACACTTTCCCTAGAAATGGTAGATATCTGGAATGAGTCTTTGATATGTTCTACAGTGTGATGTATCAACTTTCTATGGTGCTAGATCTCCACAGATGTACCTGCAATAAACACATCAAACAAAAAACAAGATCAAAAGTACCAGAAAATGATCTACAGTTCTATATCAATGACTAAGGAATCCAATAATAGAATGAGTGATCATAACACAATACATTTTATGGGAAAGAAACCATCATTGCATTAAGATGAAGAAGAGATATTACAATCATAATGCCTTAGTTTCGTGGTGCCTCCTCACAAACCAAGTCTTGTCCTCAAAGCTCCAACTTTCCTTCTCTATGCTCACCCTAGATTTGGCTAGAACTCTAGTGCAACAACATAACTTTCCTCCACCCAACCCATGGAGGATGAGGTTGTATTTATAGCCCTTGGGAGGATAGGGATGGTTGAGAAAAAAGGTGGATGAGGTGGAAGGGAGATCCTACTACGGGGGATATTGAGTCCAGGTGGTACACAAGAGTAGGGATGCGGGTGCCACAAAGCTTTCCTTTGAGAAGCTTCATGAATCTTCTCTTTTTCCTTTTGAAACTCAAGCACTGCTCTTTCACTATGTAGACAGAGCGTTACATGGGTGGAATTGCTTATTGATCAAAGGGTAAAGGAGGTGGCACCACTCATTGCCAAGAGACAAGAAGCGTTTCTGAAGAGGGTAACGCTTATTGCATAAAGGGCAGAAGCGATGGTGGACTCAGGTATGAAAAATAAGAGTCTGGGCAATTGAAGGCAATTTCTAATGTTTTGGGCCTCAACACATTATGGTGACAAGAATTGTGTGTAACAGTTTGCAGTGATCTCATGTTTCGTAATAAGATTATCTCTTATGCAATTCTTCCATATAGAGAATCAAATCATAGGCGAATTTCAATTAGTTTTTAGGAAATGGAAAATCCCCCCCCCCCCTTACTTTCCTCTTCAACCCATTGTGGCTGCAAGAAAGTGGAACCTATGAAATAATAACCAACGCTTGGAACACTTATATATATGGATCCCCATCCTTTGTAATGGAGTTGAAAATCAAATTGGTCAAATTGGCTCTTAAAGAATGGGTCAAGAATTCTTTTAAATTTATTGTGAGAAGAAAATAAGATATAAAATTTTAGACAAAAATCTTACAGGAAAGTTTCGAGACAGGAGAAGTCACTCCTCAATCCTCCAGAAAGAGAAGAAGGTTAATTTCAAGATGCATTGCATTCTGTGAGATGAGGAAGAGCACCGGAGGCTCAAGTCTCCCAGTATTTAGTTACAAGCAGGGGATCACAATACTTCATTTTTTCACAACCAAGCTCGATCTTGAGAATTCCATAATCACGTCAAAGATACCACTTCTTAGGAATGGAGAGTCATTTTGCTCCTTTGCTGAAATAAAAAAAGGCATCCAAAGACCATTACAACTCCCTCTTTATAAAATATATAGATCTTGGTGAAAAAAGTGTTAGATAATTTTTTATTACGGTTCCTCAATTAGTAACAGGGAATGAAAATTTGGAGCTTTGCAAAGAAATATCATAGGAAGAAGTCCTCAAAGCAATATGGATTCTTGATCCTGATAAGGTTCCTGGTTCAAATGGATTTACAATCCATTTTTATACGTCATGCTGGAATATTGTTAGGTATGATATCTACCCAATGTTGAACAATTATACAAACAGAGATAAGTTGAGAGGAAGAACTAATTCAACCTTCCTCGCTTTGGTTCCAAAAGACACAAACCCCACTTCCTTCAACCACTTTAGGACTATTTCTTTATGCAAGGCTTCCTACAAGATACTTACAAAGATTTTGGAGAATTGGATAAAGCCTTTGCTTTCCAAGCTCATTTCTGAAAATCAAGGAGGGTTCATGCCTAATCGTAATATTCTGGAAAATTTTATTCTTATCCAAGAAACCCTTCATTCAATAAATTTTGAAGGAGAAAAAGGCATGACTGTAAAGTTGGATATGGACAATGCTTTTGATCGGCTAAGACCTTTTTTTTCCAAGTTTTGAAGCATTTTGGTTTTTGTAATGGGTTCACTAGATGGGTGCAGACATGCAATGGGAGTCCTTGGATAGCGCCTTTTGTTAACAAAGGCCTACTAAATTCTTCCAAGCTTCTTATGGTCTTCATCAAGGATGTCCAATTTCACTAATCATCTGTTAAAGATACAACATCATGAGTCATTCTCCAAGCAAATCTTATTTGCATCTAGGATTGGGCCTCATGTGTTGAGGTAGTGATCTTTAGTTGGACTCAGGTAAATGGAGTAGATTGTTGAATTGGACTCAAGGATGACTATGCCTTTCGAAAGGTTATTCCTCATGTGTTGAGGTGAATTCCTTGTTTTGTCAAAGTGATGATGTTGCAAAGTCTTATTGGACAAGGCTCTAGAGTTGTATGTCAATTCAAATTCTCATGTGGATATCCAATTATATGTCAATTCAAAGGATCTAGAGTTGTATGTCAAGGTACCCATGAGTTGGACCAACAATATACAGGTATTTGCATGTTGAAGCATTACTGTTGTGTGATGTATTACTAACCATGATCATCAATTGCTATTAAGTCTTCTTTAGAGACTAACCACCTCTAGAGTGAATTACTTTAGCATATGAGCATTTGGTTCGAGAGTTATATAATATGATCACAACATTCGACAAATCTTTTGAGTATAATACGATATGATAGATAATTAAAGTTAGCACATATTGAACATACAATAAAAGATAAGAGATAAAGATAAATGCATAGAGAACAAAAGAATTCGAAATTGCTCATGAGAAGACCTCAGTTGACTAAGTGAACTCGAATTGTTAAAGCTCTGGTTAAAGTAACAATGTATGCCTCAATTAAAGCTTTAGTTAAAGTAACAATGTATGCCTCAGTTAAAGCTTCAGTTAAAGTAACAATGCATACCTCAGTTAAATATTGTTAAGCTTTAGTTAAAGCAACAATGCATGCATTAGTTAATTAAAGGATAACTCATAGTGGTCATTTCAGTAAATCAATTAACCTGATTCTAGTTAAGATTAGTCTCATAAGGCATCAGAAGTCATCTTGTTGGCAAGGGCTTCTTTGTTTTCTTCTTTGACAATGTAGAAGATAAAAGTCTTATATTTAGGAATGGTCTGTATTTTATGGGCCCCCAGGGCCCGTATTTAAATAAATGGACACATGATTTTGATCCGACACAAGATGTGTCATCGACAGTTCCAATATGGGTGGGCCTCTGTCACTTACCTTTGCATTGCTGGAACCTGAAGTCATTAGAATGCATCAACAAAACCATTGCGAAATATATCGATCGAGTTGAGAGAAAGGATCAATACTCATGTGCTAGAATATGCGTCGAGGTTGACCTGGAAGTTGGGTTATCGTAAGCCATAAAAATCATGGTCTCGGACTGGTCTCACATCCAAGAATTGGATTACGAGCAACTCCCATTTAAATGCAGACATTTCCATGGCTATAGACATTTTTCAAGGCACAACAAAAAGAAGGTTGAGGAAGACGTGGAGAAATCGATCCGAGTCTCTTGTTTATACACCTGGTTTCAGGTGGGTAGGTTGTTTAGAACTACTAGGGATAGTCAGCTAGATGGTTGATGCCGTGATTTGATGAAATTGAAATATCTCAAGATGTAATTTTCTTTTTTTGATATTAATATAAATTTCGCTTACTTACAAAAAAAAAACAATGAGTGGGTCATTGTGAAAATGTACATCGACACATCATATCTCTTTCTTGATTCATGCATGAAATTGTTGTAACTATTCTTTGTGCCAAAATTGACAAGGTTTTCCAAATGCACAAAAATACACACCCTAGGCTCAAATTGAGTGCTTGAAGTTGCCAACATAGTGTTTTTTTACCTAGTCTACCTTAATGCAGTTTCAAATTTTCATTGTGATATAGAAAAGGCTCTCCTGTGCAAAAATACTTGAATTCTAGTTTTCTTGTACATAGAGATAAAAATCGAAACATTGTCCTACAAACAAGGCCACTCATCCCTCCTTGTGCATTTTCTAAGAATTTTGAAAAAAAAGGAAAAGATAGGATAGTGAGGTAAGTCAACATGCAAGTGAGTTGAGTGACTTTATTGCATGGGTTAGGGGTGAATGGAGTAGGAAAACATGGAAAACTCATGGAGAAAAAATACGTTGACATCATAATTTAGTGGCAGTAGTATCATGAAAAGTTTAAGATTTGCTAGATAAAAAAATGAAATTTTGGACTTCAACATGCATGGATTGTTAACCTTGAAAGAAGGAAATATATGGGCATACCCTGGCAGGATGAATAGTGGATCTACTAAGAATACCTCATATGTAACAATGGTATGGTGTATGTGACTTGACATGGTATGGAATTTGAATTCTCGTTAATACTAGACTTTACTTGGTATTCATATCATTCTTCATTGCCTTCATCTTGATCTTGATCGATCTTGAAAAAAATTGAATTATTGGTGTTGTTGGCTAGTGGCTAGAATACTGCTAGAGCAAGCTCCTAGGTACTTAAACTCCAAATTATGTTGCATGCAAGGACTCAATTTATTTGATGGATGGGGGGATGACATGCCTTTATTTAGAAGAAAAAAAAAAATCGTCTTCAAAATCACTCATTCATAGAGTGACCTTTCGGATCCTATGGGGACCTACAAAAAAGAACTGGCACTTACCTGCAATAAAATGTGAGATCAAGGAAGAGTAGATGTGATTAGTCTCTCTTCATCTAAGAATACACAAATTTTAAAAATACTGCATATAAACCATACCCAAGGAAATATATTCAAAACAAAATTCTCTTTTTACATGCTGATGAGTGGTGGTCGACGTAGACTACCATATAGTATTTCAATGATAAAATTTGTGTTTCACGTCCAATTGAAGTGATTCCAATGGGTTATTAAAATATACTTGTGTATCTTTCCCCACAAAAAAAATGTTTTACAAATATGTTGTTTTGATATCTCAAAACTAATGATGAAGAAACCTTGGAGCATATTTTAACAATGTTGGTTTTGGGACATACAGTTAGTAAAAATGACAAAAAAAAGTCACTTGACATCCAAATGGAGTTATTCAAATTTTATATAAAACTAGAATCCATTTCCTATCTCCATTAGATAGATATTTTTAATATGTGATTATTTTATGTGTGAAATATTCTAGTGAACAGTCAAAATGTAGAATTGTCACGGCGTTTGATGACCAACATTTACTAAATTGGTCATAACTTTTTCATTCGACATCGAAAGGAGGTAATTCAAGTTAGTGTGTAAACTAGATTCCAAATTATATCTCCCATATTAACAAGTTTTAAAAATTCCCTCTTTGTTCCATCAAATATTGACTATCCCAACTCTGTTTTGAAGAGATTTACATAGTCAAGTTGCTACAAAAATCTAAATATGACTATTTTTTTTCAAAAAAATATGATCCAAGTATGTGAGACTATTGATGGGTGTAATTATGATGATAATGATTCCACCCTACTAAATTCTCTAGTACCCATCTCATATATCTTAAATATGGCCATTAGAAAACTTGTGGTAATTTGATGAATTTGTAGCAAATATTTTACATTGTCAGTTTATTATGCAAATTTGGACAAATAATAATTTAACACTTCGATAGTGTACCTTGAAGTATTTGATTATCCTTTGAGAAGCATCATTATCCTTCATATGCATCCCTTCTCCTATAGATCTTCTTGTAAATGGGTTAGTGGATGGAGTGGTTCTTACTGCACCACGAGTGAGAATGAAAACTTCTTTTTTACCAAGAAATATGTTTAAGTCTATTAATGCAGTACTAGCATAATTTGGATTCAATGAAAAAGAGTACTCAGTAAAGTGAATGTGTGAGGCTTTTACCCTACACAAATTTTCAGTGAGGTCGTCTTTGCATCTTACCATCTCTAATCCACTGAATCTAAAATGTTAGTATTGTAAAAAATCAAATACAAGAAACTAGTGCAAAAGAAAACATTGTTTAAAATTTGGTTAAAAATAGTCGACAATCTTTTCAATGTCAATTCAAAAACAATTATTTGCTAAAATGAGATACTGAAAATTTCTTAATTATTTTAGCATTTTCCCGGCAACGATGCAAAAAATGTCAATTGATTTATATGCCTAAACCATGTTACATTTAAGTATCAATATGGAGTTTGTAAATTTATGAAATGCCAGACACATACAAAATTAGATCATTTAGAGTATAATCTACTTCAAATGCTTAATGCATATTCTACTTATGCTTAAACTTGTGAAATCAACTTAAATAAAGTAAATGAAACGCACCACACCTCATAAATCAAAAGCAATCTCAAACATTCCTAGCAATAATCATGTTCTTAGCACCGATCATGTTATTAGGTAGGAACCGTACTATCATCATGTTGTCTCCTTGCATTATTTCCATGAAGTATTGCTCAAGTTGTTAGCTAGCTATGATAAAAGGAAACACATTTGCATAATTGAAAATAACACACTTGCATAATTGAAAGGCCCCTGAAAGGTTGCGTGGCCTTCATGCGGGGGGTGTAAGATAGAATATTCATGAGTTTATTTTAAAATCTTAAAAGTCTATTATATATATATAGTTTTTTTTTCCCGTGAAATTTTTAATCTTATGAATAGGTTGAATTTAATTATTTAGGTAAATTGCGTAAAATATTTAAATTTAGCTAAAAGTTTAATAGTTCCAATTTGAATAAATTGTTTTTTTAATTTTTAATTGATAATTGAATGGTTAAAGTAAAAGTGTCAATTAATTAATTAATTGATTAACTAATTAAGGTTAATTAATTATTAATGTAAGGTTTAAATAGTAACTAATGAATTAACATGAATAAGGTTTATTAGTAGATTAATTAATCAAATATAGGTTATTAGGAAGTATATGACAACTTATGGTAAAATTTTATAGGGTTAGAGTTTAAGATAAGCCTAACTTCAATACTGAGATGGGACCACTTAAACGATCTACCACACAACCATTAAATAGTAGATTTAGTACCAGGTGGCCTCAAGATGGCCTGATCGAAACACCCTAAACTACAACTCTTTTTCTAAAACGCATAGTTTAAGATTCGAACAGTACACCCTTTAGAAGCTAATAATATGTTGTTATTTCCATGACACGAGATCAATCATGGTTAGGAAACGCACTAGTCGAGGACGAGGTCGAGGTCGACCACTGTCACCACCGCAACCGTCATCGCAGGCACCACCAAGGACAACCTCCACTCCCAAGATGGAGGTCACACTAAGGTCCTTAGAAACCATTATGGCCACATTGAACAGGCATTCAAAGAGGGTCATAGAGGTTGAAACCACATAGGTAATCCGAGAAATCTATGAGAGGGCACACAGCCCTAGGCAGGAACCACTTCAGGATATTTCGAGAGAGCTGCAGAAGATCAAAATTCCTGAGTTTTCTAGAGGACGACCTAGTAAGCATGCTGAAGCATGGATCGAAGTCATGAAGAGGTGCTTTGCACTAAACGAGTATACCTCCAGTTCCAAGGATATAATGACCATCTTTCAGCTAAAGGGCGATGCTCTAAATTGGTGTTCGAACCTGGAGAAACAATTGCATCCTACTCCTATGACTGTTTCATGGGAATTATTCGAGGAGAGATTCAACATGAAGTATCTTCCAGCTTATTACAAGGAACAACATGCAGGTGCCTTTCATGCTTTAGTACAGGGAAACATGACGGTGGAAGAATATGAAGCTAGATTCATGGAACTAGTAAAGTATGTTTCATACTTGGACTCATATGATCGGTAGGTGGAGCGTTTTGTGTATGGAATCAACTAAAAGATCAGGGACGCAGTATGGATGTGGAAGCCAACTTCAGTTGCTATGGCAGTTGAGTATGCTTGCTATGTTGAGGATGTGTCAGAAGCAAGAGGAGGTAGCAAATTGATTGGGTCCAATCAGTATGTTACCAGGATGTCCCCACAGTTGTATTTCAGGGGAGGACAATCTAGACTTCCTCCTTATGATAATAGGTTCGTAGCGAGGGGTAACACTTCAGTTCACTTAGTTTCACAGACATCGTCCACGACCGATGAGAGTTTGGGTCGAACACAAAGCAGTTCTGATAGAGGAATGGAAGGTTTCAGAGGATTTCGAGGAAGGAACTCATCCCATAGGACACCTCTCAGCAGCNGGGGGGGGGGGGGGAAGAACCCATGCGTAGTTCGGGTAACAATCATCGAATTCATGCTATAGTTCATAACAACCAAGCAAAACATCAGTCCACCATAGTAGAATCCACTGGTCTCGAACGAGGGAACCTTCACGGTAGAACCATTATGTATACTGGATCATAGGACTCGACAACTCCGTTGTCGCCACGTGGACTAAGTTAGGTCTAGTGGGATAGGTATAGCCCATGATCTACTACCTGGGAGGACGTAGAGACTATGAGTCAAGACTTTCCCTCATTATTTTGACCATAATTTCAAGACGAAGTTTCCCGAAGGGTGGGTGTATGTAATGCCCCATATTTTGACTAAGCATGTTTACCGGCATACACACTGCATTTTATTTTGCTTATTATCTGTTGGACTCATCTAGACTGAGTAAACTATATTTTGGCACATTAAACCTGATTATAAGTTACTACTATAGTGATGATGTTACTATGCTTATGTGGATACTATGAGTATGATATGATGATGTTACCATTCTTATGAAATTTTACTATGATTATGTCATTTTGATGTTGTAATTATCATGAGATTTCCTTCTTTCATAATGGCAGTGTGTGTTTACTTATTGTCCTTTATGAAATATGATATATATTATAAGATACATGGATACCAACCTATGATGTGATCTATTTCATGATGTTAGATGATAAAATGAAAGGTTGTTAATGATACAAATCAAATGTTGATCGAATAGAGATATTTGTTAGAAATGTATGGTTTCAAAATACTAATATACAGGACACAGAGGCTATGAGATGGATGGATACTTGATATGATATGAGGAATAAGTGTGTATTAAGCAATAAATCTTAGCAATCGACGAGATAATATGATGACACAAACTGATAATCTCAATAATAGGATAGTATGATTTTGACAGGGTATAAACCCAACACAAACCCAATATGTTGAGAGGGATGGCGGTATTTTCCACCCTATGGTTCTTATGATACCTGAGGTCGTGGGAGGGTCATGTTGAGTCATGCTCCGCTAGACGTGTGATGACGACGGTCAGATGTTTGCTAGGAAGGGTTGGGTCTGTTGTTTATTCGACACCAACGCTCTCAGTTTCTATATGGGTCTGGGTCGATGAATCCGACACCACATCTGTACTAGCAAAGGAAGGATAGGGAGGATGTTGAAGTAGGATATGATGGAAGGATGTGTTAGCTAGCATTGTGGGGGATTGAGGCTTCTATGACAGTATGTAGTGGTAGTAGGTATTCCTCCCCTGGATGTAATTGATTAATTGATTACTGTAAATATAAGTATAATGATGTTGAATCTTGATTATTAAACCACTAGATAACTCATATTGATAAAATGATTATGTTAAAGTATCCATGACTATTACGTCTGTCTGCATTGTTATTTTTAATTAACAGATACACATAGGCATGATATTCTTACTTATAGTACATATGTGATATGTGCATGCACTGGCCACACATGCAGACTTTGCATATATACACTAGTATCGTTATACAAGTGCTCACAAGATTAAATAGTTGTGTAAGTTATTACAAAACAGTAAGTTACTATACATTAGTAACGGAAGTTAATATTTGTAAGGTAGGTGAGCACTATAATAAATAATTTATTAAGTGTCGTCAGTTGAAATTATTGTCAGAAATTGTCGTAAGTAAGCATGAACATTGCTCCAGATTTGACAGTAGAATTGTACTATTGAATTATTAATTACAATTAGTTTACCCTTAAGGATACTTGTCTAAAGGTGTAAAAGTACTATGTTAGTACCTTCTCACTTAAAAATTAAAACAAACAATTAAATAATGTTATTATTATTACTATTTATTCAATAATTATTATCATTATAAATGATTATTGTTATTTTAAACTATTGTGAAATAAATAACTGCATAATGCTAGTTAAATTAATTATTTCAACATTTAGAATATTCTTCCTCCTAGAATAAGTGGAATAATATTATTATTGGTGAATTGTCCAAATCAAATAATATTATATGAATATTTAAACAAATTTGCAAATGAGAACATCATTGTCAAATTGTATTTTTACTAAGCAATCAAGACATTGGAATCTTTTTATATCAAGTCAGGCTTATTAATTATTATTTTATCCTAAAAACATTTAAAACATAAGTGGTAGGTAGATCCGCCTCACAAATCAACTCAGTAGTGGTCATTCATAGAATTAATAATTGAAGTCAGTTTGACACAACTAATTTAATAAACATTATTGTTTTAACTAATCGATAGAAAACATGATCTCACAAACATATTATATATTAAATTACCTTGAATAACGGAAAGGGGATTAATGGATTTGGGTCTCGAGAAGAAATGGGGAATGCGGTGGAGTAAGGCGGAAGGAAGCATAGTGAGTTCGGGTATAAAGGAAGGGTTGGAGGGAGTAGTCGGGGTATCTTGTTTTTTGAGGGAAAGAAAACTTGAGAGGGAAGGGGAAACCTCGTTGAAGAGAGGAAGGGGAAAACTCTTGTTCGGAAAACAGAACAAGGAAGTTGTTATTGGAATTATCGGTTTGTGGGATTGGGGGCTAGGAAGTCTGTTGATTTCCTAGGACCAGCAGGATCAGAGCTGGTCGGAAGGGTGGTTTATTCAGTCAGTTGCTAAGTACTAAGGAGGATAATTTGGACGGGAACCTGTCGGAACTACGGGATCTAAGGGATCTACTACCCTCTTCCATATACAGGTATGTCACCTTACTGGTATTATTTTCTTAATTTGAAGCCATATTTAAATATTTAAATGATTCAGTTATTGAATAGAAATTATAAATTTGCATGCATGTTTATGTTTCAGTATTGTATTAACTCCTACATAGTGAAATAGAGATATTTATGTATATGGTGAAAAAAATAAATTCTTTATTTATTTCAATAGACTCAAAAGAGTTGGATTACATCAAAACCTTAGGAATAAAATTAGTTCAGTGCCTCCTCCTGAAGGAAGAGCACTACAGACTCTTGCAAAAAATAAATAAAAGACAATCTACACTAATCAACTCTCCATCCTTCGGAAGCGGGCCCATGTTCTCTAGAATGGAGCATTGATTCTAATCTATAGAATAAGTAAATTAATCTAATTGAAAACTACATAAATTATAAAACTACAACCTATAATGAAACAAGATCTCATAAAATATGATTTATTCCATCATTAATTGGATTATTGCTCTAAGAGTCCTCTCTTTGGAATGGATAAGGCATTCTGATTGATACGTGTTCTCCACTAATTTTCACTTAGTGGATTTTTCAAGTGAGTCACCAAGGATCGGAACAAATCAATTGTTCTTACTCAGTGCTAAGGAAGTTCCATGGTTTCATCAGGGTCAGTTGTGGTCCCTTTTTTCGCATGTTCACACGCCCTCGGGGGAATTATAATAAATGACAAAGCATGATGGTTTCTTTTGTAAAAGGATTGGTCTTCTTAGGACTTGGTCATCAAGGTCAGCATAGTTGAGTGTTTTTTCCCCCGTCGATTATGTGACGCCTTTTTAAACGACATAATTTTTAATTTTTTCACTCAAAATCCTCCAAAGTCGGGATGGTGAAATTGGTGATTATATCTTAAAAGGTTATTAAAGCCTAGGGTTTATGTATTATACCATGTTAGTCATAGTCCCAAAGTTTCATGGACACGCGATAAGTCTTTCATAGGATTTTTTAATTTTTAGATTTTTAATAAAATCATTGGTAAGGTGTATTTTAATTGTAAAATTTTAGAAGGCCATAAAATTGGGCCTAGAGATCCAATTTGGTCATGAAGATACTCGTTTTTTGACCCAGATACCCCACTTAACCAGTAAACCCAATTTTGAGAGTCAAATTAGTAATTTTCAATTATTAATTTTGATTTTCTCTCCAAAATGAGTCAGAGGGTCAAATAAATGAGAAAATTGGAGAAAATCCAATTCCTAAATCAAGGGCAACTTGTCTGGGACTTGTCTCTAAGGTGTTGGGGTTGTTGAGGATATTGTATGGGGAAATTATGAGCATAGAGGAGCATCTTCTATCATCAAGGGAGGAGCTCCAACTCACCTCCACCAAAGGGGGGCACATTCTCTCATTGAGGGTTTGTTTTGTCACTTGGAAGGAGTTGTTACAGGAGGTGGAGGCTTCCCAAACCAAATGGGATACCTCAAGAGAGGTGGCAGCCTCCTCTCCCTTGAATTCAAACTTCCTACCATGATTTTCTCAACCCCCAAAAGCACCTCACACTTGGCAAATTTGCCCCCTTGGGGTTTGAGCTCCATTTTTGCTATAAAAGCAAGGTCTTTCTCCTCTTTCAGGAGGATGTATTGAACCTATGCCCATTGTACTTTTGTTGTTGATATTTTGTTAATAATATTGAAGGCTTTGGAGGCTAGTCTGTGTGATTGCATTGTGAGCTTGTGACTTGGTCAAATTTGAGGTGAAATCGGTTGAATCTCATGCATTATTTTCGTCAAATGATGTGTTTAGATCTAGTTTAATTTTAATAAGTATTTGATGTTGTCAACTTACTTATCTGAATTTCATTATCAGAATTTTGTAGGAGCAACAAATTGTAGTTGGTTATACTTATGCTCTCCTACTTTTTTTTAGATGAGATTAACTAAATCTAAATTTGTTTGTATGAGAAATTGCCTAGTTTTTGCAGGATTATCTCAAGTAGAAGGGGATTGGAGCTCGGTTGCATCCACCTCTCTTTTACAACATACAGTTTGTTGTGCTTAACATTGTTATCTTGCAGATCCCTCTCTCCTTCACTTCTTTTAAGCACGGGCTTGGGAATTTCACTCTTCTTCTCTATAAAAAGCATTCTTTCTTCTTGGTTACGGTTACTTGATGCTTAGTAAAATTGGATAGATCATTTTGATATCTTATATTTGATTTTAATTAGGTAAATGTATCAGATCTAGATTCATTTTTAAAGCTTCATTTTAAACTAGATCCGATTTAGTCTCTCAAAGTGTCATTTTTAATAATAGAAAAATTACATTTTTTTGAGCATTTTGAGTAATGTAGATTATGCATTTGTTTTGATTAATTTGCAACATTCTAACATATTTAACTTCTTGGTTTTTAGCAGGTTTTGAGAAAAATATGACATATTGTTCAAGTTTCGAGTTTTGGGTCACGCGAGACATCAAAAACTTCATCCTCCATCTCTTTTCTTCTTTCATTTTCTCTCCCGACAACATTGTAATCCTTTCGATCATTTTCAAGGATCAAAGTGCAATCATAATTCATATTTTCATCATATTGTAAATTCATTAATAAATAAAGCAAGTGGGATACACAACGGCCACACTACATCCCCTCTGGGGTGATTCACAGTCTCTTTCATGATTTGCATTTTACTAATCAACACTTGCACACACTCTGCCTTTTAGAAAGGTTGTATAGCTTAGTTGCTTTTCTTTGATTTCATCTATAAATTCCATACCCGATTCGTTACCATGAAGTATTTTTTCGCCACCAACCAAAGGCTTTTTGTCGATTATTGGTGGATGATCAGTAAGTGACACATGGTTTCAGTTTAATTGGTCATTAGTGTATTTGATTATACAAACATCTTTTGCTTCATCAAATTGGAATAAACATTTTTTCTTAAACTCGTGTATGTTATTTCCCTCTGCAGGCTTCGCCTAGTCGTTGGGGAATCAAAAGCGGTTTTTGACACTCTCTAAATTCCTCACATTAATCTAATAATTCATTAATAAAATCAACTACCCGAAAAAACATTGCGAAGATCTGGTGTACGATAGTTGATAGTCGTGGGAAAATTCTTCAAAGGAAGCAGGAACCACTAAGTAGCAACCTCTAGATACAGTTAGGCTACATCCTTGTTGATGTAGTGTTGGACACCTTCTCAAAGACTCTGACTTAGCCCACATTTCTGAGTGAGGAACCACATTCGTCATCTTTCGAATATATTTTCAGTACTTTTCAGTATATCGAGAATCCCCTTCCCGTAACTCAACTCATATTTTAATAATTAAAACTGACCAAGACACATTGCAAAACATTTCATTTCAATAGAATCATTTTACTTTGACTCCATTGGCACTGATTTGATTCACATTTTATTTCAATTTGCTTATGTGTTGATGTTATGCTGCTGAAATATTTATTTAAATTTGCAAACAATCTTGTCTCAGTAATTTACTTTAAAAACTCCTAAACAACTTACTTCCGTCATTAACGACTAAAACTTAAGAGCCTTACACAACTATTTCTTAGGGACCACCCCCCTTGGCTTCATTATGAGTTTTGCTTAAACGAAGGAGTCACGATCAAGTGAAAGTACTTGACTCGGGACTTTCCCCCAAGGACACACCTAGCAGCTTGAAGATTCATGCTACGCTTAACCCACATGTGTGTGAAAGGAAACAACAAGACATAAGCTTGTTTTGAAGCTAAGATAAACAATAATTAATTCAAATCCACAAATCTCTCATGTGGTTACAACAAATTGTCAATAATTAACAATTCAACAATATCTCCAAAATCTCTAAGATATTTGATTGTGAATCTTATCCAAGATTCCATGATTCTCTATCTAAGATACTTGTGATCATCCCAAATCCTCATCAAATCTTCAAAGGTTGAAGAGGAAATTCGAATTTGGTGATAAATGATAAAAAATTACATTATTGGAAGCTCTAAATGTTCCTGTAATCATCACCAAACTAACCCAACTTTCAAAGACAAGTGAAAGAATGTTACTTTTCTAAAATTTAATCATAAATTCACTTAATGACACTAAGATAAATGCATTGGAAAATATTGATCCTAATCCTACATATAAATATTGAAATGTAGTAAAACAAGGTTATGGGAAAGTGGACAAGATTAAAAGTCAAAGGAAGAGAATGTGAAAAGATGGTATTTTGGTGAATGACAGTCTCGACCAATGTATAGATGTAATGTATGGTTGTTGAATAAGGGTTATTTGTTGTTTCTAGTTCTAGTATTTCTTACCAAGATTCGATAGTGATTCCCATGATTAAGGGGGGAACAAAGGGCTGCAACTGATAGGTGGCACATTAGATGTGGTATTCAATGATTGATGGGTAGTAGTAGGTATAATATTTGAATTGACCTCATAGTGTGCAAGGGTAATTAGTACGTTCTCCCACTGACATCAAGATGTAATAAATGGTGGTGAAATCCTTTGTATGTGTTACTAGTGGTGGTGAGACCTCCTTTTGAGATTCTTTTGGTGAACCAATTGGGGTGGAGTTTTGATGGACTATTACTAGGGTAGTTTGAAAATTTTGGAGGGTCAAACAAATGTGAATAAAGTGGTTGAATGTGTAACATAAGGCACATGGGTTGTTAGTGCATAATATTTTGGTGTGCTTCTTGGTAGGTTCCTCCTAGAGGACTAGCAGGGTGCCCAAACAATGGGTTTGACACTAAACATGCCATTATTGGTAGGGAATAAGGTTCCTTAACTTTGGAAGCGTGGAGTAGAGGTTAGTGGCATGGTTTTAGTCACCATACATGGCACATGGAGGTGAAACCCAAATGTGGGTGGTGATTTGGGTGGTCATAGCTATACTAGGATTGGTGCCCCCCTGCTTTCTTGTTCTTCCCCCCAACTATGTTACTGCTTATCAACATCACTAGAGTGATGTTAGGAAATGATATCCCTAGGGTTGTTTATGTATTGGTACATGTGGAAGTGCAATTGGATTAAAAGCTAAATGGGTAGATGATGTTGGTAAGGGGATGGGTGATGGGGGTAAAAGTTACCATACTGGTATTCCTAATGAAAGCCCTAGGTGAGTGTCACAATCACTAGATGTCTAACAACAGCAAATGGTGGGAAATAAGAAAAGAACTTATGTGATGGAGTTCATGAGATTAGGGACCTAGTTGGTAGTCTTAATACTAGGAGGTGGGTTCTACTGAGAACGTGATGAGCTTGTTGTCAATGATGATGTAGAGAGAGTCTCTTATATTGATATGATAGAGCATATATTAGTTGATCCTACTAAAAAAACCTTGTGTGTTGCTCCATGGTATGTCCCAAGTAATGTGGAATCTTTAAAAATACTTGGACCCGCCTTTGCATAAGATTGGTTTCCTAGAGTAGCCCCTATGAGAGGTAAGACATTGTCTAGATTGGTTGATGGCTTTGGATAATAATGTGTCAATTGGTCTAAGGTGATAAAATCCATGTAGCATGGAAACATCATCACGCAAAAAATCGAGGTGACCACTTTCATAACATACATATAATTGCACCCTATAAGGATATAATCTAATGAACATCTACAACCTCAATATCAACCAAAACAGTGTTTCCTCCTAATTTGATGGAAACATTAGGGTACAAACCTTTGGGTTGGGAAGGACAACCATCATAGGCCCTCAATGTAATGGAAGATGGCATGAGCTTGGGGGAAACCAATAGTTTCCACATTGTGGTGGACATGATACTTATGGATGGACCTTTGTCAACAATGTGTTGATGGATCATAATGTTTCTAATTGAGACATGGATCTGAAGAAAAAATAACTAATGATGGAAGTTGTGGTACAACATTATCCAGATCAAAGGTCATTAAGCAAGAATTTGATGGGTCAACCATGCCTATTACAAACAGAAAATCCTTCCTTTGAAGAGAACATGTTTGGAGAACTTCAAACAAGGACATGGTCATTAATGATAGAGAAAAGTCATTGATGATGATATAACTCTAAGTATCCCTCGCATGAGGGTCATGATCCATGCATCATAGAGGTCCCTTTGGTGCATGTGGTGTTGGGTCACTACTAAGGCATGAAATCCGTAAGATACAACTACTGGATCATTGGTTTCCCTCTAGGTTTTCTATGTTTCAAGTAAGGTAACGTCCCATATTAGTTTTGAACTTGAAGGTTGATCTCTATTGAGTTCATATGATGTTTTGGTTGGATGGATCTCGTGGTCCTGTCATATTTTAAGGTGGATGTGATCCTAATGGTTGCGAAGGGTTGTTAGTTTCCTATTGGTTTTCTACAACTCTTTGCTAGGGTAAGGGGTTGCACAATACTACATGTTGTGTTGATTGGAAAAAAATTGTTGGTGGGCATTAGTCCGTTATGGGGGTTGGCTCCTTGGTTAGACATTATTTCTTTCATCTAATTGAATTCAACAATTTGGAGTTAATAATGACTATAATGACCAAACTCACTACATAATGCACAAGGAGGTTGGTTCGAAGGATGTTGCTCTTTCCTTGTTTGGGCTAATGGTTAACACTAGAATTATGATTTTGGTTTCTTATGTTAGCTTTGCCCTCTACATTTTTGGGGGGTTTGAGAAGATTGTCCCCTAATCCCCATGGTGGTGGGATTTGTGCTTTTCTCCCTTTCTTATTTTCATTGCTTTATGGATTTGAAGGATTACCATGTTTATCTAATCAAATGCTTAATTTTGTTGAGTAGGTGAAGATTGGGGAAAGTTGAAACCAACCTATTGTGAAGGGTTTTGTGGTGTCAGACTCATAGACAAGAGGCCAAGCACTAGAAAATAAGGATTGGCTTGTGAAGGGCCACTATATGATTTTAGTGTAGTATCCAATTTGGATGCACCTCTAGTGTAAGTTTGAGGGTTGCATGAATATTAATGAATTTGTGGAGACACATGCAATCATGAGGTGGGCATCTTGGGACCTTAGTGTGAAGGAAGTGATCCATTGTGTGGGTTATTTTGAGCATTAAGGCATGTTTGAGTCCCCATATACAAGTTTTCCATAGGAGGTACTAGTACCACTTTGGGAGATGTTAGTTATATCAAAATGGTTGTCATAGTGATTGGTTACAAAATAATTTGTATGCCCATCCAAGCTAGTAATATTAACCATAGAATTAATAACCCCATTGGCTACATGAAATGCACCAAGAGTGTCACTCTCAAGAGATAGGATGGGGGGCAAAGTAATAATCTAGGTATTCCTCCAATTACCAAAGTATTGTAGGCATTCGAATGCTCTATCACTGTGTCGTTGTCATCCATTTTGGGTAATATAGTTTTTTTTGCAAAAACTTGTTTACCAAAGATTTTGATTGATACAAACTCTCTAGCTTAGTCTAAAGCTTTAACAAATTATATTTTCTAGACATATTTAGCAACACAAGGAAATCGAATTGTACTCCTACCCCTTCTTTCTATTTGATCTCAATCTTCTTTCATCGATCCAGTGGGTTGTGTATCCAGATCCGCAGCAATCCACTATTCCCGATCTACGAGAAGATCCTCCATTTTGAGCTTCCATAACTCTAAGTTATAGTTGTTAAATTTCCTAATCTCAATTCTCAAACTGCTCACCATTCTCTTTCAATGCACAAATCACCACTACGAAGCTCCCAATGACCTAGGTTTATCAAAGAACCAAGATCTATCAACCACGTCAAACCCTCAACAACAAAGGCGTTGACCTAAAACCAATAATCAAGCTCTGATACCATATGTAAGATTTAAACCTATGCAGAGAAGAAAAACATATAGATTCTTTTAAGCAAAGTAAAGATTACACCATAGCATTCACACATAATACACAGAGATTTATCTAGAAACCCTTAATTGAGAAAACCAACAAAACTTTCTCAATTGATTATTAACCACTCACAATACAATTATTACAATATATATGTATTTCACGATATCCAAAGCCCTAATCCATTAATCGGGATTAGAAATAAACCCCAATCCCTTAACCAAGATTAAATTACCATATTATTAGAAAAAAACCAAGACCCCCCATGTACACCCCCCCGAGACAGTGCTACGCATAGCGCCCTCCCCTATAACCCCCCAAGCCAGCGCTACACGCAGTGCTTGACTCATACAACAGAACACTAGATGGGTGGGGATCAACAGACACGCCATCGTTATACACACCCTACACACATGCAAATAATATAATGCATACCCAACAATATCAATGCTATAAAATGAGCACTATTCGTTATACACACCCTACACACATGCAAATAATATAATGCATACCCAACAATATCAATGTTATAAAATGAGCACTATATTTGAGGAAAACAGTTATGTAAGTTGAAATAGAATTGCACCGGTAACAGTATCAATGGTGTGGGTTTGTTTATGTGGGCGCCTAACGCACCGGTAATATTTTTCCTTGAAAATTTGAATGCTTTGTATTATTTTGTTAAGCCGCATAGAACTTGGAAAATTGTGTCCACACTTATTCCCGAAAAGGCGTTAGTTCGCTGCCAACTTAAAACAAGAGGTTAATTAAGCCTTAGTAGTTATAGCAATGGAGAAGAATCACGCCTTGGTTAAAACAAAAAGTACGAATTACAGCAATGCCGCCCTGTTTGAGCGTCCGTTTGATCTTTGATGCAAAATCTGCAGAAGGGTCAAAAACACTGGAGAACTCAAAGTTGAAAGTAATATCTTCAAAAGGCTGTCTGTGCATGTTGCCCTCCATAATATTGTTAACACTATTCTAGGTTGTTATAGGAAGGATGGGGGTTATTATGAAAATATCATCTTTTCTGTAATCTTGTTATACATAGAAATTATAGGGGGACAAGTTTGAAGGATTAGTATTTTTTATTTTTTAAGAGACAACTGGATAGTTATGCTAGATGATATGGACAACAGTAACATATAGATCTGGAGAATTGTAATCTTTGATTCAAAATTTTTGAATAAACTATAGCATGTCTTATTCACTAAGACATCATTACAGATCATGAGAGCATCGGAAACGACACCTACCAAACATTACGACCCCCATCTTTTAACCACAATATTAGTAAGATGATAAACAAGTTTAATATTCCACCGTGGTCATCCACCTTTAAGCCCTGAAAGATTAAGACAATTCCTATCAGATAATTAGGAAGAGACCACATACGCTGACTCCAAATGAAATGCTACTCAATTTCAGCTCAACAAGGAAGACCTTGTAAACTCAGATTTAAAGGAAAACCTAAATGTAAATATTTCCTTAGAGCCACAGTTATGTACGGATTGCACCCAATTTGATCACATTGCATGCATGCACCTAACATGGAGGTTTCTGGTGCACCGTGGAATGTATGCAGAGGTACAAATCAAATCAAATATGCGTTGATACAAAAGTTGACCAAGAGAATTTCAATGGACGTACTGTAAAGTATATCTGACATGTGCATTTCCTAACCAGCTGGAGGTTATTGTCAAAGAGACACTACATTTATTCTAGAGTGTCTGGAAATCGTACAGCATGAAACATGATTTTATGCGAACAATTGCTTTAGATCTGTAAGCTGACATAAGCAAAAAAGGAACACAAAAAAGTCCAGAGGTGTCAAAAGTTCCTATGTTAAACTACATCAAAAGAATATAACAAATGTGAAACACGATGTCAAAAACTGAAAATAATCAATTGAACTTCATATTTGTCAGTAAATATGAACACAAACAGCCATACAGTTGAAACTTATTTATTTATTCCCTTGTCTATTTTTTAAGACTGTTTTAAGAAAGGATTTCCTCTCTATATGGGTGAACAGAGAACCTTCCAAGTTCCCAAATACCAGTTTTTTAAAATTTTCCCTTTTTCCCTTTTATGTTTTTCAAGGTCTAATTTTAAATTCAGGTTACCCTGTCCACGAGGATGGAGGATGGGAATCCCCACCAAAAACACCCAAAGAGGGAGATGAGTTATTTAACTCTTAAAATAAAGGGAGAGAGCCAGAGACATGCAATGTACAAGGGATGTTGACAAATTCCAACCTTGCCTAACACCCAGTTTCAAATCAACTACATTTTAATGTGTCACCAAAAGTACGATACATACTAAAACACAATAAAAGCAGCAATCCATTGCAACAATTAAATTAGCAGCAAGTGATTGCAACAATTTAATTCCAGCTAATTTAGAACATTGAGAAAACCAAAGGCCAGGTTTCTTACAAAAATATCAGACTGTGTATGATTGAAACATTCAAAAATGTGATTCATCCAGCAGAATGAATTCACCAGTAAGCACTTTATGTGGGCATGGAACAATTATGGCTTATGCTAGTTAATGGAAGCACAAAATCACCAAGTAAATTATCAGCGACTCTGACAATCTTTCTGTTATAAAACAGTTTTGCTCCTTTGAACAAGCCAGCACAAAAACTAACAGTAATCATGTTTGTCAAAACTTTCCTGTGGCAACAGGGAAAGTCGGGAACAAAACCTGCAAAAAGTATTGAAGAGGAAATTTCATCTCAATATCATGATCACTTGCCATTGACTGTATTTATTCAATTTTCCTGCAGCAACAGGGAACACGAACAACAAAGCCAGCCATGAAAATTGGTTAGGGACTGCCATCTCAAGATCACAATGGTTTCTGTGTACAAGACAGGATGAGATGTAAAAAGAGTGAACGAAGAATTTCTCACAAAAGCAATATCCAATACAAAGGCAATTTTCTGGAAGCTTGCTATGCAAAGCATATTTCACAAATTAAAGTTCAAGTACGGGCATTTTAGAACAAACCCGATGAGCATGATCAATATTGGAACCCCAAAAAATATATAGCCTTTTCTGCCCAGTGAAGCATGCAGCCAACCGGTACAGTTTCTTTCAAGCAAGGTACCGATACAGTTTCCTATCATTCTTATCCCTCTCTAAAAACTCACGCTCAATGAGGGACTCAATGCGTTTCTTAATTACTGCAGGATTAGGCAAAAATCTTGCTTGTAACTGTTTTGTAACCTCAGCAACAATATTATTATGATCTAAAACACGCCTAGCTTTCATAATCCTGACAATAGCTGCTTCAATCTGAGGCTTCCTGTCTTCTTCAACCTTCTGACGAGTCTCTTGCTTCTCTGGTTCAGTTTCCTTTTGTGCAGCCACCGTGCCTATTTTTACCTTGTAAAACTTACTGGTGAAACTGTCATTGAACAGGAATATATCTTCTTCACCTATATCCTTGCCCATAGGTTCCTTACGCAATACATTTTTTCCCTTTACACAGGCAAGTGATTGCAAGCACCTTTTTAGGTCAGCAGCTAGGATGTCTGTTGCCTGTTCAATTTCCTTATAGCTCAAACAATCTGCTGAATTAAACAGCATGAGAATACACATCTGATAAGTGGAAACATTAAGTTCATGTTTTCTAGACTTGGCAAAGATTGCTTTTAAGTCTGCCGTGCCCATACTAGTCTGCCATGTCAATCTCCGACCAGTGTGTGTGTTGAGATAGAATGCTCGAAACTTTTCACACACGGCCAAGATTTCTGTGGGCAGGTTGCAACTTGCACCTGGTTGTGTCGGCCATGAACCTGTTGTGAGAACTTGCACGGCCAGAGTAGGCCCTTCACTGCCTTCACTGGAGCCAGCCAACAGTGCATTGAAACCTTGCATAGTGTCCCTGGAAGTCTTCATATCTGTAAACATACCTTCCAACTTTGAAGTGAACTGATAACCACATTCTGTCTTCAATTTCACGATTAGGCTCCTCTCAGCATCATCTGAAACAGTTTTTCCTGACAGGAGACGCTT
The DNA here is from genome assembly GCA_001517045.1 of Pseudotsuga menziesii. Classification (NCBI taxonomy): domain Eukaryota; kingdom Viridiplantae; phylum Streptophyta; class Pinopsida; order Pinales; family Pinaceae; genus Pseudotsuga; species Pseudotsuga menziesii. The sequence continues at coordinate 148,752 of LPNX011142539.1, read as the reverse complement.
AGCCAAATGCTGCTTATAGTACTTCTCAAAGACATCCTTTTCATGAAGGTAGCGGAACAACATCATTACCTTGTCAAGTACTATTTCTACATCATCTTCGCTGACTCCCTTGAGACCCTTCCGAAGTTTATCATCAACAAACAAAGAAATATACTCTGGGGATCTTGTATTCAAATTAATAAAGAATTCAAAAGATGAATTCAAAGCATTTTGAAAAGTTTTATCATTACTAAATGCCATGCTAATAATTTTGTCATACTTATCCTTCATATCAAGAAGATGTTGCACAAACTCCACCGGATCTTTCAGCTTCTCTGGATCAGTTACCAATTGCTTTCCTGTGTCACGTAAATGAGAAGTCATAACATCTCGGATTGTTTCCGGCCCAATGGGAACACGATGAAACAAGCAATGCATTCTCCCCAAGTCTTCATACTTGTCGCTCACAAGCATACTCACCAATCCAGAGTTCTCCATGTGGACTAGCCGCGTCATGTGGTTTGCAATCATTTCCCTCTCAACAACAGTGGTAATCTTTTTATCACTCTTTGGATCTAAGTAATTTGAAACCCTTTCCATTTCTTCATTTAGCCTTCTTTCTGCTTTCTTCATATAGTCACCACAATCACAACATTCAATAAACTGCTGGGACTCTATTCTGTAAAAATTGGCAGTAACGTCCAAAAAGGACTTTTCAAAATCATCATGATAAACAGAAGGACCCAGCTCCATCAACATTTTAATGACATTACGCAATAGACCACGATCAATGATTTCACCAGTCCGCTCTGTGTGTACAAGGTCAAGAATAGTATTTAGCAGCCTATCACGAATATTTGGAAATTTGACAATGTGGTCTCTCCACAGATTCAGTCCAAGGTCATTGACTGGAGTCTTGTTGAAATTAGAGACAAATGTTCTATCCATATACATCAGGATGTCGCGAATCATCTGTAGTGCTTTGTTATGGTCCATCCATTGCCTATTCAACTCCTCTAGAAACAAACCCCCCTGAGAAGCTTCAATCACTGTTGCTATTTCCTTTAAATGCGCTGTCATGGTTGTCACCAGACCCGAATAAAGCTTCTCCCCATATTTGTGAAGCACCATATTGTATGCATTCCTGGAATAAAGGTAAAGTCAGGGGAAAGTTCTTTTCAAATTCCTCTTATCGTCTTACAAAAGTAATAGAACACGAATTTCATTGTTATTGCTGCCAAATTCAAATAGGTCATTTAGCTGGTTATTAGCTAAAATTGGCATAACTATTAACATGTCACTCCCCTATTCAGAATTAAATTTTAACATCTCCATCTATAATGATTCAGCTGGATACATAAAATTTGAAGAACAAACATTGATAAAGTCCATTTACATACAGGCGCAAGTAAGGTGTAGATGGTCAGTTCAATTGGCTAATTGAACCAAGGAATTTACAAGGAAATCAATGGTATGATAATCATACAATTCAATGCAAGCATAAAGACAAAAACATTACGAATAAAACAAAGCAAAATTGAAAATCAAAGAAAAAACTCCAGCGCACCTGTACAGTTCTTCAAAGCTCAAACCACTGGCATTGTGATTGTAAATCTCATGTATTGCGTGCTCTATAATTTTCCATGTCTTTTCGGCATACTTTGGATCCATCTCGACCTTATGCTTGAATGGTTCAATTCTAAAACTTCTTCTCTTTGTATTACTCATCTTTGCCTCCTTCAAACCCTTATTTCCTTCTTGAAATTAATGTGCGCTTATCGTCTGATTCTGAAACTTACCGGGCCAAAAATTGATCACTATGGGCCCAAGGTAAACTTCTCTATCCTATAGATCTGGAAAATAGTAGCTCTGCGCAGTAAAATCAGAACTTTTACTACCAAATCAAAACATGCTGCTCCACAATATCAATTTGTGGAAATACTAGACAATATTTATAATCATCAAAATACTAGTATAAAAATTTGGCGAAAAAAAAAACTGTAAACTTTGCATAACTTACAAACATTTTCCATATTTTGTATGGAGTCTTGTCAATATTTTCAACTATAATAGAATTTTGGGCAAATAAACATTTTGAAATGGCGAATCTTTTCAGAAAAAAGCATCCAAATGCGGAATATTATCCCTGAAACTTTTCCGACTCAAGAACACAGGATCAGAAAATACTTAAAATATGGCATAAAAAATATAAGGGCTTTAAAAGCTCAAAGCACCTGCCTAAAATATCAGAGTTGAACGCTACATAACAAACAAAAAATTCTAATAGTAGAATCCCATCAAATACCATTGGTTCCAGATTGAAACCCCCTTAAAGCTCAAACAAAATGTGTCGAGGTTAAAGCAAAGTTAAATTTAAGTGTACAGCCCAAAACGGAGCTAAAAGCTGACGTGTACTGGTTAAAACAGACCTAAAAACCTAATGGTTCCTTGCTGTTGGGGTTTCATTATCAGCCCAGTGAATTCAAAGACCTTGTTTTTCAACAAAACCCAATTATCTTCTCGTTCTTCAACACAATAATGTTGGAATTCCAACAAGCAGACCATTCTGCTTTTAATTAAATTCGAAAAACAGTTTATGGCAACCGAATTTACAGGGTTTTGCAGCGTTCCTGAGAATCGAAACCGAGAGAAAGCAACAGATGAAAAGAAGAGATAGAAGCTTTTAGAGTTACCTGCTACACTGATAACTCCCAACGATGTGGTGACCGCAGCCAAAAGACAACACCGTGTATTCAAGAAATTTAATTTAATTTCGGATGTACTGGATCTTTTCAGAGCTCATTTTATATTATCAAATACAGACCACTTGACGTCAAAGATCAGCTCAATGAACTATATTGAGTCGTGTCAATACTATATATATATATACGTCTTAACCAAAACACCAAATCTCGATAATTAATCACTGGCTACCTTGTATCGTTGTTATATTTAGACTTATCTTTACCCTATATTAAGGGTAAAACATTTAAATTGTCGAATGTTATATTTGGACTTATCTTTACCCTATAAAGGGTAAAAACATTTAAATTATCTAACGACTTTATGATCGATATAGGGGTTTAGGTGTTTCACATTATATTCCTTTGGAGTTTACATGCACTCTTTGATAGCCATGGTGTGGTGTGATAGGGATGGGTTTGATCTTATGATAGTTGGTGTTTAGGTGTAGTGTGATTAGAACTAGCATAGATTTATTTTAAACTTGGATTTATCAAGCATAAAGAGGGATCTAATTTCTTGAGGTGTATATTTTTTTATCATTTGGATCCTTCTCGGTAACTTGATAGATATGGGTTTAAAATAGATTTATGCCAGTTTAATTTTATTTTTTTTATTCAAGTCAATATATATATATATATATATATATATATATATATTATGTCGGCTAGCATAACATGGTAGGATCTCCCCCATACTGGGTTGGAGAGCACCTTGTTTCTCTCGGTGTAATCAAATCAGAATGGGTAAAATCGGTTACTTAAATTGGTTTTGGGGTTGTATTGGTTTGGTTCAATGTTTTAGATTAGAAAACGCTAGTTCCATATTAGAAACAAACTTAAGCATTAAATTGGTTGGTTTTATATGGTGCAACTAGGGACTACTAAAAGTCAATTAAAAAAAATTATTGGATGGGTACCACTTCCAAAATAGTCCTTAAAGTACCAAATTAGTTTATTCCATAAGACACAACTAGGGACCACCAAAAGTCAATTAAAAAAACTGCTTAAACTACAAGCACAATACTTAACCCTAGGGCCCTACCAAAGGTTATGAATGAAGGACGGGTACCACTACCTTCAAGACCATGGTAATTAGGCCAAAATCCATTGTAGAGTCTAATCAAGGGCCTTACTAAAGGTTATGAATGAAGGACGGGTACAACTACCTTCAGGACCATGGTAATCAGGTCAAAATTGCATTGTAGAGTCTAATCAAGGGCCCTACTAAAGGTTATGAATGCAAGACGAGTGCCACTAGCTTCAGGACCATGGGAATCATGCTAGAATCCCATTGTAGAGACTAATCATGTTGAGGATGAGGTGTTTAATGATTCTACATATAATCAAATTGTATCATTAAAGAGTTTACACTTCTAGAGTATAGATTATAGTTATTCATTTGTACTATGCTTATTTTTGGACTCTAGAGGCCATTTAGAGCCTCTTTGTTAATGTATTTTGTTTCAGATATGTATTGCAGTCGATGCTATTTTGGTCATATGCACTCTTAATTGCTATATACATGAGAAAATTTGCATATCTATGTATAATGGTTTGATTCGTATGGATACACATGAATATATATTTTTTTTCTCAAAATTGAATACGTTATGCATTTTTTGCTGATCAATTTTTTGGTCTAGTTTTTTTTCTCGATTTTGATCTCGTTTAGATTTTTGGGGTTGACCAATTCGATGATTAGTTTGATTTTTAAAACATCGCTTAGGTGTATTTACATATTATAGATCCAATTCCATCTCCCTATTTTTCTTAACACCAAGTAAGATCTATCTTAACTCTAGATCTATCAAGTTTTGAAAGGATCAAATCCCTTGAGATGCAAACATTTTTTATAGTGTAAAACTTGAGAAAATGTTTGCACTTCAAGGGATTTGATCCATCTCGGTACTTGATAAATTCAGAGTTAATATGGATCTAAGTCGGTTCCAATTGTGGGCAATCGCTTCAAACTTTTAGATGATAATTATTATGTATATGTATATGTTTTGGATGAATTTGAATCTTTACAAATTATTAAGTATCATCTATAATCTAGAAAGTACAATTAAGAAGGTCATTCAAAAATTATATGAAAAATAAAGTCAATAGTAATAAAATAATAATGTTTAATGATGAAGAAAGTAAATAGCAAGACATTAATAAGGATACATATAACAAACAAGATCCACAATGTGACAATGTCTTTGCATCAATGTTTAATAGATATAATATTTTTAAATGTTTATGCACGTTGTTTTTTTAATATGTAACATGTTTTGTCATTTGTGAAAATTTTCATATGACTCAAAGATTAGAGCTTTTAAATGTTAAATTGAGATTTCAAAACAAAACAAAACAAAAACATTGGATTAATGAGCTTCAATACTCAGTTTCTCTGGATTCAAAAAAATGCGCTCCAAGAAGATTTGAAATTGTTTTCTCTGGATCGGTGAAGATATCTCGACTCTGGTTTGATATTTCTGACAGGAGGTTGGCTTAGATCGTGTCTCTGAACTAGGGTGCAGTTTGCAGAGCTTTGTTTTGCAAGTACTTTGCAATCTGGAGTTTCAAACCTCTTTGCAGATCTTGAAATCGAGAGTTGCAAACATCTAAAGAACCTTTGCTCCAAGAAGATTTTGGTTCAGTGGATTGGCTCGATGCAAGGTTGGATCGGCTCTCTGTGTCTACTTCAGGAGTAAACATCCCTGTCTCTTCTTTATGTGAAGGAGGATCTGCGTGATGGAGCTCTAGAAGTTCTTGGCTAAGAAGTATTAGGTTCTATTTTGCAGGGTTGCTTCTGTTTTTTTGTGAGTTACCCTGGTTGTTGTGTGAAGATTTCTGATGTGTCTCTTATGGCTGCAAGTTCCTTGAGTGCCTTGGTGGCTCTGTCCTCCTTGAGACCAGCTCTGCTTTGAGGTCATGGCAGATGAAGGGGGGTCCTCCCCTTCCCCTGATCTCAATGCCTTTAGGAGACTGGTATCTACAGACAGCAAGAGGAAACTCAACCAAAACCAGTAGTCTTTCGTCAAGAAGCCTGATAATATTC
>LPNX011142539.1:43701-138078 GCA_001517045.1 Pseudotsuga menziesii | reverse complement strand
ATACTTCCAAGCTCGGAAGTTATCAGCTCCCTCAAGCTTTTCATCAAGCTTGGTATGATGAGACATCTTTAAATGAGAACCTCAAATAGAAATACAAAGATTTTATATCTTACCAGGTTCAAGATGTCGGATCTGAAACTTGAGCTGAAATCCTGCAGAGCTGGTTCAGGAGCAAATTAGGGTTTTGCTTTTCCAGAGTTTTGTCCACCCGAATGCCTTGAAATTTGTCCCTAACTTCGATTTTGGGGAGGAGATCAATCCAGGCCTGGGCTCACTGAAAAATTCCTCTTCTGTAAAAAGCTATGTTGCACGGGAACCGCTCCCGGGAATTAGGAATGGCGTATCTGACGTTCCGGCGTACCTGGGAGCTTTGGAGCTAGTACGAAACGCTCCAAAACAGTTGGGAACTCCTTCGGATACTTGGGTACTTTTCGGGTACTTCGCGGGCCTCAAACCGAAGCTCCCGAAACTAGTTTCCTAGGGTACTTGTCTTAGGGAGCTTCTCCTCGATGGATCAGGAGCTTCCACAAGCTCCCTAAGACAAGTACCCAAGGTATGGAGCTTTCTCACGTTCCCAAGCAACGAGGAGCTTCCTCATGTTCCCAACTCGCTGAGGGCAAAAAAAAAACCGCGGGAAAATGAATATTAAAAAATTATGATGGAATTGGCGCAAAAAAAAGAAAGGACACGTGGAGACAATAGCAAGGGGGACTGCATGCAATGAAATTCTTTATAAGCATATCCCTCGGCTTCTAAAAAACACAGAGCTTCCTTCAATTCGTCGTTTTCTTCTTGGGATGCTTTTTTTATGGTTCTGAGTTTCTCGGGTCTCCCATAATCTCATTCGCCTGGTTCTGAGTCTCTCCCATTCAACAGTTCATGGCATTCAAGCATTGCTGTTGATATTCGAGTCTCGACTGATCCAGAGGATTCCAGACTCGAATCTTCATCCTTCACGGCATTGGTGTGGTGTTGCTGTTCACTGTTTAGTTCCTTCTCGAATCTGAGAATCTCCATCCTTCAGGCTGCAATGAATCAACACTGCACAGGTATAAAGTTATAAACTATATTGAAATATTTAATATTGTTGTTTGAATATTTTATCTACCCTAGCCTCGCTTAGCGACCTCATGAATGATGATCCTGTTTTCCTTCTCTAAGCTCTTCATTCGCTGAATCGCTACCTTTTAATTTTCATTATCTTCACAATGTTCTTCTATTCGTTCTTCCACACAAACATTTTCCCAATGAGCAAGCTGTGATGGTTAAGAATTTCAACTGTCACAGCTATTCTCTAATATTTTCTAAAATTTAAATAGATTTGTTTGCTCATGCACACTAGGGACTAATTCTTTTACTATCCAGGCGTGTTGGCTTTCAAAGATACCAATCAATGCAGGTTTATAAATTATAAGTTCATTGAAGTCTGAATTCTTGGCTTCGGCTTTGGCTTCAACAAAGGGTTTGATGAGCTTCTCAAATGCTCTATCTGACTCAACTATTTTATTGATTTTATTTTTAAAATCTTCAAAGATGGAGTCCACGATTTATCATTTGTGCTGTAGCTTGTATCTTGATGAAGTCAGTAGGTTTTTCAATTAGATTTTAGTATTTATTATGCTCATTTTTAACTTAAAAATGAAATATAGTAAATACTAAATAATTTTTTTAAATTTTTTGCTTTCTGGTCCAAAAACAAAGTATGCTCTGTTTTACTTAAGAAAATAAGTAATAAATGTCTGGAATAGTTTTACATTGAACACAGTTCAGATACCATCATAGATATATGACAAATCGAATTGAGATAAATAGACAAAGTTTGTTCAAACTTCAAACACCAACATCTCTGTGGAGAGAGTTTTGTTAAGATAAACTGCTGTTACAGAGTTTCCTGTACAGTTTCAGGTGTGACTGTATTGTCTTCTCCAGAAATGGGGCTTTTACTTCTTGATTACATAACATACTATGCTTCTGCATATTGAGAAAAGACAGAACAGAATAAATTATGCATGGCTCATATTGAGGGCAAAACTGAAGCCTATTAACCATAATACAAAAATAGGCAAAAATGGATAACTGTATCCTAACATTTCTGAAAAGATGAGCTTGGTCATCAGGTAAGTCAAGTAACTCCTTCATTCTCCCCCTTGATGAGTAAGGGAATCATTTCTAGCTGTCTTCATGGTTCTGCAAATCGTTCTTTTCAAACTGATTTACAACTAAAAGAGGACTGATATGCTCATTCTGCATGGTCATTGATTGTAAACTGAGAACTCTGATACATCAATACACTGCTGCTAATGACCATTTAAATATTTTTTGAATTTTTAGATCTGTCTTGTAAGTATATTTATTATTTGCCATTTGTTGTATAATATTTAGACTCTAGAGATATAGATTGGGACAGTTATTGTTATATAATATAAACCGAAGCAGTGCATTCCTGTAGCAATTGTCCATCTGCAGCCAATAACTTATGGAATCTAGTGATGAAAAATCGTTGATGTTGACAGTGAAATTCTGCAATAATTCTGAGTCCTGACACAGTAGATGGATTACTAGGCCACCATAGAACATCTCGAGAGTTGAAACTGCAATTTGAATTTCAGTAATAAAAACTTGTAATTCAATCATCATCTTAAATAAGTTAAATTGTATTTAGACTTTTAGTATTACAGTTTACTATTTAGTATTTAGTTTATTTACTCATTGCCAATTAGTAAAGTTGCTAATGTCATTGATTGTATTTTTAATTGATTGTATTTTTAATGTTCAGTTCAATTATACACACAATGGACAGTCATTGGGATAGTCAACAAGGTGAGAACAGCATGAGACCCCCACAAGAGAACAGCATGAGGCCCCCACAGCCTCAAGAGCAGGAGGAATCCACTCAAACTCATGGTAACAACAATTCCAAGAAACCCTTAATGAAGTTTGTGAAGAAGATAACTCAAAACAAGAGAAAAAATAGTGGGGGTTGCAAGGAATGGGAATGTATTTTGTGTGGACATGTATTTAAGGGTAGCTACACTAGAGTATGACATCATCTCTTAGCCATACCTGGTATAGGAGTGACTTGATCAAAGGATGGAGATGACCAAGCTTCACATGAAAGGCAAGGAAAACAACAGTTGTAACATTGATAGTAGCTCTTCATCCCCTAGTAAGAGAGCTAGGCATCAAGATAAATCCCCATCTAACCATGATTCTTCAATCAATGAGGAAATTGATCTGTAAGGGGGGGGGGTTCTAGTACTAAGGGAAAGAGTGATGTAAATGAATCCATTTTGAAAATGTATAATGTGGTACATAGGAATGAGGCAGATGATGCTATATCAGATTTTTTTATGGCAAATGGAATTCCATTTAGTGCTACCCGTTCACCACAATATAAAATAATGGTGAAAAAAATCCATGCTGCAGGATCAGGACATGCACCCCCAGGTTATAATAAAATGAGGGGTTCATTGTTAGATAGGGGGGTGAGAAGAATGCAAATGTTAACAGAGGACCTCAAGCAATCTTGGGTTCATTCAGGTTGTTCAATTGTCATGGATGGTTGGACAGATATTCAGTCAAGGCCTTTGTTGAATGTTATTGTCACATCACCAGAAGGGCCTTACTTTTTAAAAGCAATTGATTGCAGTGGAAGATAGAAGGATGCTACATTCATGTTTGAAATGTTAAAGGATGCAATTGAAGAGGTTGGCCCTTCAAATGTGGTACATGTGATCACAGATGCAGCCCCTGTTTGTAGAGCAGCCGAATTGATGGTCCAAAGTCGATATAGGCATATCTTTTGGACTCCTTGTTGTGTGCATGCTCTTAACAATGTCCTAAAAGATGTTGGAAAAATACAATGGATTGCAAAAATCATATTAGATGCAAGAGATGCACAAATGTTCATTTGCAACCACCATGCTTCCTTGGCAATTTATAGGATGCATGCAAAGAAGAAATTTTTAAAACCTAAGAAACAAGATATGCTACATATTTTATTTTGTTTGAGCGTATGGCTGAGATGTATGTCCCTTTACAAGCCACAGTTGTTTGTCAAGAGTGGAATGCATGGACCGAGTCTAAATCACCTCAAGCAAAGAAGATAAAAGAAATGCTTCTTAATGAAGATTGGTGGGCAGAATGTAGATATATTGTATCTTTCACATCTCCAATTGTAGAGTTGATCAGGTATGCAGATTCAAATTCCCCTTGCCTTGGGGAAATATATGAATGTATTGATACCATGATGGACAAGGTAAAGTACATTATTCATCAAAGAAACCCCTCTTTGGATTTTTTCAATGAAATCCACAAGTTGATAGAGAAAAGATGGAACAAACTCAATACCTCTCTTCACATGGCTGCATATGCCCTTAATCCAAAGTGGTATATGGAAAGGCCAAATAGATTTCTTCCTATTGATGATGAAGAGGTAAAGCAAGGATTTCTTGATGCCATAAGTAAGATGTATTCACCAGATGAAGCAAGTGTGATACGTGAGCAGTTTATTGATTTTGGTACCTTAAGCTCCCCTACATTTACTCAAGAGGCAAAGAGGGACATCAAGAAATATGCTCAGAAGAAACCCATTGGGTGGTGGAGAATGTATGGGGGCCAAGTCCCAGAGCTTCGAAAGCTTGCCTCACGTTTGTTATCTCAAGTTGCTAGTTCCTCGGTTGCAGAAAGAAATTGGTCCACTTATAGTTTCATCCACTCTATTAAGAGGAACAGGCTTACCTCTAAGAGAGCAGAGAAACTTGTTTATGTGCATAGTAGTCTTCGACTTTGTTCAAGGAAACAACCTAAGTATTTAGAAGGGCCTGCAGCACGGTGGGATGTGAATGCTGAGGATGCTGCCCAAATTGATAATGATGATGACAATCCTTTACCAGATGAAGGGTTGGTTGGCATACCCTTAAATGCCATTGATGTATGCAATGATGATGATGATGATGATGAAGGACTAATACCTAGTGAGGATCAGGCTTATATGGACATCCTTGAAGTTGAAGATCATACTTTATGATCATTTTAGCTTCATACTTTTATTGATATTCATATATCATATATTTTGGCCACTTAGCATTTTGGAGTGTGTAATACTTTGGGCATTTTGCCAATATCAATATCAATATGATTTGTGTGGTTTTTTTGTTTTTAACATTGTCACTTGAAAAGTTGAATTGTTTAAGAAATAAATCTGTCACACATAATTATAGTTTTAATGGACAATGAACATTATTTGTTTTTTTTACCATTATAATTAACATTTAAAAAAGGCAAAAACTTAAAAACTAAAGTTATAATTTAATAAATTTATGTTTTTTAATATATATTAAAATTTAATATATTATATTATTGCCGCTCCCAACCTGACGTATCCAGTAAATTTGGGCGAAGCTTCTAGACGTATCAGATACTTGTGTCCGCGTACTCGACGTACCCGCGTACCGAAAACTTGTGCAACATAGGTAAAAAGCCCTAATTTCCGACCCTAGGNGTGGGGACTTTAACAATGACTTGACATGACTTATTTACATTATTGATCCTCCCGATCGAAACATCGGGGCATGACAACATGACTCAAATACATAATAGAAACATCTCGGAATAAACATCGGGTTACAATACATAAGATACATAGATGAATACATTCCAAAGTTACATATACATCAACAATTCCTATGGTGGACCTTCTTGCGGAACAACCATGTCGAACAACCCTAAATATAGCAGACCGGGGTCTCATTGGCCAATTCACTGGGCTTTGGCCATCCCCCAAGAAAATCGAAGGGTGGGTTCAAAGGAATTGGAAACCTCGTATCTCATAAGGCATATGCACCAATTCGATAGGTAAGGGATACTATGTCTTTCTTTTTGAAAACTTAGCATATAGAGATTTAATCTTTATAAATCAAACATATTTCATGGGTCCTCAAGGGCTCTACTTGAACAAGTGGACTCCAGACTTTGATCTGAATCAAGATGTCCCTTCTATTGTTCCTATTTGGGTTAGGTTGCTGCATCTTCCTCTCCATTGCTAAAATTCGGGGTCTCTAGAAGCTATAGGAAACACTTTGGGGAAATATATTTATAGGGATGAAAGAAGAGATCAATATACTTGTGCCAAAATATGTGTTGAAGTGGATTTGGAGGTAGGGCTTCCTGAAGCTATTAATTTGAGAGTAGCAGATTGGTCACACATGCAAGAGTTATGGGAAATTGCCCTTTAAGTGCAGATTTTTTCATGGCCATGGGCATTTTGCTAGATCATGTAAGAAAAAAGTTGAGGAAGAAGCTACCAAAGAGAAGGGAGATCAATGGACACAAGTTCAAAAAACTAGTTCAGCAAAGCAAGGAAACAAATATAAGGGACAAAGAGGAGAAATGGGGACGAGTAGCAATCCCTCCAGGCAGAAACATAAAGAAAATGGAGCAGCTATGAAGGAAATATCATCTCAAAACAATTTTGAAGTATTGAGCGTCCCATAAGAACAAGTGCTTGAAGAGGGAGAAGTCCCACAACCTCAAAATCAGACAAGAGAAGAAGTTAAAGATCCAGTTGAGCCAGATCTTGGCACTCCTGCGGATGGACATTCACCCACTTATGCAGAAATGGAAAAAAAAAAAGAAACCTATGGAAATTTTGGATCATCCGATGAAGATTCCCTAGAGGGGTCTTAAAAAAAAGGGCGTAAATCTCTTAAGAAGGTTTGAGAGGAAGAAGTCGAACGTCTTAAGATGCAAGGAAGTCAAGCCACTATAGAGATGTCAATCAATAGGAATACTCCGGCCAGACCTTCAAAAGGAGGTCCTCTCCCTTCCAACAATAATAAATAATGAACATCATCTCTTGGAATTACAGGGGGGTTGGGAAACTCTTTGAAAGTAGAAGTTGTTAAAGACCTTTTAAGAATGGCTTCCCCTGATGTTCTTCTCCTCCAAGAGACAAAAATCGAAGAGGGAAATCTTCTTTCCTTAAGCAAAAATATTTGGAAAAAGAATGCAGGGAAGGCTATGAGTGCACGGGGCTCATCCAGTGGACTTGTAACCCTATGGACATAGGACCTTTTTTCATTGGAAAACTCATTTGAAATGCAGCACTGGATATTCACCAAGCTCAGGCACATATCTAGTAAGATATCTCTTGCTATTTTCAATTTATATGTTCCTGTTAATTCTCAAGAGAAAAGAGAATGCTGGAATTCTCTGGCAGAGTTTCAGCTTGCTGCAAGAAATCTATCAAACATTTTAGTGGTTGGTGACTTAAATATCACTTTGGATCATAAAGAGAAAAAAGGCGGAGTTTGTGGGAGAGAACCCATGCACAAAACAACGAAGCATCTCATTTCAATATGGGATTTGATTGACTTTAAACCAAAAGGAGGTCGATACACCTGGAGTAATAGCCGTACTGGAGTGGCTAATATTTCAGCCAAACTAGATCGATTTCTGGTCCAAAGTTATTTATTAATGGAAAATAAAATTATCTCCACCAACATATTGCCAAAACTCACTTCAGATCAAAGACCAATCTTGTTGTAGTTTGAGGATGAAGAAGACCTCGGTCCCATCCCTTTCCGGTTCAATCCCTTGTGGATTGACAGAGATGGTTTTATGCCCACTATTTTCAATGCGCGGAGTATTCTAGTTACTGGATCTCCAAACTTCGTGTGGGAGAGGAAATTTAAAAACACCAAGTCTACGTTGAAGGATTGGACCAAACAATCTCTCCAAACTCCTACCAGTGATAGAAAATAGGCCTTGGAAAAATTGGTAGAGATACAAATGGAAATGGAGGAATCGGAGATCACTCCTGCAATGCTGGAAAATGAACAAAAAGTTGAGTTTAATTCTTTCCGAGCATTTAGGCAGGAAGAAGAATTTTGGCGATTGAAATCATGCAGTTTATGGTTGAAATCAGGAGATAGAAACACCTCTTTTTTCCATAAGCAGTATCGAACTAGACTCTCCCACAATCATATTCGGAAATGTCCTCTTCGACTGATGAATCTTTCAAAGGCGTCTCTCAAATCAAACAAGCGGCTGAAGTTCATTTTCAGAGCTTGTTCAGAGAGGATGGAGCTATTGACTCTGATTTAACCTCATATTTTCTTTCCAACCTCCCTAGTTTGGTGAGTGAGGAGGAAAATAGGGAGCTAATGAAGCCCTTTACGGAGGAAGAGATCATTGATGTTATATGGTCTATGGATCCAGATAAATCTCCAGACCTTAACGGATTCTCCTTTCATTTTTATAGAGTATGTTGGACTGTAATAAAAAAAAGATCTTCTCAGGATGGTTAAAGCATTTCAGTTTAAAGCCAAAGTTGGTGGAAGTACCAACTCCACCTTCCTTTCTTTAATTCCCAAAGAAGTTAAACCTTCCACCTTTGATCGATTCAGACCTATTCTCTTTGTAATGCATCATATAAAATCTTAGCTAATAGGCTCAAACCTCTGCTTGGAAAGTTGATCTCTTCTCTTCAAGGTGGATTTGTAAAAGGGCGTCACATTCTGGATAATGTGATTCAAGTTCAGGAAGCCATGCACTCCAGCTTCCACAGAAATGAGAAGGGCATGTATAATAAAACTTGACATGGCAAATGCTTTTGACGGGGTAAAGCTTTACTTTCTTTACAAAGTTCTTAACTCATTTGGGTTTAGTTCTGCATTTATAAATCTGATCAAAGCTTGTACTGATAAACCTTGGATAGCACCACTAGTAAATGGCAGACCAACAAATTTCTTTCAAGCTTCCAGGGGTCTTCATCAGGGCTATCTGCTCTCGTCGTTTCTTTATATTCTAATGGTAGATACTCTGAGTAGAAAGCTAACTGCATGTAAAAATGATGGGATGATTATGGGAATCAAGTCAACAAGTGGAGTAGAATCTATCAACTATGCCCTCTTTGTGGATGATACGTTGCTCTTGGGAGGGGCTTCGTTGAGGTTGGAAAGAATCTTTAAAGAAATTATGCAGCATTTTTGTATCATTTTAGGGGCTCTTATCAACAATCGAAAGAGCTTTGTGTATGGTTGGAATGCATATCCCTTAACAATTGCAAATATTTCTCAAATTTTAGGCTTTGATGGATTTGACACTTGGGATAAGGTCAAGTACTTGGGCCTTTCTCTAACTCTGGGCCAAAACAACCCTTCTCTTTGGCTGGAAACTATTAGTAAGTTAAAAGCTAAGATTGCCTCATGGGGTGGTCATTGGCTAACTACGACATGGAAGCTAGTTTTAATCAAGTCAACTCTTTCAGCTCTACCAATTTATCAATCCTCTCTCCTTCTGGCTCCAAAAGCGATTATGGATCAGATATCCAAGTTGATAAGAGACCTCCTCTGGCGAGGCAATAAAGGAAATCAGAGCTGCTTGCATTTGGTTAATTGGGACACTGTCAAGAGACCAGTTCTTGAAGCTGGACTACATATTAGAGACCTGGGATTGGTTAACCTTGCCATGGGAGGTAAGCTGCTGTGGAAAATTTTCTCTATCAAAAAACACCCAATCAGTCAATTTTTTTGGAAAAAATACCTCAAAGGAGGAACTCTATGGAATTTGCAGATGGCCAACACTCCTAAAGGCACTATAATCTGGAATCTATGTAGAAAAGGATTAGATTTCTTCACTCAGCAATTATATCGTATACCTGGAAACGACAAAACAAAAATATGGGATGATAAAATAAAAGGAAATGCTCCTTTAAATTTCGATCCATCTATCCCTTAAATCAAATCTTGGTTGCCAAATAAAGGTTTTATGCGTCCGTCAGACATTTCTGTTTGGGACTGCAAAGGAAATTGGGCATCGTGGGTGTTCCTAGCATTGCCAGACCATGGATATCCCTTGCTACACTTCCACTTCAACTCGTTGTTAATTAAATTGAATGGATTGGATCTGATTCATTCTTCTAGCAAGGACGCATGGCGCTGGGCCTCTAGAGGAATTTATTCGACAGCTTTCGGATACCAGTCTCTTCAATCCAATCCGATATCTCCACACAGAGCTAATTTTTGGAAAACGATGTGGAAATCTCCTAGTATTCCAAAGTTAATTTCTTTACTTGGATTCTCATGCATCAGAGAGCTCTAAGATGTGAAAATCTGTTAAAAGGAGGTTTTTTTGGACCTTTCAGATGTTGTTTTTGTAAACAAGTTGTTGAAACTTCAGAGCAAATTTTTGTTGGCTGTGATTTTACCCAGAAAGCTTGGGCGCATCTCTTGAGTAGGATGTCGGTCTCAGCTCCTTCAAATATTGAACCTGTAAATATTTTTGATAATTGGAAGCTCAGGTATCCAAGAATTTCTTCCACAAGTCATGAATGGAGGAAAATTTGGCAAGCCATCCCAAAATTCTTTTGTTGGAAAATTTCATTAGCAATAAATGATTTTATTTTCAATAACAAAGCCATGAGACCAGAACTTGTTGCAATAAAAGCTAAGGCTTTGCTTTTTGAAGTTGCGGGAAACACTCATCTTGATCCAAATAAAATCAAAGTTGAACATAATTGGTTGGGATTGTTATAGGTGGAAAAATTCAGCTGAGGTATGGAAGGCCTGTTATCAATCCATTTTGGTAGGTAAGACGTTCAGAAAAAGACTTCTCAGATTGGTGGCAAAGGAATAATAAAGTTTCAATCTTCTTTGATGGTGCGTCGAAAGGAAATCCGGGGAATGCTGGAGCAGGTGGATTGATCTTCTATCTTGGAGGAAGGCTTCAAAATAGCTTCAGTTGGTCCAACTCTCAAATAATCAAGCATAATTATATGCTCTTCTAAAATCCCGTCAACTCGCCAAAGAAGCTGGGCATAAAAATCTTCAAATATTCAGAGATTCAGAAATCATAATAAAGTTTTAAATTTTGCTACAAAGTTCACTAATCTCAGTTTGAACGTGACTATGCAAAGGCTGCACTTCATCTTTATAGACTTTGTCTCGGTCTCCTCTTTTCACATTCTTCGTGAATTGACAAGTGGGCAGATCTCAAAGCAAATCAGGGTTGTCTTCTTCCTCAAGGAATGCTAAGTTTGAATGACGAACCTAGTTTGATGCATCAAATTCCCTAACTATGAAATGAGAAGTTGTGGAGAATAGGAATTGTATATTTCTGAAAATATGTAATTGGGTGAAGGCCCTTCAAAATTCTTTATCAATAATATATATGTGTATATATATATTCATTTTGGAGATGTTCTACTGATACATTATAACATGAACTTATGTGAAAATATGATGCGGGAGGCAGCTAGGGTTTATCCCTACACGGCCCTGTGGCAGGGGCTGGCGCGGGTACCTTGATGATATGAGCAGGCGACATGTGGTGGGTTTGATTATGATCTCGGAGTCGGGTCGCTGCAGGTGGAGTGTCAGGCTTTTTTCGGGCTGCTTTTTTCTGCAGTTTTCTTTCGTCTAGGGGTTTGCCGTGGATGTGAAGGCGGTTTGCGGTTTTGATTGGGCGGTCATGACTTTGGCGGTTTTGGGGCAAGGTGTTCGCGGCGGTTGGGGGCACTTACTCAAGTAATTCTTTGGTTTTATTATGGTTGTTTTTACCGTGGTAAGATGGGGATAGATGATCTGGTTGATTACTCACTGGATCCGGTGACAGAGGGCATTTTCCAATATTCCTTGGGTGGTTACAGTTTGGGCAACAAAAACATTTGGGGCGGAGAGTTTATTTCAGATTCCTTGCTTTCTGACTCGGGCGTTTCTCTCTCTGTCTTCCTTATTTTCGGATCTTCCTCATGTGTTGCTTGCTGAAACTGTTTTGCTTCCGAGTGCAGTGGAGGGTTTTTTCTCGGTGGAGAATGTTCTTATTGCCGTGGATAATGAACATACCTTGGGGGTTGATACTCCGGGACATGGAGTTGAGGGAGGGGTGGTGTCAATAGAAGGTTTCTTTGTCGGGGTTTTGGGTTTGAGTGGGATTGGATCTGTCGATGTTGATCTTCAGGGCTTGTGTGGTTCTATTCCTGCGAGGGCTTCAAAAGAAGGAGCAGAATCTTCACATGGACATACTCCTCTAGGGCGGAGGGAGCCGGTGGTAAGTCAGATTGGGGGTGGGGATGGTGGTGTAGGTCGTGGGGCTGGAAGAAGAAGAAGGGATATAGTAAAAAAGAGGAAGGCGGCGTGTTCATATGCTCTCGGGGAAGACATCAGGTGGACTCAAATTATGTAGATGGCTTCTTTTACCATGGTTGGAAAAATCATTGGGAAAAAATGTTCGATGGCTGTCATAAAAAATTGGATTAAAGACTGTTGGGCCGATGAGCTGGGGGAGGTTCTTGAACTTGAAGGATTAACGCGGGGGTGGTTTGCACTTAATTTTTCTCAACAGGCTCATGTCCGCTGGGTCTTAGAGAGGAATTTGGATTTGGATTAGTGTCCGGTTCTGCTCAAAATGTGGACTCTGACTTTCGATGCTTCTCGAGAATGGGTGGATGTGGTTCCAATATGGGTTCGCCTTCCGAGTCTTCCCAAGCAGTATTGGTTGGAGGATCATTTCACCAGTATTGACAATTTATTGGGGACCTTCCTTGAGGTGGATATGTCCTTTAAAATTACAAATCTTCGAAGGGTGGCGTGGATTATGGTAAACATCAATGTGAGGGAGGGCCTGTATGAAGAAATTCATCTCTCTTGGGGCAATACTTTCTTCAAACAACAACTGGATTACGAAAACATCCCTTTTAGATGTCGTCGCTGTCACACTTATGGTCATTTGGTGGTTGATTGTTCACTTGGGGGTGTGTATGATCAATGGTCGTGGCTCCCAGAAGGGCTCCTGTGGGAATGGATCTAGCAGAGGCACATCGTCACCGAATTTGGGACCTTTGTTGTCTAAACCAGATGAGGGGCTCGTGGAAGTGGAGAATATGATACCTCCTATGAGGGAGGATGCTTTGATCCCGAGTGCTCTGGCTGAGGAAGTTGGTGCTGTTATTGGTCCTGATGTGGGGGCGTTATCTGCGGGTACCTCTTCCTTTGCCCCTTCTCCGTCATTAAATGTGTTTACTAATATATTTAATATTTCTGGGATGGATTGGATGGGGGAAAAAACTTAAGAACTTAAATACCTCTCCTCTTCCCTTGGTTACTCCTACCCCTTCTTCTGCTACAATTGATGAGGATGTAGTCTCCCCCCTTCCTTTGGTGGCTTCTACCCCTTTTTCTACTGATTTAGTTGAGGATGTTAACCCTTCTTCCCCTGTCCCTGCATTGTTTGAAAATGGGCCTCCCATACTCCACTCCACGCCTGACTCGGGTTATTTCCTTAGGTCGGGGAAAAAGGTTATAACGGGGGGGCTGGGGAAAAGATTATCATCCTGTATCTCATGGGAGAGGTCGAACTTCCTTCCTGGCAAAGGCATGATCCAGGGCTCGGAAGGATCTTCATGAAGGAAAACAACTTTCTATTGAATGGGCACTTAGAGCTGTGAAGGCCTAGAAAAAGGGGCGGAAATGAAGATCATGTCCTTTAATTGTTGGGGTCTAGCAGGTCCCCTTAAAAGACCTACGCTGTGAAGGGTGGTCGATTTGGAGCACCCTGATGTGATGTTGTTACAAGAAACTTTAGGTGTAGGTGATGTGATTAAAGCAAAGTTGGAGAGCTGGTTCTTGGGCTGGCAGTTTGTGACCTTGGATGTCTGGGGTCATTCGGGGGGATTGGCCATGGGGTGGAATACCCGTATGGTGAAAGCTCTGAACATTTGGGGTCTGGATTTTGTGTTGGGGATGACTTGACAGGGGTTGGATCAGGGGGGCCTGTGGATGTTTTCAACATCTATGGCCCATATCTAAACCGTATTCCCTTCTGGGAAAATATCTTTAATTTGGATATGTTCAGGGGAGATATGGTTATAATCGGAGGTGATTTAAACTTTTCTTGGGGACAGGAAGAAGTCTGGGGACCTTTTTCCCGTCCTGATTTACTGACATAATACTTTTCTCAGAAGCTCATTGAGAGGAATTGGCTGGATATTGAACCTGTTAAGCTTAAGCCTACTTGGCATAACAATCGGTGTGGGGATGGGCGTGTGGCTAAGCACCTTGATCATTTTTTGATTTTCGAATCTATGTTGGATCAGCAACACTACATAAGGCAATGGGTGGGTTGTGGGGGTCATTCTGACCATCTACCAATATTTTTGGAATATAGGAACGGCCTTGTTAAACCACCTAGTCCTTTGAAATTCAATAAGACCTGGTTAAAGGATGAATTGTTTCGACAACTGATTCTTACAAATTGGGTTCCTTATAATCCTGACAGTCGCATGACTGCATATTTACAGCTTGCAGGAAATTTTTCCCGGATCAAAGGTTTGATTAAGAAATGGGCTGGGGAAAAGAGTAGCAGAGAAGATCTCGAATTGAGGCAGCTGGAGAAGGATATTTATAACATCATGGATTTGGAGGGAGGGGGGTATTTGAATCAAGATACAAAAGATTCCTTGGTTAGGTTGCAGGGTAGAAGGAATACTATCCTCTTGGACAAGGAGGAAACCTGGATATTGAAAAGCAGGGCTATCTGGCTTGAGTGTGGAGATGAAAATACAAAAAAAATTCACTCTTATTCCAGGGGAAGGAAAGCGTTGAATACTATTTGGAGTCTGGAGGATAGGCTGGGTAGAAGTCTTGAAACTTTTGAGGATATGGCTGGCTTAGGGGTTGAACATTTCCAACATTTATTTCAGGCACCGGAGGGTTCACAACTTGTGGAGATTATGCATATTGCTCAGGTATTTCCTTGTTTTGTGGGGGAGGAAGACAATCTCTCTTTGATGGAAGAGGTTACGGAAGAGGAACTTAAAATGGCACTTCAGAGTTTTCAGAAAGACAAGAATCCTGGGCTTGACGGATAGACTATTGAATTCTTTACAGACTTGTATGATCTTTTGGGGGATGATATACTAAAGGTGGTGGAGCACTCTCATCTGTCGGGTAGGATCCTGACCTATTTTAATTCGAATTTCATAGCTTTGATTCCAAAGGTGGATAACCCGAAAACTCTGCATGATCTCAGACCTATCTCGCTTTGTAATTGCATTTATAAGGTGATCTCAAATATTATTGCTCGAAGGTTGAAGGATATATTATCAGAGCATATTTCGGTGGAACAATTTGGGTTTCTTAAAGGACAACAGATCCATGAGGCCATTGGTGTGGCTCAGGAAGGCCTACACATCATGAAAACTCGGAATCTGAAGGGGGCAATTTTGAAAATTGATCTCTCTAAAGCCCATGACAAGGTAAGTTGGACATATATTCATATGTTACTAATTCATCTGGGTTTTGGGATTGCATTTTGTCAGGTGGATTATGTGCTATGTCACCACGGTGTCTTTCTCTGTTCTGATCAATGGGGCTACTTCACCTTTCTTTCATGCGGAGAGAGGACTGAGGCAAGGATGTCCTTTGTCTCCTCTATTGTTTCTTTTGGTTACTGAAGGACTGAGTTGTTTACTCCTGGAGGCTCATGGGGGGAGTAACTTGAATGGCATTGATGTTTCTCAACATCAGCGGTTCACTCATCTATTGTTTGTGGATGACGTTCTTATTTTCTGCTCAAGAACTATCCATGATTTGAATACAATTGCTAAGATTTTGGCCCTTTTCTCTTCTGTGACTGGCATGGAGATTAATGAAAGGAAATCTACATTAACAACTCATCGTTTGGATGTTGCTGAAGTTGGACATGCTACTCACTGTTTTCCTTTTATTCATGATACTTTGGATGATGGTCTAAAGTATCTGGGTTTTTTCCTGAAGCCCAACAATTATTTGAAGAAGGACTGGGTGTGGCTGATTGAAAAATTGGAGAAAATATTACATACCTGGAGTCATCGGTGGCTGTTTAGGGTGGGGAGATTGGTTCTGGTTAAGGCTGTGTTGGAAGCGATACTAGTTTATTGGATGTCTCTCTCATGGATGCCTAAAGGTATCCTGGAGAAAGCTCGCTGGATCTATCTTCATTTTTTGTGGAGTGGGAATAAGGAGGCAGCGGTAACCCCTTGGGTCGGATGGGATAGGATCGCTAGGCCCAAATCTTTGGGGGGCTAGGGTCTTAAAAACATTTTCCTTTTTGTTGAAGCATTGGCGGCAAAGGGGGGATGGCGATTGATTCAAGCTGAAAATTTATGGACCAGGGTGATGTGTGCGAAATATATTGCTCCTGATACTATTTTGGACTGGATTAGGAATCCTATCAAGAGTCATTGGGGTGGATCGGTCATATGGAAAGTAGTGATTAAATCCTTTGATGTCATTGGGGAAAATATTGTCTGGAAGGTTGGTAATGGCAGGAGGGTGCGGGTGGGGGTGGATCCTTGGTTGGGATGCAATGGTGGGTTTAGATTGTCTGAACCGTTGGTGGCATCTCTCAGACAATGCGGATTTATTTACCTATATCAACTCGCTTCTCCGGTACAGGAAAATACGTGGACTCAGGGTTGGCGCTCAACTACCTTCTTTGATCTGCCTTTGAGGGAAGAGGCTGAACTGAATCAGTATATTCGGCTACTTAAATTATCGTTGGTGCAGATTCAGGAAGGGGATGATAAACTTATATGGAATGCGGTGCCTAGTGGGAGATACACCCCAAAGGGGGGGTATATCTATCTCAGTTCAGCTGGAAATGACCAGAGGATGGAGTGGTGGTGGAGGAAGATCTGGAAATATCATTATCCGCCTAAATGCAGATTATTCTGGTGGTGTGTTCTTGAGAACAAGGTACCAGTATGGGAAAATCTTCATAAATGGGGTTTTTTTGGCCTAGGATGGTGTGCCTTATGCCTTGCTGAGGGGGAATCTGTGGGACATTTGTTCCTTAAATGTACCTACTGTGTGTGGAGGTATGGACAGAGTGCTGTAAGATTTTGGGGTTGGGTCCTGACTGTCGTTGGGAAGGGGCTTCAATTATTGATGCTTGGGATCGTTGGCGTAGATTGGAAAAGGTGGATGTTATGAAGGTACTCCCGCTCATGGTCACTTGGGGCATCTGGCTGGCCAGGAACAATGTGGTGTTCAATGGGAATGTATGCACTCCCGCAATAACGGCGGGGCAGACATGTGGGATTGCATTGGCACTACCCAAACATATCAGGGTCGAGAAACGGAGGGAAATACTTGAACTGGTAATCGATAGGTCATCACCTTGGGGGGTTCTTTGATGGTGCTTCACAGAATACAGTATGCGGGGGGGGGTGCTATCCTACATATGGCCGAAAATCATTCCTTTGAATTGATGGCTGGGCTGGGAGAGGGTGGAAATAATCAGGCTGAACTGTTAAGTTTGAAAATACTTCTCATATTTGCAGCTGAAAAGGGGTGCAAAAACCTAAAGGTTTTTGGTGGTTCTCTGAATGTGATCAACTGGGTTAAGAGGATTCAAGCTTGCAGAGAAATTATTTTGCAAAACATTTTACTTTCTATATGGGATATCATAAATTCCTTTGATTCGATTTCATGTACACATGTTTACAGGGAGAACAACTGCCAGGCGGACACAGCTTCGAAGGCGGGGCTCCAGTTGGATACAGGTGTGTGGAAGATTAAGGAGCGGTTAAATGATGTTGTTTTTGAGTTTTAACATCGTCCCTTCATAGAAGGGGAGGCGATATGAGACAGGCTGTGGTTTTTTGGGCATGGTGTTATGCTGATCTTTTATGGACAGATGTGTTTATTGTATGATCCTTTTATATGACTGTTGGTTGATATGACCGATACTATTTTTTGACTATATGGGCTGCTATGGTTTGTTTCTTGATCAGTGGATAGATGGGCTGACCTATCTTTTTGATTTGGGATGGGGTATGATTATAGAACATATTATCGGGTGCTGATCTTTGGTTACAAATATGCTATGCATATCTACAAAATGTAATTTTGTCTCTCTATAGATGAAATAAAATTGTGCTTTTTTTCTTTGGAAAAAAAAAATCTTTAGTGAAAGAAAAAAAAACATTGGATCAATGAGATATTTCAAAATTGATGCTCCCTAGATACAATGACCACATAACTCGAAATCAAAACTAAACTTAGTTAATACTAATACTATAGGTTAAACATCCATTAAAAGAGAGAAACACTATAACCTCCATTAAAGAATGATCATTGGTTGTAGGTCATTGGCATTTAAATATTGTGTAAATGGGCAATTAACTCGAAATTACGTCAGATTTTTTACAATTTTAACAAATTTGTGAAAATCGTATTCTATGTGAGATGAACTCTACTTTAAGCATGAACCTTACTTGTGGCCATAGTACAAATAAAAGGGCGGAACTATTAGCTATGTGGGCACTTTTGTATGTTGCTTGTGATAAGAATATTGATTCATTATAGGTAACAAGTGATTCCAAGGTGATTGTTGACTGAGCAAGAAACAAACTTATGCATATTTCATGTTTCTTTTTTTGTAATGTACCTAATTAAAAAAATAGGCACATTAACTTCAATTTTCCAATGGAGAGTAAATTTATCCCCAAAGTTATCCAAACAGTGGCTTTATTATGTTTACTGGAATATGAATGATATGGTGCAACCTGTAATGTATGCTTTCAAACCACTCTGAGATGTCCAATAACATCTAATATCTTACTTTTGTCATATTCCCATTCCAAAATCAGATATATTAGCTCATCTCTAATCCCATACAATTGAATCTAGGAAGACTAGTTCAAATTTGGACCCCAAAGACACTAAATTCCCAAGCTCTTCCAAACTGCTCTTCATCCACCCATTTTTTTCCTAACACCCTCAAATCAACTCAAAAATGTCCAAATCAAGATAAATGGCCTACTTTCAAAGTCCATAGAACTTTAATTTTTTTTAACACTAAAACTCAAGGCCAACAGACATTTCTAACTGGGGGAGCGCAAGCATAAATATGAAGATTAACCGACTGGTAAAATGATAATAACTTGGGCATACATAAAACTTTTTGGATGGAATAAAAAGTGGTGTTTCCTACTGGAAAATATACTCCCAAAGAAATGGAACGGGTTTTAGAACCCAAAAACACTTAGAAATGTTTGAACCAGAATGTAACATTCGACCCCCAAACCCCACTGCAATATTTAGAATACGCACAATAAAAAAGCTTCCAAATTAACACCAAATTACCTCAAACAACTATTAATTGAGTGAAATAGAATAATAAAATATATTAGAGACTCATATGAATGGATAATACCCTCTTGTTAATTTTACACAGCCATACATTGACAAATCTGCACATAGATTTATAGAGCTACTCACAGTTTAACCATTTCTTGAATAATGGACAATATATGGGGAGAAACACTGTGATTTTATTATAAATGGAGCATATCCAGTGAGTAAATCAATGGATTCAACATCAGCTTGAAATACGAAGAAATATTTTCTACAAAATGGAGAGAAATGGCTGCTAGAGAACCATAGAGAAAAGAGAGGGGAAAATACTGCTCCAATGAGAAATATGTTTCATTGTTACCNACGAAGAAATATTTTCTACAAAATGGAGAGAAATGGCTGCTAGAGAACCATAGAGAAAAGAGAGGGGAAAATACTGCTCCAATGAGAAATATGTTTCATTGTTACACCCTCCACAAGCAATATTTCAACTCCAAATCAGAGATCTCACTTCTAGATTTTTACCTCCATAAAATATCGGTGATACTTATCCATTCAAACAACCTTCATGAAGTTTGAATATCCACAAGTGCGCCCTCCTCAAGCAAAATCTACCAAAAACTTGCACTCCCGGATACACAACAAACCACGCTTCTATTAACTAGAACTCAAACACGCCAACATGAATTCGACCCGAATACTATAGATGAACATAAAATCATGCAATAAGGCTTTGCAAAGAATTATGAAAGTGATTTATCCTCTTAATCAATTTCCATGAAGCATAGTGAAGAGATCTAGGTGATCGCCGCCTCTATACTAGCTAGGGTGGAATCTTTCACCACCGAAATCAGTTTACAATTGCAAGGGGAACATCTCCCAAAATAGAAAATGGATAATCTCCAAAGCTATGAAAAGCCACAAGATTTCTCCAATACCACAAAATCAAAATGACCAAAAGCTCCTTCTCTTGTGTCTTCACCCTTTTTATAAATCTTCATGGAGCATTTCCCCCTCATTGTAGAATTCTCTCACACGTATTTAATAAAGCATTAATAAATGTTATTTTTACGAGAGAATGACACCTTGGGACCCATTTACTTCCTATCTAATGTTATTTGTCCAAATAATAACTTTGTACACCTTGGAAATTTGAATTGAAGAGGCTTAGCTTGCTTTTGGGGGAGTTACACTCTCATGTGGGCCCACCTTCTCCTCTAGTACCCTCCTTGGATAACTTTAGGACCTACAACATGTCATAAGTTTTCATAAGATATCATAGAACATGATTCTTGTCATATATGTTTGTTACACTGAATTTCCATCCTCATCATGATCACGAACCATGTATACCTTTTCCTTGACT
Organism: Pseudotsuga menziesii; assembly: GCA_001517045.1. Classification (NCBI taxonomy): domain Eukaryota; kingdom Viridiplantae; phylum Streptophyta; class Pinopsida; order Pinales; family Pinaceae; genus Pseudotsuga; species Pseudotsuga menziesii. Next base: position 117,591 of record LPNX011142539.1, on the reverse strand, counting down.
TAATCCTTGAAGTGCTTGCCCAAAACTCTTTGTAAGATGAGTTATGTTATTTTTCCCTTTGAAAAAACCCTATTTTAAGAGGGTGACACCCTTTTCTCTCTAACAATGTGCATCACCCTCCATTGACGCACTTTTCATCATTATAGGGTGCGTTGTCGATGCACTTTGCTTGTGTATAGGGTGTGTCGGTGCTTGTACAAAGGGAAAAAATAGAAGTTTCAAGAAGTCTCCCAAAGGAGACCCCCATGTAGGTTTATTCCTTCCATTTGGGGTGGATCTCACTTGCCTGCCAGCTTAGTAGGATCCCACCTCATCCTTCTCCCTTAATCCTCATATATTTTGGCCTATAAATGAGATCTCACCCTCATGGGATAGGGGGATAGAATGAGAGCAAGTAAATGTTGGAGTAATTAGAACAAATTAGATAACTCACTTTTGAGGCAAGGATTCATTAGAAAGGACTTTCAACACCAAGGCATCACGATTATATTATTTCCTCTATTTGTCAATACATCAATGTTTTCGCTTGCCATAAATGATGTGTATTTCATTTATAACAATTTTTCTTGGTTAATTGTTTAGATATATCATACCATCTTGTGTTTCCATTTGTTTCTTGTTGGCTTTGATCCTTTTGTGGCTCTTCTCTTCATCAATAAGATTGCAAAATATTCAAGCTAATGAGGACAACCTTCAGCAATAGGTAAGGATTCTTTACATTCAAGTGATTTGATAAATCTAGGGAAAGGTTTACATTTATGTCTTGTTTTGTTATAGATCTAAACTATTTAGACTAGAGAACCAATCTTTGTCCCAACTGATTGAGTTTTTCTGCTAACAAAATTGGCGACTCAAATGGGGATCGAATTATTTAATTTATAGTTATGCTTGTTTGCCTTGTTTCTGATTAGATCTGGTTTAATTTTCAATTGGTAGATCACATCAAACTGGTAGATATGATTGTTTAGATTTCACTGTGCAACTTTCTACTTTAGTTTTCAAACCCTAAAGTCTATTGATTGGCTTGCAAATCTTTCTTTTTCAACTTTTTGGTCACCCGCCGCACTTTACGTTCAAATACAAAGCGTCAATGTTATTCTGATGCTTTTTTCCTTTTGACATAGTTTGTCACCACCACATTTTGTTCTTTTTCAGGGTGCCTCTTCTTAAATCGACGCTCTGGTGTATACTTTCAGCTTGTGTCACCTTGTTGAATTTAAATCTGATTTATGCCTAGACCTTTAAGTGCATTGTTGCTTGGTTTGTTACTAAATTGTTACAGTTGTCTGTCATTCTAGAACCAACTTTTGGATTGATTCTATACTATAGTTGGGAGTGTTTTTAGCTTACATTTGAAGTGAAATGAAGTGCATTTAAATAAAAACATGAATCGTATATGCAATCTCTTTGACTTATATGCCCTTTGCATTCAAAGAAGAGTTTATGTTTCTTGATTGAACTTTACATTTGTTTCTTTGCTTGAAACCTCTTGCTCTTTTCTATGGATAATATTCATCGAAATTTGAAAATTTGCATTTCATTTTCATGTGCATGTGTTGAGTTTGTCTTGAGTTCTCTTATATTGGGATTGCTCTTTGTTTTCTTAGATCTATATAGCAGAGGAAAATTGATATTTTGTTTCCATAATAGTTCAAAGAGAGAGTTTTGCTTTGATCGTCTTTATTAGATTGAAAAATACTTGAAAATAAAAAAACATTTTATTCTTGTTTTAGTTTGTTTCAAAATATTCCTTTGTTAAAATCTTAGTTTTATATAAAAAGAAAGAAAAAAAAGTTTCATAACATGTAAAGAATATTTGTTTTATTCTTTGATTGGAAACGTTAATTATATCTGTTTATTCCTAGATATGTGTTTTTTACTTTTGTTGGAAACATAGGAAACAAAATTCTAGTTTCAAGTTTGGGCGTATGTTGTTCAATTTTTTCATCTTGGGAAAAATAATCTCTTACTCTCTCCTTAAATAGGGCATGTATTGAAAGGAAAAGGAAAGAATTGCACATCATCCTTGCATGGTTTATAAGTTGATTCTTTACCCCATCCCATCCACTTAACCGTAAAAAGATAAAATCAAGCGCTAGTTAGGATAAAAAAATTAACAAGATTGTGTGTTAGGTTAGAGGTTTGTTCCGACGTATTAAAGTGTAGGAGTTGTCATTATTTGTGTGCACTGCATCCAGGGGACTGCACGATTCTCCCATGTACTAGTCGGTATATTGAATAAACTTTCACATACTTTTATGGTAAATAGAAAGGTTCTTTCACGTACTCGACGGTATATAGGAAGGCCCCTTTTAAACAGTTGTGCATTAGATAACACTACTATGAATTTGAGCTCCCATGTACCTTGTGTATATCGGGAGATACCATTAGGATGTTGAGACCAACTGAGTAACCTATCGGTCATCTTGTCGAAGTAATACACCGAGAACAACACTCAAGGAGATACTACACATGTACTCTCCAGGTAGTCGGATATATAGCTAAGGGCACGTTCCCAATCCTACTTGGTTCGTGTCACTGTTGGACTCTACGGTATATCGCGAGTTGTGACGACTTAACACTCCTATGAGGATCTAGTCGGTATATCCCACCTATCACAAGTCTTACTTCTTGCTTTTTGTTTAGGTAGTGTTTGATTTGTGTGGTATTTAGAAGTTATTAGAGAATATCGATATGGAAAAATCTTCTAAGGCTACCAACCAAGAGACCCTTTTTCAAGGTATGCCTTTTGTTTTTTCTCCATATGGAAATGTTGGTCCTCCCTTTATGGCCACATTGAATCTTCCTGAATTGACTATAGGATTACCTGTATGGTTAGTCTCTAATCCGGTTATCCCAAGTGCAATGATTGTTTCGGGCCCTAATTCTCCATCAGAAGAGCATCAACATCATGTTGATTCCTCATCTTATTCACCATATGTGTCTTCTTCCCTTTCTCCTTCTTCTCCCGTCGAAACTTGTGATACTAGTAGTCAAGTGGATAATAAGAATAAGAAGAAAAGGAATAATAAGAATAATAAAGACAAACAAGAAACCAAATCTTAACCAACTACTCCTCATAGTAATGAGAGTGTTGATCTACCTATAAAAATACCTTGTAATTCTAAGGTCCCTTGCAGACTTTGAAAGGGTGACCATCTTATTAAGGATTATTATGACTTGTCCCAAGTTTTAGAAGTGTGGTCTAATGCCTCCCAACAACCCATGTTGTCAGCCTCTGGTCATCTAATTAATGATACCCCATCAACCAGTGACTACGTGGTTAAGAGTACAAAAGGAAAAGTAAAAAATCCTTACTTGTTATGTAAGGACATGCACCTTACTTACATTTGGAATATATCATTGTTCCTCAGCAGTGACTTACAATAGGTTACCGTAAGTTGTCCCTTGATCTCCCATTGGTTGATAAAGAGAGTGAAGAACAAGTAGTTCATCCCACTCTTCCTTTGAAGAGTGAAGTTGAAATGGTTGATTCGATGTCATCTCCACCCGATCCCACTCTTTCATCCAAGAGTGTCAAGATTGGAGTAGTCACTTTGACACAAACTTCGTCTCATTCCTCTCTTCTATTTGAGAGTGAAATGAAAACTATTGAAGTTTTCGTAGTCAGTTCATATTCTTATAGGAAAGGGGAAATTATGTATGTTTCAATAGAACCCTCTCCAAATACTGAGATTATTTCCTTTGATTGGAGTAATCTAACATAATATTGTCTTCGTTCAAGTGTTCCTTTCCATATATTTGTGCAAGTTACCACTAGGAACATACTTCACACTATTTTTGATGAAAGGGCTTATGTTAGTATTCTATCCTCAACCGCTTGGAAAGCTATAGGTTCTCCTCGGCTTGTGCCAGCCTTTGATCAGATACTAGATTTTAATAGACAACCTACTTCATATTTAGGGATCCTTCCTCACTTTCCTATTGTAGTGGAGATTTCTCTCCTACTATGTGCAAAAGCACCTACCTTAGATCAGTCGGATCTAAGGATAGAGTTCATGGTGCAAGGGAGGAGCTCAACCTTGACTATTACAATAAGCGACAAATATTTATTTTATTTTTTATTTTATCATATAACTAGTAAAACAGAAATACAACATACCTTTCAATAAGATGGGCCATTGTAGTTGTTTAAGGATGTGATCCGATGACACCCACGATCCTGGTCTCCGTTTATCTCCAACAAGGGTTTTCACTGGGAAAGGGATCAAGGGTGACACAGAGTGATCTCGATGTGCAACATGGTATGGTGTGGTGAAAGGTGTGGGAAGTGAAAAGGTTTCTAGAGTTAAAGAAATTAAGGAATGTAAAGTTCAAAAGTTGTTGTGGGGAGACTTTAGCAATGTATTTATAAGATGATCCAAGGTTTTCTTACCCATGGTATTGACCCATGGTTTTTCATAGTGTATGGTATTTATCCATGGTTTTTTACCCATTCTCATTTGATGGTATTTTTGTCCTTTTTGGGAGAATGGGGGTTATATTGAAATAAATGCCCAATTTCCTTGTATTCATGGGGGAAGGAATAATGATGTTTTGGACCAATTTTGGTGGACTTTAATTGTGAAGGTCAAAATAGAGGAAATAATGGTGGGATTATGATCTATAATTATGGTTTGGACCATAGAGAGATATATGGATAATTTTTGGTGTTAATAGATTTCCCCCTGATGTGTGAGGCAAGAGCTCATCATATGGTTGACAGACATCATAGGATCAATGGAGAAATGGTGACAAATATGGAGAATCCGGAGGGAAAAGTGGAAGAGTCGAAGGGTCCTCATTCAAACTACAGTGGTTTTGGATTTGTATTACTTCTAAAAAATGGATGAGTTACATATAATCTCAGACATATATATGGAAGAGGCAAGCATACCCATGCTCGTATCAATGTCTTAATATATAAATGGGGATCAAAGCTCAAACAATGGGAGTCGATCAATACATACAACTGGAAGTGCATAATGGTGACCTCAATGGGAGGCTGAATACAAATACTGATATGAAGAACTGGTACATAGAAATAATGGAATTCTCTTAGATGCAATATCATAACAACAGATTCTTTGTTGGACCTGAAGGTGTACACAACTGTATGGACTCAATGACTAAGAGTTAGAATCTCTGAGGTACAATAAACAACATTTGATACTGGATATATACGGAAGCATGATACTGAGAGGATTTTGAATACTGTCGCCAATGCATCCCGGAGATCACAAGGGACATGAAACTCTATGGGTCCCAAAATAGACTCACCAATGTGCTAGATTCGAGTGACAACCAGAGTCTTCAACCAAATAATGAAGGAACCAATACCATGTATGAATCTCAATGGTGCGATAATGTAGCTGATGTCAAGCACGTGATACACAACCAACCCAAAAGGAACTAAGGACTCCTTTCAAGTGGTTCAAGGAACTCATCAATGAGGTGGATATAACCAAGATACAGGGACCTCTGGGTCTATCCTCTGGAATAGATGTGTTGACGTCAACATAGGGATACCTACAACTATCAAGGCAATGAGGTTTCCTTTGTATAAGAATGAGGGGGGAAACCAGAGACATGGAATAATAATGGGATTGAGACACTGAATGGGGAACAAGGGAAGGGGAGTACGGGGACTTAAAATTCCTTTGTTTAGAGTATAACAGTAGGGATGACCTGGCAGCATATGATATTGACTCATGGGGAGGGAATCATAGTTGTGGAACCGGGGAGAGGACTGCAATGGGAGATACTTGGGGAAGGTATTGGACAAGTGATATCTTGGGGATCCAAGGGAGACTCATCGCACAATACTTTGAACAAAGACAACCCAATGGGGGAAAGCTGCCATAATGGGAGAATATATGCAATATATGTGGGCACGGAAAGGCACCATTTGGGCCTTCTTCACAGTTTAAGGAGCTTGAAGAAGGGATATAAGTGTGCTCAATATGATACTGTTTCGTGGATTTTTTTTGAGCCCAAGATGATAAATGCTCGATGGTGTTTTCATTTTTAGAGAGTCTAAAAACATGAAGAAGACTCCAATGGGTCTCTTTTTCATGCAATAGTCTCCTAAGTCCACAAAAGGATAAAAGTGTACAACGGAGAACTCTCCTAGCCGAAAGGGGCAGAGAGACTTATTTTCCATAGGTAGTCCAACCAAGATGAAAAAGGTCAGACCTATACTGATTGGACGATCATTCAAATACTTTTACAAGCATGAATGAAACCAAGTTTGCTTGGCAATCTTGTCTTTATGAGAGGGCTAGAAAAGAGCTTAAATACAACTCATAAGTGATCTTTTTCGTATGTCAGGGTCCCAATGTCCAGAAAAGCATAAAAGGATACAAGGAGAATTGTTCCTAGCTGGAAGGTGCTAGGATGGTCCTTTTCTTTAACTAGTCTACATAGTCCAAAAAAGGGTTAAACGAGGGCAAATAGACGCCATTTCAAACACTTTAATGACCATGAAAGGGAGTAAGTGTGCTCGACAATCTTTTCATTCTTTAAGGAGTCGAAAAAAGAGCTTAACTGAAACTCCACAAGGCTCAGTCAAGCAAGGAGGAAGTGTCCGATGTACCAAAAGGGGTGATGTTGGGATTGGTTGACAAGGAGAACAAATAATAGTGGAACATTGGTGGGACCTCCTTGTGATATGGCGAATGGTAGTAAAATAACTTAGAATTTTCAATATGGATGGAGTGGAGGGCTCGTGAACGTTGCAATACTTAAGGGGTTTGGTTTTCCTGGTGGCATGCAAATCGAGGTAACTTCAGGAAATGGCCCAAAAAAATATGAGAGAACGAGACGTGAGTCCCATAGGTGTACAAAGGACCACGCGAGCCTCCGATGAGGTGGTGTTGTGGGATGATGAATAGGGAGGCGGTTTGGTAGGTCGTTTCTTCACCCTGGATATTTTTGCACAATGGCGGCAGCTTCCTATCCTTATAGAGGACTATCCATATGCTAGTATGGACCACTAGGGAGATCTGGAGATGCATCGACCTTCTAGACAGGTCTAGGGACTTGATGGTATGTATACATGACTCTTTGTGGTTTCAGACATATACAGTTTACTAGCATAATTGTATCTAGATCATACATATGGTATATCTGATGACATATTGTGTGCATGTGCAGACGTGGGACTGCACCCTCCAGTTGGATACCAACGACATAGGGACATGGTGGAGGGTCCACCTATTCAGAGGAAGAGGAGGCAACAGAGTGCTATGTTAGACTCACTGCAACTGGATGTGGAGCGGATATTAGAGGGGGTCGTCGATGATGGGTGGCAGTACCTAGACGATGATGTGATCACCACATGCTATAGAGATCCCTTGGAGTGGATCTATCTGATGAGCAGGATCGCGGTTATTGCTGAGTATGCCAGAGCGGCGACACACGGGGACATGTCGATGGAGGAGGAGAGCTCGGATGAGGAGGAGGACACTAAGGAGGACACGAAGTTAGAGGAGCATGAATCAGACTAGGAGCTTGTGATGCCACCCCCAATGCATTTGAGCATGGGGGAGTTTGTATTATATGTATGATCATATGATAAATCTTGCGGAGCTTCTCTTTTTGTACTGATGATGATGATATGATATGAATGCATGTGGATGCATATTCTTGTATTTTTATGTGTTTTATGAGTCTCTTGTTATAATGATGACTATGCCTATATGATGTATATGACATATGTATGCATGACTATATGATGATGCATGATGCAATTTATTTCCTATATGTGATGATTGATGTGCCACTCTAGAACATCATTAGCCATTTGGTCTGCTACACTATTGATATTTATGGGAACATGGATGGATGAAATGGATTCGAAATGTCTAACCAAGTGTCTAGTGCGCATGAATTTTATAAATACACAGGGATCACGTACTTGACAATAGTTATTCAACTAGGATACAAGCAGCTAGGAGTCTAAGAAGACATCAAGGAGACGAATACCTGAGTGAAGGGTGGCGGTCAGGAGACTAGTGACACTGTCGTACCTAACTTGGTTGTTAGTAGAAACACCAACACACTTTTCGTCGATATGGATCAACTCATGTCGAGGAATAAATGACCCACGCAACCAAGGCGAGATTAGGATACCAACTACTTGCACCACCAATGAAACCAACATAGGAGGGAAAGGTAGGATCCAAATGTAACAACCAAGGAAACAAATTGGGAGACAAGTGGTAAAAATGACGCAAAACAAGAAAGAAAAACTAAGATACAAGGGTATGCAAGTTGGTTGGCTTAGGCATGGAATCTCTTGAGGTAGATCCCATTGTGAGGATTCTTCAAGAGGCAACCATCAGAGTCAGGGAGGAGATATACCCCCTAGTCGAGACATATATGGATGACATAAGGGCCATACCACATGGATTCGAACTTCCCTTTTCTAGTCTTATCATTGTCTTGGTCATAAACAAGGATGAGGCCCCCCTTGTTAAAGGTGTGAGGGTGGACGTGGGAGTCATAATGGGACTTTAGCCGAGTCTTAGATGCTTCGATCATTTGGAGAGCAACGCGATAGTACTCATCAGTTTGCTCAATCATAAGTAGGCATTTTTCCAATGGTGAAGTATCAGGTAGAAGTTCGATGTCAAGACACAATGATGGAATCTAGCATTCAATGGGAAGAACCAGCTCCACACTGTGGATTAAATGGAATGGGGTAAAACCGATGGCGGTTTTAAGGATCTCTTCATCGTCACAAAAGGGGCAGCTAGATAGATTGGAGTGATCTTCCGCGGTCACTGAGGGGGAAGGACGACTGGAAGTGGAGATCATATAGATGGTGTTGTTGGTGTCCGAGGAAGAGGTTAAAGGGCATATATCATCGAGGACAATGATTTGATACTCACGGGAGTGCTTGCGAAGGGTCATGAGGAGAGACCGATACTTGGGTAGGTTTGGGAAATGATGGGAATAGTGATCGTATAGGAAACAAATTGTACAAAAGTGGTTGGTTCATAGCAATTTGTTATTAATCACAGGGATGGTTGGTACGTTGGCAACTGGAGCGTCGTAGGTCTCAACGATTGTTTGCATGTGGGTGCAAAGGAATGCCAAATCATGACAATTTTGCGTCACATGGCCTAAGACATCACATAAAGCACAAGTAGGAGGTGGGCATGGTTTTATCGGGGATTTCGATGCCTTTCCCCTAGTTTTGTGGGAGGAGGGGGCCAGTAGTAGATTCAAAAGCAGTCGGTTGTGTACCAGTAGGTGGGTGTGACACCGTATGAATAGGCTGGACTGGTGTTAGCATGATTTGTGGTGTCGAGGTCTGGGTGGGAGGATCAAGGTACCACATTGGAATGCCCAAAGTGAATCCCGAAAGGTCAAGCGTAGCCATGACTGGTTTACTAACAATTCCAGAAGGTGGAAAGAGGAAGGGGATGGTGTGTATGGGAAATGAACCCCTATAATTCCTTATGGTCTACAATTGGGGATACGAATGAGGTTGTGATGAGGTCAAAATTTTATCAGATGTGAAGGTGCACAAATATGATATGCCAATCGTAGAGGGAGGAGGTGGTAGGGACAAAAAGGTGTCAATCAAAGGGGCGTTGGTAAATAGGCCTGGACCAATGGAAGAGAGGGAGGGGATTGATACACTATCGATGGTGGTATTGATGGTAGGGAGTACATGCTTCAAAGTGGATGGGGAAGGACATCGACTCAGGGATGTTATGGTAATCCAAAATCCCTTATATTTTGCTCCTCGGACAAGATTATGTTTACACCATGAAAGATGTAGTGTCCACACTCTTTAGAGTGATGCATTTTCCCCATGATGGGAATATTGTGACCATTGATAATATTTCCTTGATAACACCTGATCATCATATGACTGTTAGTCATCAGACTTCCCTGAATGTCCTGCATGTTCTTATGGTTCCTTCCCCTTTATCGGTCATGTCTCTTAACTCTGGACATCATGTCTAAGCTCATTCATTAGTAAATCGATAGCTTCTTCTTATTATGGGAAATATTGAGGGGCGTCCCTCTAGTCTTTAGACATCATACTGGAGTAATCCAATCTTAAGCATAGTTTCATTCCCTTTCAAGCTCATTAAAAAATGAAATGGATCGCCCTCCCATTAAGTTGAGTATTCCACCAGATTTAACACTTGAAACTTATTTTCATCTGCCTATGCCATTTGATTCTTTATATTCCTGTACTTCTGGTGAAATTTTTCCCATTAGTAACTGGGAGGATTATTATATGAAGGAAAAGAGTAGGTAAACAAAATGAAGCTTAGGGGGCACATCTCCACCTTTTCAGACTAATTTTCATTCATCGGCCTCTGCCCTTTATGTTGGGGGCAAGATACAAACCTATGGACATCATGTTTGGAAAAAACCTGTTAATGGGTATCACCCTAACTATCGACCTCTACACATTGTTAGCCCTAGGGAAAGTTAGGAAGAATTTGGCCATAATTATGCTCAGGAAGATAAAAATTCTGGTTGCAAGACAAAAGGGGAGTTGTGAAGGAAGAAGAGCCGCAAAGGAAGAAGAGCTGCAACAGAATAAGAGTGGCGAAAGAAGAAGAGACACGAAAGAAGAAGAGTCACGACAGAAAAAGATTCGCAATGGAAGAAGATCCATGACAAAAGAAGAATATAGTAGTTGAAAAGGACAATTTGACAGATCGTGAATAAGGAGTTAGTTATAATAAAGCACGCTTTGGGAAATAAAGCATAATTGTATTTTGGGTCGATGGTGCCTATTTTCAGTTGCAACTGAATGTATGGAAATAGAAATCGCAGCCTATCGTCTAACATAAAAGAGTTGGTTGATTAAGACATGTAAAAATTATCAAAAGGAAGAACCCAAGTTGTGTGCGAGTTGGTCACTCCTGGTCATTTTTTGTGATTATTTTTTGACATTGTTTATTGGGTTCAATGGATTGTCAATTTGTTTGTCGTCGTTCTTATCGATATAGGGGAGTTATTTAGGTCAAGAATTGATCCAGGTTGTGTGCGGATTGACAATAAAAAGGAGAAGAGAGATGCTTATTGTTACACATAAATCTCGTCATCATCATGTGATGAGGTCCCAAGCATCAGTATGTGCCCTAAATCCCAAGTTGTGAAGTGAAAATACTAGCCCAGACATCAATCCTGCATATGAAATTCCAACACTGCTCCTGCCTTTAATTCAATAAGCGTTACCTTCTTTAGAAACGCCTTTAATATTTTGACAATAGGTGGTGCAATGACCTTTATCTGTTGTTCAAGGTGCGGTTATGCCCTGTCAGGGCTCTGTCATAGTGAGGAAGAAGCAGTGCACTTGGTAAAAAGTGAAAAAGAGAGGTTTTCGCGAAGCTTCTCGAAGGAAGACTTCATGGCACCTTTATCACTACACCCAAGGACCACTTGGACTCAAGATCCATCCTTTTGGGATCTCCTATCCACCTCACCCACCATTTACTCAACCATCCCTATCCTCCTAAGGCCTATAAAAGCAGGCTAATACCCCATGGTTGAGAGAGAGCAAAGTTATGTTGTTGCATTGACATTCTAGCCTAAATCAGTAGGGTGAGAATAGAGGGAGCAAGTTGGAGCTTTTGGGGAAAATATATTGGCATTATGAAGGAGTACATTAACACTAAGGCAAAGGTTTTAAACTTCTTCTTCATTCTTTAATGCAAAATTGGTTCCTTTCCCATAAAGTATTGTTATGTTATAATCATGTATTTTATTGTCGGATTCCTTAGTCACTGGCATAGAATAATGGATCATATTCTGGTGCTTTTGATCTCGTTGGATTTTTTCATGTGATCATGTAGGTACATCTGTGAAGAGCTATCATTATAGGAAACAACTGCACTATTCCATCAAAGAGACTCATTCCAGATCTCCACCCATTCTAGGGAAAGTCTTCCAATTATGTTGTGAAGCATTTGTTCTAGATCTGAACCATCCAAACTAGAGGAACAACTCTTGTCCGCAAGAGGTGTATTTTTCCTAGCTATAAATCTGGTGATTCTGCTGGGGAAGAGCTTTCAGTGCATCTGATCTTCCTTGGTCTTTAAACACTTGTCTAAAATCCAAGCTCCAATCTTTCATCAGTTAGATCTACTAGCTAATCTAGTGAGATATAGTTTAAGTTCAGCAGATCTACTAGCTGATCTAGTGAGATCTAGTTTCAGTTCAAGAGATCTACTAGTTGATCTAGTGAGATCTTGGTTTGGTATTAGCAGATCTGTTCAGATTTGAGTCATTCCTAGATTTTGTACTTCATATTCCCATCAATTCATGATTTTCATGCCAGTATTTCAGTGATTAACTTTGATTTTTTGCCATTCTATTGTTTCCTGACTTCTACAGCACATCGAACATGCACTTTGGGTAATAAGCGGTGCCACCTCCTGTGTTCAGTGATCAATAAGCGGTGCCACCGCCTATTCATAATAATCAGGAAACGATGCTGCCCCAGAATTTCTCTGTCAGTGACCCTCAAGAAGCAGTGCCAGGTAGGCCTCTTTAAGACTTGTCATTGCAAAGTTTGTTTTGGTTTTTGCTTTCCGTTATGAGTGTTTGGGCTTATTTGTAGAGATCCAAGTTGTTAAAATTCAAAGCCTAGATGTGGTAAATGCTTGTTTTTTTGAATTCAAAAAATCTAGGTTAGGCTCATCATCTTCATTGCTTGTATGCTTGGTTTTTTCACTTTTGAAAGGAGTGCTTGAAAGCTTTATCTCAGTTAGATCTCGTTCTTATTGTTTGTTAATACTGAAAAGGAAGACTTGCTTGTTGGTTTCTTGTTCTCATTTTTTCGTTAAGTTTACGAACGACTTATTTTTGCTTGTTGAAAAAGAAATGTTTTTGTTGAGATTTGGTTACAATTATGTTTGAAGACAAATTATTGGATCTCTGACTAGCCTCATAAACTTTCAGCTCTCCATTTTTTCTTCTTTCTTTTTACATTCTTGTCTCAATCAAAATAAAAAAGTATTAGTAGTTTTAAGTTAGATCTTTCCATTTTTGAAGAAAAATTGAAAAAGTACTTAGTATGCCTTAGTGTTTTTTGTCTTTCTTTTTAGGAAGAGAGATCTCACCCTATTTGCTTGCTTTCAAAGATTAGATTAGAAGTATCTTGCTTGTTTGTATTCTCAGAAAGTTCTGTTGAGTTAGATTGTTTGGGAAAGTTTTGGTTTTGAAACAAAATTGAAAAAGAAAACACTCTCTCCTTCCCGTAAGTAGGCATGCTTTGAATGGTAAAGTGAAAGAATTTTGCATATCATAATTGCATGGTTTTACATTTCTGTCATAACTCCATGCATTCACCTAACCGTTCAACTTAAAATTAATGGTAGTTATAGGTTAAAAATCTTAGTAATTTGAGTGATAAGTTAGTGACGTGTTTCGGTGTCGTAAAATGTAGGAGCTGTCATTTTTTGCCTGCATTGCAACCTTGGACCTACGCTATTCTTCCACGTACCGTCGGTATATAGAACGACCTTTCACATACCCTTGAGGTATATCTAAAGGTACTTCATGTACTCGATTGTATATGGAAGGCCCCTTGTGGGCGATTGTGCATTAGACAACATTACTACGGATTTGAACTCCCACGTACCTTGTGTATATCGGGAGGCTCTTTTAGGATTCCTGAGACCATCTGAGAAAATCCCTTTTGTTCATCTTGTTGGTGCAATACACCGAGGACAACACTCAGGGAGATTACTACGCACGTGTTGTCCTGGTAGTTGGGTATTCAGGTGAGGGACGATTGATCCTACTCACCGCGTTTTACTATTGGACCCTACAGTATATAGCAAGTTGCAAAGACTTGATAAACCTAGTGAGGAACCAGCTTATATCAGCCCCACTTGTCACTTAAGTTTGCTTGTGACCTATATCTTATGTAGGAGAAGACCTTGTGTGATTTTTTAGTTTTGAAACCCTAGGTTAGGTTTAGTGACTTTTACAATCTGGCTAAGTTTTGGTTGAGACGATTGGGAAGAAACCAGGGCTTGCCACTCGACTTTCCTCCTACTACAGGGGAAGGCCGAATGGAAGCCATAGATCAAGGTGCTGCAACTGACTCCCATGTGGATGGAATCCCAATTGTAGAAAGTAGATATCGATTCGCTTCTTATATTAATCCCTTGGTCCAACAGCCTCCTACGGTTGACACTTCCTTTCATTCTCTGATGGAATGTTGTATCGATAGTCCTGTTGAAACTGAATATGGCCCTAATGATCCTTTTTGGAGAACTTCTATGGGTCAAGCCATTTCCAAATTTGGGGTTACTAGACCTTCTTTTGAGAACCCTCCTCCAGGTGAGGATGAATATAGGATAATTCAAGCATCTCTTGATCGCGCTCGAAGTTTTCAAGAGAGGATGGAAAGAGTTTTGGCCATGCATTTACCTCATAAAGAACCTATGTCAGCTCTTTTACCCCATCTATCAGATCCATGGCCTTCTGGATATTGTTCACTTGCCGAGATTTTCGCTCATATTGAAGATGTCCCACCTCATGGTATGTCTCCTCATAATCCAGGTCAAACCTCCAACCCTACAGTTTTAGATCTGAGGCCTGTTTCTAGTCCTCCCATACCCTCTATAGCTAGGAGGAAATCGTTAGCTCAAATGGTGTCAATACATTCCAACACCGGGGGGCAACCCCCGAAGCAAGTTACATAATCTGTTAGTGGAGTTTCTACTAGTACTAAACAGACTTCTGTTGTAGGAAAACCCGCAGTGGTTATTCCTCCTACCCAATACCAATATGGTAAACCCTCTGTCGAGTTTAGGCCAACCCTTAAGGGCACAACCTATAGTCAATCAGTCTTCTTGGGATTATGGTTACCCAGGGAATCAACTACCTGTAGCAAATATGAATTATCAACCTACATCTATAGGAACTATGTATCCTGGAATCCCTTACCCTGGAAACACGTTTACGCCATGGGGGAAACCTAATTGGTCCTACATGCCAATAATGGGAGGAATGCCTATTCTTACTACTGGAGGTGCCAGAGGGCCACCTTATGGCGTCCCACCCTTTGGAGGGCCACCAAGTGGAGGCCCACCTGGAGGAGGTCTGCCTTATGGAGGACCACCACTTAGAGGCCCACCTTCGGGGGGACCACCACCCAGAGGCCCATCTTCTAGGAGTCCACCACCTGGGGTCCACCTTCTAGAGGACCACCACCCAATGGACCACCACCACCCAGAGGACCACCACCTGGAGGCCCACCACCTCCAGGTGGCCCTCCTCTTGGAGGCCCATCAACCAACTCAACAGTCGATATACCAGTAAGCTTATGGTCCTATTGGTACACATATGCCTTATCAATACTACCAGTATGTCGAACCTAATCGACAACTTCTTTTCCTAGCAACTTTGGACCTGCCTGATTTGTCCAAGTTGATAAATGGTCCCATTCAGCACAACCCTTCATGGCCTGGTATTCCAGTCACGTTACCATCAGACATTCCAAAGTTTGATGGGAAGCAAGGAGTGATCCCAAAAATCATGTCATGACTTCTCATCTATGGTGTTCTTCGAACTCCTTGATGGATGAATCTATTCGTTTGAGACTCTTTCAACGAACTTTGACCGGTACAGCTGCAAAGTGTTATATTGAACTTCCATGGCATTCGTTTGTGGATTTTAGCTCATTGGCAACCATTTTTCTCACACACTTTCAACTACCCATTTGTTATGAAATGGGTATGGACCTTTTGACCTCACTTCGTCAAAATACCTCCACACACATATAGGATCATATCCTTGAGTGGAGACACTGGAGACGACTTATTAAAGCTCCCATCCCAGACCAACTGTTAGCTGATTGGTTCATGAAATCCTTGTTTCCTCCTATTTCCTGAGACGTGGCTATGGGTGGTGTTGTTACTGAAGAGCAGGCTATCAATCGTGCTTAGTATCTGGACTTGGTATATTCCCAATCCGAAAATTTGTATGACCTAATCCCTCAAACTCCTCATCCCAGCATGGACCCTGCCAAGCCATTCGTAGAGACTCCTGTTGATGGAGTTGTTGGTTCAATCCAACCCTCGTTAGCAGCTAAACCTTCCAAGCAATCTGATGCTTCTGCTACTACTCCTTCAACTCCTACCATTTCCGCTGAGGTAAATGCTATACAAAGTACATAAACACCCGGCAATAAGAAAAAAGAAAAAGGTAAAAATAAAAAACCTGGAAACCAACAGGAGAATCCCAAGGCTACGGCCACAGAGAATGATAATAAAGGGAAGAGAAAAGCTAAGTATCCCTGTCTATTGTGTGGTGGTGCTCACTTCATGAAGGAGTGCCCTCATCGTGAAGAGATTAGTAAATTTTTTAAGAGTAACCCTACACCAGTGATGCTTACTGATCCTTTCCCATCTCAGCAACAATTGATAGACCACAAGTCTAATCAAGGGACCTCCGGTTCTACGGAAGAAAACAGAATGATGTCCTTAGATACCATCAATTTGAAGACTCGTAGTCATTCATACGATAAGCCGATAGAGAAGAAGGATGAAAACCATTCTTCTGAGAAAGTTCCTTCTACTAGTTCCCCCCCATTATCGTCTAATAGCCCTCTCGTGATCGAAAAACCTAATCTTGATTTGATTTTACGACCACCTAAGGCTATCCTTAGGAAGGTTGTTTTTAATCCCAATGCCCGAGCTGCGCAAGTCTATAATGTTGTTGAAGCTTTAGCCTAGGAACCTTGTGCGATGTCTACCTTTGAGGTACTCCAAAGCTGTCCAACGCAGCGTAAAAACCTGCTAATGGATTTGGGGGCATTAGACCCAGATAACACCAACTTAATCCATTTCAATGTGGAGAACTATAAATCTAGATTACCTCACCAACTTGCATTTCAAATTGCCTCTAAAGTAGTTGGGAGAAAGGTCCATCGGACCATTTTGGATGAGGGAGCTTCAACCTTAGTTTTGTCTATATCCTATTCGAGAGCCATTGGTTCTCCTGAGCTTACAAAGTCTCCTACGACATTAAAAGATTTTGATGGACGAGGTTTCTAGCCTCATGGTCTATTACCATCCCTTTCAGTCAAGCTTGGGGACAAGACTGTTTCCATTCAGGTGTAAGTAGGTTGTGCCCTGTTGGATTACAATCTCCTATTGGGGAGAAACACATTCTATGCTATGACTGGCGTCGCTTCAATAGTCTTTCGAACTCTCCAGTTTCCTCATTTGGGAAAAATTGTAACTATCAATCAACTTGACTTTTGTTCACCAGATGTTACTGCTCCCACCACAAATAACATTCCAATGCTAGGTCAGGTCCCTGCTCCTTATCAGTCGATTGGGGTAGGTATGTTGAAGAATTCAACCCTTATGGGAGTATTTCCTTCAGCCCCTCCTAGAACGGAAGTGGCGACCGTGAACATGATTTCCATGACTAGTTATAGTCCTAAAGGAAAAGAAGTTGTTGAGTCATCCTCTCTTGGACCCTATGAAGCGCTGTATGATGTTGTCCAATTTGCCTCCGTTGTCTAGCCAGATGATCTTCATTTGGTAGCTTCGGATCCTTACCACTTTCCCTACTAGATAGAACCCTCTCTTCCCACTCTAGACTATCTCACATGGACTTTTCCTTTGGATGAGTCCATCATGGAGATCATGAGTGTGAATGAACCTATATGGGAAGATCACCATCATCGATCTTCTTTTCTTCCCAATGCTAGTTCGGTAGGTTTTGACCTTGTATCCCTTATCAATACTGATATTGTCACCCATCCACAAAAACCTGTATTGTTGCAAGACATAGATTCTGAAGGAAATATTTGCAACATCACTAAGACAACCCCGATTGACATATCAGTCAAGCCCGAAACTGTTGAGCACGTTCACGTAGGCCAAAACTGCTCGACGGAGAAAACTGAAAATTTTAGAGCTCTTTTCAAAGAATTCCTTGATATTTTTGCTTGGACTTATGAGGAGATGCCTGGGATTGATCTGTCAATTGTTGTACACGAGATTAAGACCTATCCCATGGCAAATCCTATCCGACAAAAATTACGTCAAATCCATCCTAGGAAGGCTGCGGCTATTAAAGCTGAAGTAGAAAGACTTCTAAAGGCGGGGTTTATTTATCTCGTACCCCTGACGGAATGGGTATGTAACATTGTCCCTGTAACCAAAAAGCAGAGCACTATTAGAGTCTGTATCGATTTTCGAGACTTGCATAAGGCTTGTCCTAAGGACAATTTCCCTACTCCACACATCGATTAGATCATCGATAACTGTGTTGGGAGCGTCATCTTTTCTTTTATGGATGGCTTTTCTGTCTACAATCAGATAGAGAAGCTGCCTACCAATCATCATAAAACGACATTCATTTTCCCGTGGGGAACCTTTGCATATCAAAAGTTACCTTTTGGCCTAAAGAACACCAAAGCTACATTCCAATGAGCCATGTCCTATGCCTTTCATGATATCAAGCACATCGTGGAGTCGTACCTTGACGATCTACCTACTCATTCGCAACAACGGGAGGACCATCTAGGGCACCTTAGAGACATTTTCCTTAGGTGTCGTCATTATAATATACCACTGAATCCACACAAATGTGCCTTTTGTGTTGAGACTGGACACCTTCTTGGCTTCATGGTTTCCAAATATGGCATCCAGATTGATCCTCTGAAAATTGCTGCTATCCTGGTCTTACCCGCTCCGACAAACATTATTGAACTCCAAAGTTTGCAAGGGAAGGAAAACTTTATTTGTCATTTCATGTGCAACTTCATAGAGAAACACATGCTTATATGCGTCTCCTGAAGAAGGACATTCCATTCTTGTGGGATGACCAGGCCCAATGAGCCTTTGATAATTTGAAACACGTGCTAACCCACTCACCCGTGATACACCCCCAAGATTACTCAAAGGACTTTCTCTTTTATGTTGCCGCATCCACCACTACCATTAGAATGGTTCTAGCATAAAATAATCCCAATGACCAAGAACACGTGATATATTACTTGAGTAAGAGTCTCATTGACTCTGAAACCTGTTAGTCGTGTGTGTAGAAGTTAGCTTTGGCCACAGTCATTGCTGTTCAAAAAATTTGTCATTACATTCTCCTTCATACCACAACTGTACTCGCAGATCAAAACCCTATGTACTACATTCTAACTCGTGAGGTACTAGGGGGGGAATATTCTCATTCGATTGTCATCCTACAGGAATTTGATCTTGAGTTCACCAAGGCTAATTCAAAGAAATCCATGGTTTTCACGGAGTTGATGTGTGACCTTCCCTGTGCTTTGACAGAAGTTGAGCCCAATGATTCATTCCCGAATGAATTCTTGTTTTTGATAAGAACAATTGACCCATGGTATGGATATTTTATCATCTATCTCTAGACTCAAATATTTCAGTCGGACATATCCTGTGACGATCGTCATCGTATCTGTCACCACGCAAAGTACTATCTCATTCTGAATGATACATTGTACCGACGTGGTATTGATTATATTCTTCGATGATGCCTTACACATGAAGAGGCTCAAACGGTTTTGAATGATTGCCACTTTGGAGCATGTGGCAGTCATCTTTCTAAGACGGCTATAGCCCAAAAAATCCTTCGTGCTGAGTATTTATGGCCTTCGATCTTCAAATATTGTCATGAGGAGATTAAGAAATGCGCACCCTATCAACACTTTTATCCGAAAAAGCACACCCACACTGCTCCTTTACACCCCGTCATTGCAGTTGGCCCTTTTTCCAAATGGGGTATTGATTTTATGCATTGTAATCCTACCTCAGCTGGGGGGCATGGTTACATCATCGTAGTCGTGTATTATTTCACAAAATGGGCTGATGCAATGCCTACATATGTCGAGGATGGTAAGACCTCCACCCTCTTTTTATTCAACCATGTGATATCTAGGTTTGGAATCCCGCAAGCTATAGTCACTGACCACGGATCTCATTTCTGGAATCAGATGATGGCTGACCTGAGTGCTAAGCTGGGTTTTCTCCATGAAAACTCAACTCTGTATTACTCGCAGGCTAATGGTAAAGTCGAGGCCATTAACAAAGTTTTGAAAACTATGTTGCGTAGGATGGTTGGAGATCACAAATCCAACTGGCACTTGACTCTCTTTTCCGCACTTTGGGCTTACAAGACTTCAGTAAAAATGATAACTAGTTTCACACCCTTTCAGCTGGTCTATGGACTGGAAGTTGTCCTTCCTATCAAGTGTCAAATTCCATCACTTAAACTTGCAATAGAACTTCTCCCAACACTTCTGCCGAGGAAGAAAGATTTTCATACTTGACTAACCTTGATGAAAGTAAAAGAGATACTACCTTGGCCAACGAGGCACACAACAAATGCATCAAGGCATAGTATGACAAGTATGTTCAACATCGTGTCTTCAATGAAGGTGACCTAGTCCTGACTTACGATCAGAGACATGAGAAACTAGATAAGGGAAAGTTCGAATCCATGTGGTACGGTCCCTTTGTCATTAGTAAGGTCTTAGAGAAAGGGGCTTATGAGGTCATAGATTATGACGGGATACCCTTCGGGCAACCTTGCAATGGGTTGTACTTGAAGAGGTACTATGCTTAAGACATTTATGTATGGTACCTTGTATGTATGTATATTTGGCTTTCAGTGTGTTTTGTCATTTTCAATATGGTTTTGAGTTCGATGTCCATACTATTTATACCATGTTTTGGTTATGTGGATTGGATGGATTTCTATGGTTTTGCTTATGGTGCATGTCATCATACCTTGAACCTTGCTTCAAAGGCTTGGGTGTTGTATTCCCCAGCTCAGGGTTTAATCAGTTCAGGAGCGGTTTGTATTGGTTCGGCTACCAACAACATTGGCGAGTATCAAGCAGTGACAGGTTTACTCACCGAGGCTGCATCTCAGGACATTCATGATTTGGTAGTGTTTATGGACTCTCAACTAGTGGTTTGTCATGTAAATCATGTTTACACCATCAAGAACCCTACACTTCTCCGCCTCTTTCAGAGAGTGCGTCTGTTAGAAAGTTCATTCGATTTAATCACTTACAGGAATATCCCTAGGTCTGATAATATGATTGTTGATTCATTGGCAAATTTCATTCTAGATTGGCATATCACCCATACATAACTTGTTAAACCAAACATGGTCAATCATAAAGTAAAATGGACTGTAGAAAACATGTAAAACTAATGTAAATATAATTAATCCATTTTAAGCACATGTAAACACTGGAACTGAGTCTGTGTGTGTGTATATATATATATATATATATATATATATATAAAGTGTTTTTACAAAAAATATGGTCACGAGACCTCATCTGAAGCACTGTGGCTTTCAGGCATACAAATGATACAAAAATCCTGAAGCTAGCTAGCCTTCAGAGATACATCATGCAAACCACTCTAATGGTGCTCATGGTAGCACATAATGGCCCTTTCTACCCTATGTAGCAAGCGACTAAAGTGACCTGATACTCTCGCTGTATGTTTTTGAGACCTCCTAGGGAGGTAATCTATAGCAGCATCTAGGATTTCTAGAGTCAGTCAATCCAGGTTCAACTCCATCTCCGTGAGCTCATCAACCCCTCTATGGACAAAGCGAGCTCATGCTCTCCTATCCATTGGAGAAGATACCCCAAGTCGTGCATAACCAACATCTGCATGCAAGTTAGGTCTTGTTATCATCCATAAAAATCATAAAACATAAAAATATTAAAACATAATCAACATCTTAGGTATTGATTTTTACCAATATCACCCCACTGAGCGCCAGGTGGTAGTGGTAGGTTGGGATCTCCTTGGAATTCGGTCCCCACATAGGCATAGTCCTCAATCATGAGGATCTGATCACTCAACCAATGGAAGAAGGGAGCCTCAAACTTGAACCTCCCCCGCCACCTCCTGTGCGGGCCATGATCTCCACCCACCATAGCATGCGGGGGTCCCTAGCTCTAAGATCTGTGAATACCACTTGGGGCCTCAAGAGGGGTACCCTCTCAAAGAAGAAGCATGCTAGGATGGTCCCATACCTGAACCACTTCAGCTCTCCTTACCGACATTTCGTCAACTGATCCTTGAATACAGGCTGTAGTGCTTCAGCCTAGTTGAATATCATGGATGCCATGGCCTCCAGGGCATACAACATATGTGCTCGGGATGCTTGGTGGGGCCCTTGGATCCTAGCCACCCTCTTCATAGTAAATAGAACTGTCAAAAGCGGTAGATCCATCACAGCCTTGATAGGGATATTCTTACCTGACTTTTTTGTACCTGGGAAACAATGGTGATCAATAAACTCCTGTGTAGTCACGTCCCCACCTCGGGAACCCGTCAGAGAAATAGATGCTCCTTGTCTAGACATCCCTGTCAAGAAATAGATATCTTCCACCTCCATAGTCACGATATGGGGTCCCACCTCAAAATGTTGTTGTTCTAGATTCCACATTCGTAGGATGTACTCCAGTAAACCTGCATGTGAAACCATACTAGGAGCGCGAAAGAATTTTAAGAGGCCACAGACTCTCAAGGAAGCTATGCAACCCGCATCTCTTGCGGCACGAGCATCGTCATCATCATGTTGTCTCTCCTTCCAAGTCACCATTTTTGACCAGATGACCTGTCAAAAACCATTAATGAGCCATTTAGAAGCATATTCCACCATTAAAAATGCTTGAAAACGTTTTATTTGACTAAGGCATATGTTTGTTGAACCTCACGAATGGCACTGCGCCTGTCCCTTTAAGACATAACAGTTCCATCGCCTGAACAAAACTAAAAAACCACGGTTCTTATCGGGCACCACTCTTCCCGTAAAGGCCAGAAGTGGTGCTTGCCATGCATTTTTTAAGGGTTGCTCTTAAGGCTCCAAAACCAAAGAAAAATAAAAAAAATGGAAACCACAGAAAGGAAGAGGAGGGTTCTAGCTTTTACCTGGATCTAACGATGCGGAAAACGAATGGGTGATGGCTCCACAATCTTTGACTGAAATCTACACTCCAATTCTCCCAAAATGCTCTCCAAGGTTTGGTAAATGGTAAATAGATTGGTTTTTTACTATTTACTTAGCTTTTATAACATATTTTTAGGGTTTTTTTAATATTATTTTAATATTTTCAAATCATTTTTATCAAAAATCCCCTTTTACATAGTTTATAAAAGTCATTTTAAATATTTTGGGAGGCTGATAGCCTTTTTAAAAGTCTTGCAGGGACGGAAATAAACAGTTTTGTTTATGGGGAAGTTCAATTATTTGACTTTTTCGTACTTCTAAAAAACGGAAAAGGTCCTTGAGTGTTCATTCCGACACTTTGATCACACTCCCAAAACCTAGTATCAAAGTTTCGAGTCTTTTTTCGATTCTTTTTAGGCTCGTAAAACCTATTCATCGCGCAAAAGAAACCTATTGGAGTCTTCTTTAAACTTTTTTTGGACTCCCTAAATGTGAAAAGATTGTCGAGCGCACTTGTCTCCTTCACGCTCGTAAAAGTACTTGAAGAGTCGTCTTTTCGACAGTAGTTTATCTCTTTTTCGGTTCGAATTGACTATTTACGAAAAATGACCCTTTGGAGTCTTCTTCTGTATTCGTTCAGAGTCTCTAAAACATGAACAATACCGAGTTAACTTTCATTGGACTCGTTAAACTAAACACTAAGAGACCCTCTTGTGGGAACGAACCACTCCTTTCTTAGGTTTGTCAAACATATGAGAATGGACTTGTCTTCGGATGAGCTACAATGAGTATTTTTTACCCTCTTTGAACTCATAAAAACAAAAAGAGGCACTCATCAAATATGATGGGTAAATTAAAGGAATAGAATCAATTCATTTTGCAAATAAAATGGTAGTTTGTCATCACCTTTGAACATGGCACTTATCTGCATTTCATTCAGTCAATTGGGTATTCAGCTTGTCTCTGAGTTGATCCACTTTCATGAGTCATGTCACTCCTTTGAGTCTTTCAAAGAATGCATTGTCCAATGTCCCATTATCTTCTGCCTCGTCGATTCAATGCTACCAAGTCTATTGTCGTGTCGCCCGATGTTCAAAGGGAAGTTTAAAGTTTACCTCTGCAATCAAAACAACCTTTTGTGTCAGTACCTTTTGAGTCATTCCTATGGTTACATTGTCTACAACATTCCATAACTTTGTTCTGAGTTTCATGTCATCGATGTGGGATTCAACTTGGCCCTCCTTCGATGAGACTATTCTTGTCAACCTCAGCTCATCGTCTAGGAACTAGTCTTAGAAACAAGTTTAGTACCTTGAGGTATATATGCCTCAATGATAGATTCTCTCACTCTCGACATAGGTTCACATCATTGACCTTTGATCGATAGACTCGACTGAGTGTTCGACATCAAATCATCTATTCACACTCAGGAGATTGTACTAGGGTACCTTGGGAATCACTGACATCAATGGTGATTTCCCTCGCACTTGTTAACAGTTCACCTCATTGACCCGTAATCAAGTGGTTTCTACCATGTTCGACTTCAAACCATTGTAATCACATGGATATAATCGTACTTTGTGGAAGACGAGACGAGGACCCTGGGTATCTATGAAAATCATTCATATCTTTCTCCCCAGGTTGCGATGGAGTATATTGTATGAAGTCCCAGCATGGATCCACCTTTATATGGTCGTGGTTGTGCTGGAATTTGTGTTCATTTGACATAGATCTACGATGTATTTCTGGTAGCTATGTCCCAAGTTTGAGTCCTCTATCACATGGATCTATGATGTATTCTAGTAGCCATGTTTGTTAATCTCTCTCATGGATCTCCCTTGTATTGGTTTGCAGCCATGATGAGGACACCTTTTCTCATGAGTCAAAAGTATTCCTGGTTGATGATGATCTCTGATCAAGTCGATCTTTGCCTCGAAGTGATAACTTGCTCTTTCAAAGCTCTCACCTATCATATCCCTCTAGCCTCATTCTTTGGGGGGAATTCGGTTTCACCTAAATCTTATCATCATCATGTGATGAGGTCCCAAGCATCAGTATGTTCCCTAAATCCCAAGTTGTGAAGTGAAAATACTGTCCCAGACATCAATCCTGCATATGAAAATACAGTACCACTCCTGCCTTTAAGTCAATAAGCATTGCCTTCTTCAGCAACGCCTTTAATATTTTGATAGTAGCCAGTGCCACCACCTTTATCTCTTATTCAAGGCGCAGTTCGTCCCTGCCATCGCTCTGTCATAGTGAGGAAGAAGCAGTGCCCTTGGTAAAAAGTGAAAAAGAGAGGTTTCCACGAAGCTTCTCGAAGGAAGACTTCATGCCACCCTTATCCCTACACTTGAGGACCAGTTTGACTTGAGATCCATTCTTTTGGGATCTCTTATCCACCTCACCCACCATTTACTCAACCATCCCTATCCTCCCAAGGCCTATAAAAGCAGGCTCATACTCCATGGTTGAGAGAGAGAAAAGTTATGCTACTGCATTGACATTCTGGCCTAAATTAGTAGGGTGAGCATAGAGGGAGAAAGTTGGAGCTTTTGAGGACAAGATATTGGCATTGTGAAGGAGCACATCGACACTAAGGAAAAGGTTGTAAACTTCTTATTAATTATTTAATGCAAAATTGCTTCCTTTCCCATAAAGTATTGTTGTGTTATAGTCACGTATTTTATTGCCGGATTCCTTAGTCACTGACATAGAATAGTGGATCATATTCTAGTGCTTTTGATCTTGTTTTCTTTTTTCATGTGATCATGCAAGTACATTTGTGAAGAGCTATCATTACAGGAAACAACTGCACTATTCCATCAAAGAGACTCATTCTAGATCTCCACCCATTCTAGGGAAAGTCTTCCAATTCTATTATGAACTAGTTGTTCTAGATCTGAACCATTCAGACTAGAGGAACAACTCTTGTTTGCAAGAGGTGCATTTTTCCTAGCTACACTTATCTAGAGGAACGATCCAATCCGTGTGTGGATTGAAGGTTGAGAGAAGAACAAGAGACATACACAGACCCAAAACCCAAGAGCATGAGAGGAGAGAGATATGTACAAATTGTAAAAGATATATAAGGAAGAGTCTGCAAGTTGAGTGCGTAGACCAAAGGTGCTAACCTAGTTCTCATGCCAGATGAAGAGCACCTTTGTGGTTTTTCCTGGCCGATGGGTTTCCACGTTAAATGTTGTCTATGTGTGCCTTTGGTAATTATATTTATGTCGAATGCATGTATGTTGTGAACTAGTTTATCTAAATATGTTGCACGATGTATGTTTATGAATAAACCAATATATAAATATATGCCGCATCGTTAATAGATTGAATATGTGATGAGGCTTTTATGTTAAATGTTGTGATCTATGTCGACGGATGAGTAGATTGCTATATTGAATGAATAAACAAAGAACAAGAAGTATAATTATCACCTTCAGTTTATAAATCCCCACATAACTGCATAAGCCTGGTTCTGGAAGTTCCCAATAGATATATCAAGTGAGAATGTATCAACGTTGCAGGTGTTGTCGACGGGTCCTGGTCTGTCAGGTCGATATCTCGAGCTTTGTTGATGAACAATGGGATATGAACCTGGGTCAACCAGAAGCACGCCAACAAATGGTTATGTTGTCAGGAACTTGAATCATTTTGGTGGGGACATGTTGTGGCACCCGATGAAGCCAAAAATTCAAGATTGGGTGGAATTTAAGGCACTAGATTTTGCATGAGAAGAAAGTGAAGGATCTCAGCTGAACCCAACATAGTGGTTGTAGCGATACCTTTATACTGATATTATTGAGATTTTCTTTAGCCAGTTTCCCATTCTGTTGTACGATTGGTTGTTAAAGTTGACAACACAAAAGAAAAAATTTCAAGGACAAGAACCGATAGAGTGGATCCCTCAGCTGATTCAGTGATTGAAAAGTATTAGCAACCCTATATCTAGGGTTGTTGATTTCTGGGTTGACAATGTTTTAGAAGGACACATCACTGAAATTGTTGTCGACACTATAAGGTCATATAGTGAGATCAAAAACCAAATTTTCTAAGGACCTAGAGGACGATACCTAACATCTTTAAAGACTTGGATCAATGTGCTCGTAGGTGAGAAAGGGATCCTGAGAATGGAGTCCGATAAGTAAAGAGTTATGCACAAAGACCTAGGATATGTCACAAAATAAGTTTGACAAAAATGGAGCAGAGTAAGTTGAGATGTTTACTAGTGATAGCGAGACTGAAGTAGAAGGTGAACGTCTAAGAAGAGGGAGAAGGTTTCGGTCAAGAAATAGGAGAAGGACTACAACCAGAAAAGGAAGTTGCAGTATGAATGGAGGAGAGGACTACGAATTGGCATCGCACTTTGATGAATGTTCACGCAAGGAGGAAGATGAATACCATCCTATATCTTAAAAAGAAGAAGAATAAGAATACACAGATCCAGATTACGAGTACACCATACCCACAACCCCACGTACATCCTCAAAGGTATGACCTAGAAACTCATCACCCAATGGTTTTGTTAATCAAGTTAACAATATTAGTGGAAATAGTAGACAAGGGGCTCCCACCAGCCAAACATTTTATACAACAATACCAAGAGAAAATATAATGGTTGGGAATGATAAAAGTTTCCAACCTTAAATGGAAATAGGTTAGAAGACCCTGAACAACATTGGTTTCTATGTGAATCTGTGTGGACCATGCGGTAGGTCCAAGATGAATCCATCAAGAAATCCCAAATGATCACAACCCTTATAGGTCATGTGTTGGATTGGTACTTGAAATTCTCTGTGGTTCTGACAGGAGTCCCATAGAAAATGTTAGATCAAATGTGGGTAGGATTAATATATGAGTTCAAAAAACCCAAATCATAGTTGCAATGTATTGCAAAGATAAAATAAATCAAGCAATTACCTACGGATTTTGTTTGGGAATTCGACCAAAGATTCAAGACACTGATGGCCAAATCAATCTTTCAAATGCCGGACATTCAACACAAGGAATGGTTCATTGCGACGTTGTTACCTCACATCTAGATTCCTTTGATGTAGCAAAATATTGTATCTCAAACTGAGGCTTTGGAGTTGGTTATGAAGTTGGAATCCTCATCGGTTGGAGATACTGGTGCAGTATTGATGCAAATACAATTGCAACTAGCCAACCTTACACTATAACTTCAAGATATCAAGAAGGGGAAGGAAGTGCAAGAAGAACTATGGTGTACCAGATGGTGTACCAGATGCAGAATCTAAGAACACCATAAAGATAACTTCCCGACATTTATAAATTATGTCGCATCGAGAGCACCAAACCCGATAAATACACAAGGGCTTCCTTGGTGTAGAATTTGTCAAACTAGAGGGCATTGGTCAAAAGAATGTTTATACTTAAAGAAGATCGTAAGTGAACCATCCAACTTATAGTGTAAATTATGCAGATCAATTGACCATGATGAGAAATACTGCAGAGCATATCAGTTGTTGCAGGAGAAAACAATTGATGCCTATTTATTGAAGAATGGTGAACAAATGCAGGTTTAGCAAGCTCAGACTCAATATCCATAGGCTCAGTATCTTCAGGCCCGATATCCACAGAACCAGTACCTGCAACAACAATACCCTCAACCCGGGGGGTGGAGTTTTTAGAGGTCGAGGACAAGGAGGAGGACTTTGTCCTGGAAGAGGCTAGATTATATGTTATAATTATGGGTATCCTGGACATTTTGCCAAGGACTGCATGATTCCTACTACGACATGTTCGTACTGCAAATATTTTGATCATACTATCAAGGAATCTCCTCAATTGATTGCGATATGGAAAGCTAAGAATGTGGGAAACCGTAATCCACCATAGAATCCAAATATGAACCCAAATCAGAATATCTAGAAGATATTTGTTGAATCAAGGGAGACACATATTGTTCTCGTGATAAGAGGAGGTGTTGTGACTGGGGCAGATCAATAAACACCATATGGATAACCGCAGGTGTGACCAACAACACAAAAGAAAGCACCATTTGACATTTGAAAAGAAAAGGATGTATTCTTAGACACATGATAAGAATTCATTGGCATGGATCAAGCGTCGACTTCTGCTGCTACACCACCTGAAGGACCAATATAGGGAATACCTGAAAGATCTGACTTGTTGTTCCGAAAGCAATGGACTTAAAAGGTTAGTAAACTAAAAGAATTATTTAAAAGTTGTTTAGCACTAATGCAATATATATATGTTGCCGCAAAATTAACAACTTTGATAGAAGAACCTCAAGTAGAGGTGCGACAAAAAAAAGGGTTAATTATATTGGAAAATGATTGAATTTGGTCGAGAATTGAGAGTGACTTCCTTAATAGAAGATTACGACATGGACTATATTATTCTAGAATTGGGCTTTGATGTTAACATTTTGACTAGACATACTTGGGAGAGTATGGGGAAAGCAAGACTCATATGGTCTCCTGTCTAGCTCAGGTTAGCAAATCAATTGAAAGACCTACCTATCAATCAAGTGACTTAGGTTCCTGACGAGATATAAGGACTCAAAACTTATGGCGACTTCGAAGTGATTGACATTCTTGATGATATAAATCCATATCCCGCACTTCTAGGGATCGATTGGGAAATTGATAATCATACCATTATCAACTTTAAGAAAATAATCTTAACATTTAAATACTCAGAGTTAAGAGTGGTCGCAACAATTGATCCATTGGAAGGTCAGAGATATGTCGAGCAGGTGAATAATGAAGGGAAAGGTGGGTATCTCGAAAATATATATAACATTACTTCTACAATGGATGATTATGTGAACCCAAATCCCAACGAAAAGCTCAGTTTGTGCATATTTAGTTCATGCACATCGAATTCTAGAGAATCTTTGGAAAACCGGAAGAACCCATTGCATGAAGTGTCAATGAGAAGATGCACAAGAATTACACAATATATGCAATGAGTAGGCATCAAGGTAAGTTATCTACTGAGATATGAAGGCTTACCTAACCTTGCATCTTTTCTTACAGAATTTGAAGGAAGAGTTTCAGAACCTCAATGCTTATCGACTCTAGATTTTGCGCTGAAGGCTACACATGCCAGATGGTGAGTCGCACGTAATTTTTTTTTTTTGTTATCTCAGAATAGACTCAATGTCGGAGATCGATGTCGATCTGATTTTGAGAGAATTTCAGCTATACAGGTTGAAAGTACACAAGATTGACTAATCATGTCGAGCATATTGAGTATTTTCTTGGGACATGGGAGGCATGTACGCAACAAGAATGGGTCCATCAGTTCATACACACACTAGACATGATACCAAGGAATTGGTACACGTCGATTGAGATTCAACGCGTGACAATTGAATGGGAAGAACTAGCTACCAACTTTACACACATGTTTGAGTTTGTTGATGACCATCCATCGATTGATGTTGCATTACAAGTAATCAATACGAAGATATTTAAAGACATCTTGGTGTTGATCAAGAAATTTAATAATAGCAGTGCGATAATCTAACATTGAATGGAATGCTATAATATAACGGGTGAGCCAGATGATGATGACCCACGAGACATAATTAACATCCCAGAGTCTGAAGGTACTCGCGCAATGCAAGGTTTTCGTATTTCAAGTAACCAATTCTTAGTCCGTTGAAGGTCAAGAAAGTAAATATTGCATCTCCAGAGAATCTAAAGTTCGCCAATATTGGATATTATTGGGACAATGAAACTTTTAGGAAGATCACGGACCTACAACATGAATTTCAAGATCTGTTCCCTACAAAAATTTCAGAGATGAGGGGGATTGTCGGGGGCCTTGGAGAGATGAAGATACCAATAAAGCCCAACACAAATCCTGTGAAGCAATGACCATACCATCTCAATCCACGGTATAAAGAAAAAGTTAAGATAGAGTTAGATCTAATGTTGCATGTGGGTATCATAGAAACACTTGAAGAATCTGAGTGGATCAAGCCGATGGTAGTGCAGGATAAGAAAACTGCTGGTGATCTACGTATTTGCATCGACCTAAGGAATTTGAATGATGTCAGATTGCGCGACCCATTTTCGACTCCGTTTACATACGAAGTATTGGAAAGAATCGAGGGTCAAGAAGTCTATTTGTTCACTAATGGGTTCTCTAGCTACCATCATATCAGGATTATGAAGGAAGATCGACACAAGACCACCTATGCGACAAACTGGGGGTGTTTTAAAAATAGTGGTGGTTGGGTCAAGAATGCTCCCATGATCTTTGCCAGAATAGTAGTGGTTACATTCAAATACTTTATTCATAAATTTCTTGAGCTGTACTTCGACGAATGGATGGTGTTTGGGCTCATAAAATATCATATTGAGAGCCTTAGAATGATGTTGGAATGATGTCGACAGAATGAGATTTTTCTAAACCTAAAGAAATTTATTTTTTGTGCCCCATGTGGAATTTTGTTGGGCCATGTGGTTTGTTGCGATGGAATCTTGGTCGATCCTGCTAAAATTGTGATCATGGTCGACTTACCACCACCCTCAACAGTGAAGCAGCTAAGGACGACATTAGGACACACCAGATACTATCGAAAATCTATCAAGGGATATGCATAGGTGATTACTCTAATGGAGAAGTTGTTGAAGAAGGATTTTACGTTTCAATGGAGTGAACAATTCCAAGAGAGTCTAGAAATACTAAAGAATAAGATGGTCGTAATTCCCATACTAGTTTTTCCAGACTGGAAGAAGGAATTTCACGTACAAGTTGACGGGTCATATGTCACGCTTGGCGTTGTAATAACACAGCATGGGGAAGGGTCTAGCGATCATCCTATTTCCTTTACTAGCAGAAAATTATCAACAACATAGAAGAACTATACCATGACAGAAAGACAGGGACTAGATATGGTATATTCTCTACAAAAATTTCATACTTGCTGGGTGGACATTTCAAAATGTACACAGATCATTCAGAATTGAAATAGTTGGTCAATAATCCAATGTTGGGGGGGAATATTTGTCACTAGATTCTCCTTTTTCACAAATTTGACTTTGAAGTTATTGTTATGCCGGGTCGGCTGAATTTAGCACCAAACCATCTGTCGAGGCTTGAAAGTGGAGAAGAACCTATGAATACTGACGATAGTCTTCCCGATGCGCAATTATTTGTGATCATGATGTTTGATGATCATTACAGATATATTATACAATTCTTAAATACGAGATATGAACTAGAAGGATTCGGTACCGTGTAGAAGAAACAATTAGTGGTGCAAGCTACAGATTTCCAATTGACAGCTGGGAAACTCTATAAAATGGGACCTGACGAAATTCTTCGTCACTGTGTATTGGAATAGAAGAGACCAATGATATTGAATGAAGCACATGATGGTGTCGTAGGAGGCCGTTATGCTAGAAAAGCGACAATACACAATATATTACAAGCAAGATTGTGGTGGCCTACCTTGCATGTGGATGATAGAGAAATTGTCACAACTGTGATACCTGTTAGAGAACTGGAAAGCAGTCGGGATGAGACAAAATGTCTGGAATATATTTTCCCAAAATGATATATATTTATTATTGAATTATGACATTTACAAGAGTATAATATGACTTTTATACAAATCAAAGGTCACCTTTAAACGATGTGACCTATCAAGCCCGCTTTAATTAATAATTACTAACTATTTAGTTTTATTACAAGTCATCCCTCTCTGGAATACTTCATCCACGAAGTATTGGTGTCCACAAAGTATTAGTAAGGAAGGGTGGCACGAACAAAAATATTCATTATCCCATGTAGCTTCATCATCTAGTAAGCTTCTCCACTTGATAAGGTATTCCTTGACTGATATGGAGCGAAGTGTTCTAGTTTTAATTTCCAAAATGCATTCTAGTTCCAACACTAATTTTCCTTCATCATCTAACATAGGCAATTCGGTTTGTATGTGAGTGGCTGAGCCCAATCTCTTCTTTAGGCATGACGCATGGAAGACATCATGTATTTGTCCCTTATTTGGGATGTCTATATCATAGGCCACTTGTCCCACTCGCTTTCGAACTTGATATGGCCATAGAACTTGGGTGCAAGTTTATGATTTTTGGAATTTTTTGGTGAATTTTGTTTGTACAGTTGAAGGCCAACAAACACCTAATTCCAATTCAAGATCGGTTATTTTTTAGTCTACTTGTTTTTTCATGTGGTTTCTTGCTTGTTTGAGATGGCTCTTCAAAATGTGGATGACTTCATCGGATGTTGCTAGGTAATCTCTTACTGCTGGAACTTTGAAATTGTTGATGACATATACTCTTGCTGTAGGAGGTTGGTACCCATATAAGGCTTCCAAAGGTGACATTTTTGTTGATGTATGATATGTACTATTGTACCACCATTCTACAAGCTGTAGCCATTGTACCCATTGAGTTTGTCAGTCGTTCATAAAATTCCTCAAGTTTCCTTCAAGGCATTTGTTTACTAATTCTATTTGTCCATCTGTCTGGGGGTGGTACAAGGTACTCATAGTTAGTGAAGTCCCAACTTGGTGGAACAATTCATTCTAGAATTTTCTAGTAAATTTAGGGTCCGTGTCACTAATAATAACCTTAGGAAACCCATGGAGCTTAAATATATTATTTACATAACTATCTGCGACTTCACTTGATTTTGCTTTGGATGAGATACTAACGAAATGGGCATATTTTTTTAATCTTTCGACGACTACTAATATATTATCCTTTCCTTCTGATGAAGGAAGGTCGATGATAAAATCCATGGATACCTCAGACCATTTTTGGCCTAGAATATGAAGGGGTTGTAGGAGACCAAGAGGAGCCACTATCTCAAATTTTTGTCTTTGACATGTATCACATTCAACCGCATATTTTTGGATATCAGTATTCATTCCCTTCCAAAAGAAGGATTGGCAGATATTGTGGTATGTTTTAAAGAAACCCACGTGGCCTGCTGTTGGGGAATCATGGTTCTCTTTTAGGACTTTGAAGCAACCATATCCGGTTGGACTATTAATAGTCGAATCCGACTTTCATGTTTAATAGTAGAATAAGAATAATGTATTAGATAAATGACAATGATTACAAATGAAACTTGCCTTTATAGGCTTGAGCATGTAGAATGAAAGGTTACACCCTTTCATTTAATAATTAACTAATTTAATTGATATTTTATTTTATATTTGTTACATTGCCACTCCCTTTAAGGGAGCTTTGTCCTCAAAGCTTGAGTATTTTCCTAATGTCGTCCTTCATTCTGATTCGGTGTCGGTATTAGAATCGGGCGGGATTTCTTGTTTCGAGACTTGCACTTCCTTTCCATTGATGATTCTGCATTGTATTGTATGATTGCTCCTACATTTATGGCCAGGGGTCCAATCATCACCGCATCGACGACATATGTTTTTCTTTTTTCTTTTTTTTATCAGAGTAACTGTTAGATGACTTTGACCTATTTTCCATTTCATAGGAATATGATCGAGGTTTGTGGCATTGATGGCCTAGTGACCAAGTATCTTCACAGTACCTACATTGTGTCTCTTTTTCTTGTCGATAATGGTTATCACCTCTTGTTTTTAATCCTTCCAATTTGTGTTCTGTGGATTTTGCTTTATGTCTTGCTACTTCTAAATTAGGTATGTCATGTAACTTTAACTCTTTTTGGAGGTATGGTTTAAGACCTCCTAGGTATGTTTCGAGCCTTTGTTTGTCAGGCAACCCAAATACTCGTGTCGATAAGGATTCCCACTGATGTGTGAATTCCTCAACGCTTTCGACCTGTTGTAGTCTGGTAAGTTTACTGAAAAATTCATCTTCTTTGATTCCTTGAAACCTATTAAAAAAATAGTTTTTGAACAAGTTCTAGGTGTAGGAAAAATTGTCTCTCTTCCACCATAAGTACCAATTATAGGCGTACCCTTCCATATACATTGACGTATATTTCACCTTCTCCTCGTCAGATTGAATATTGTAAATGTCGAACTATTCTTCTATCTTATTTAGCCAAGCAACGCATTGGTCTTCAATTCCATTGTATTTTGACAACTCTATTTTTGACTTAGGTCGGTACACTATGTAAGGACGATATTGATTGTCTTTTGCTTTATGGTTTGATGGTGGCTCAGAACTACTAGATGATGCAAGTGACATATTTGAACTGCTTTGTTGTTGGCGATGATTTTTAACCTTTTTATTCTCTATTTTGTATTTTAATCATGCCTCCATATCTGGCAGTACTTTTTGCAATTCTTCTTGATTCTTAGCAAGTGCTTGCTGTGTGGAAATATGAAATGAGGAATCTAGCATGTATGGATTGCTGACTTGGTCTGTCTTAGGCATTAGTCTTTGTAACAACTCGATTAAT
The DNA here is from genome assembly GCA_001517045.1 of Pseudotsuga menziesii. NCBI lineage: Eukaryota > Viridiplantae > Streptophyta > Pinopsida > Pinales > Pinaceae > Pseudotsuga > Pseudotsuga menziesii. Next base: position 82,257 of record LPNX011142539.1, on the reverse strand, counting down.
GTATTATTGTTCTGCGTCATGGCGCTCAAGTTCTGTGTTAAGGTGTTTATGTTTTGAACCATGGTACTCATTTTGTCATCCAAGTCTTTTTTTTATTGTTCAGGATGTCAAATTTTTCATCCAACCTTCTTTCTAGTACTAGAACAACTTCATCTTTGATTTATTTTTGAAGCACTGTATTGTTATTTTTAATCTCTTCCTTCAAGTTTTTTTAGTTAGCGATGAGGGATGTGATGTCCTTCTCCATTTTTTCGATTTTCTCTTTTATCTCCACCATGGTCTTGGACCTTGTATGTGGAGGTGTGTACTTCGACGCTATTTTGGCTTGTGAGGGGTGGAAAAATGTTTTTACTCAAGATGGTGAGATTTTAAGGATAATAATTAATTATTATATAATAAAATATTTATTTTATTATTTTGTTTTAAAGATAATAAAACAAAATTGAATATTATAAATATTTTATATTATAATATATTTGAAATAAATATTATATTATATATTATAATATTATATTATAATATTTATTTTTTTATTTTTTTGTGGGTCGTGGAGGTGGAAACGACGGCGGGTGGAAGTAGCACGGATGGGGCAGCAGATGGGGATGGAGCGGATGGGGGCAGTGGAGGAGCGTTGAGGTGGTGGAGAGACAGGCTGGCGTGGGCATGGAGCTGTGGAGGTAATCGCAGGCGGCTATGTGGAGATGTACAAGTGGTTGCATGGAGATGTGCAGGGGTTGCGTGGAGGAGACTAGGCGCGTGGGAGATGGTGGAGTTGGGCATGTGCAGGTAGTAGAGGAGCAACAGATGGGGAGGAAATATTGGAGCAGCGTGGAGCAGCTCAGATGGGAGAGTGTGGTGGTGGAGGGTGAGTGGAGTAGTAGCGGACGAGAGAAACAAGAGTGGAGCAGGGAGAACGCAGAGATCAACAGTGGAAGGGGTGGAGGATGAGCCGAATCCAAGCTCAGGATGAAGGAGCGAATCCACTCTGATACCACTTGAAGGAATCGTATTCGGTTGGACTGTCAAAAATCGAATCTGACTTTCATGTTTAATAGTAAAATAAGAATAATGTATTAGATGAATGATAATGATTACAAATGAAACTCACCTTTATAGGCTTGAGTGTGTAGAATGAAAGGTTACACCCTTTCATATAATAATTAAAAAATTTAATTAATATTTTATTTTATATTTGTTACAGACTTGAGTTTTGAATTTTGATGAACTGGGTAAATATATTCTTTGTTTGTACGATAGTATGTCTTTTTCCCATGAATATTTGGATTTTGTTTCTTTGTTGTTTTCAACTTCTTCAATTAACTTCATTGTCTCTAGGTCTTTCACATACTCACTTTGGAATTCTTGAATCCATTCAGGAACAACTATGGATATGGTACATATGGAAGCATCACTTTCATGTTTTCTTGATAAGCTATCTGCAACCCTATTCTCTTTTCCCTTTTACTACAAATGTCAAAATCAAAGACTTGGATTTCGCTTACCCATTTCTGTTGTTCGGGAGAGAGATTTTTTTGAGTTAAAAAATACGTCAAGCTAGTGTGTTCCATTTTAACAAGAAATTTATCCCCAAACAAATATTACTTCCATTTAACAAGGGCATGCATTATTGCCAACATTTCCTTGTCGTATGTGGATTTGGTTTGCTCACTTGGTTTAAAATTTCAGCTTTCGAAAGCAATGGGATGTTTATCTTGCATGAGAACAACTCCTAAGATTGTACCTGAAGCATCACACTCAAGAATGCATGTCTTCATAAAATCAGGCACTGCTAACACTGGTGTGGATGTCATTGGGGTTGTCAATTATTCAAAACAATTTCCTACATCCTTATCCCATCTGAAAGCATCCCTTTTTAATAGTGATGTTAGGGGTGCTACAATTTTGGGCGTAGTTGCGAACAAATATTCTATAATAACCTGTTAGACCCAGAAATCCTTTTAGTGATGTAATTGACTTGGGGGACGTCCACTCTTTGATCACCCTAATTTTTTTGGGATTGACCTTAATGCGATCGGCTAATACGATGTGCCCCAAAAATTATATTTCTTTTTGCCCGAAACTACATTTTGATTTGTTAGCATAAAATTTGTTTCCTTCCGGAAGCTTCAATACAGTTTCTACATGCTTGAGGTGCGAGTTCCAATTTTTACTATAAATAAGGATATCATAAAAAAAAACACTAGCATGAACTTCCTTAGGTACGGGAAAAACAAGTCATTCATTACTGATTGAAATGTAGCGGGAGCATTGGATAATCCAAAAAACATCACTAGAAATTAATATAAACCTTCATGGGTGCAAAAAGTTGTTTTGGGGACATCTTCTTCTCGAATACAGATTTGGTAATATCCTGATAAGTCCAGTTTAGAAATATATTTTGCACCATGTAGCTCATCAACTAGTTCATCCACAAAGGGAATGGGGAATTTATCTTTTATGCTGACTTTGTTTAACGCTCGATAATCAATGCAAAGTCTATATGATCCATCCTTTTTTCTAATGAGTATGACTAGTGCAGAAGGGGCTCTTACTATGTGTGATTATTCCAACGGCTAATAGCTCATGTACTAAACGTTTGATCTTTGATTTGTTCCTGTGAGATTGTATGTATGACTTTTTTTGATTAGAGCTGATCCTGGCATCAACTCGATGATGTGATCCCTAGAACATGGGGGCAGGAGACCATGAGGAGGGTTACATAAGATGTCACTATGTTCCCCCATGATTTTTTTTAATTCACATGGGTCAGTATTTTGTCTTTCGTCAGTTGTTGCTTCCATCGCATAATAATGTAAGAAGAAGGCTTGAGCTCCCTTTTTTACCATCTTTTCTATTTTATTGGATGAAACAATTTGGGGAGGGGGGCAATTCATACTGTAAAGCTTCTATTTCCTCCCATTTTCATAGAAATTTATAAATTGTTCACGTAAATTTAATCTGAATGTCCCTAGTCTTTCCAACCATTGTGCACCTAAAACAATGTCAACCCGTCCGATTGTCATAGCATACATTGGTGACTTTAGCTTGTAGTCCTTTATAGCTAGTTCTACTTTATGGCATTTACCGTCACAAGATGTAGTCTTGTTTCCTGGTACCGATACTTGGAAACTTGTAGTAGGGTAGATGAATATGTTTAACTGTTTCACTACCCTAGAGTCTATAGAGTTTTGTGTACTCCCACTATCGATCAATGCCATCACTTTTGTGTTTTTGATATGGCCAAACAATTTGAGGGTTTGGGGTTGAGAGATACCTGTCATTGCAGCCACTAAGAGAGTTGGTGTGATGTTAGCCTCCTCCTTACCAGGATCATCGCTATCTAACTTTGTGTCAGAGGAGGGTGTGTTGCTTGATTCTTCATCATTAACGTCACTCGTATTACTTTTTTCGCACAAGAACGGAATCTTATTTTTGCACTTATGCCCTGGGTGCCAATTAGGGGCATTACACCTAGGGCATAGATTGTCATCCTTTTTCCAATTAGATCTTAGGTGAGGTGGTATGTAAACCGATGAACGTTTTGTCTTTTTCTTCTCTTCAATTAATTTTGCTTTTTGAAGGGCTTGTTCCACGTCTTTGATGTCTAATAATAATAAGGACCAATCACAAGCGGTTTTATCCATGTACATTGCTGCAACATTCAGTTTTCGTCGTCGCCATAGATATTGTACATATCAAAATAAATTTTGATTTTGTTGATCCATCGGATCCCATCTCGATTACTTTCTCCATCGAACCTTGGTAAGTCGATCTTGACCTTGTGAAAGATGTTGTGGGTTGGGCCTGTAGTGCAGGGAGTCATGGGGTGATGGGAGATGGAGCGATGGGAGATGGATGGAAGGGAGTTGTTGGGAGCTATGGAGCGATGGGGATATGGGAGACACAAGAGGAGAAGCTAGTTTTTGATGCTTTAGGGAGATGGTGGCTGTAGAGGATGCAACATGTAGCAAGTGCATCGAGGAAGAGAGAGGAAAAATCATGGGAGGATGTTGGTAGGAGGAATGGGGCGTGAATAAGGAAATGTGGCGTGAAGGAAGGTCAGGAATGAAGGATGAGCAGAGAGGGAGTGAGAGGACGAAGTATGGGAGGATGTGAGGACATTGGTAGGAGGAATGGGGCATGGATAAGGGAATGTGGCATGAAGGAGGGTCAGGAATGAAGGATGATGAGTGAGGATCGAAAAATATATGATACTACTTAAAAATGATATATATTTATTATTGAATTATGACATTTACAAGAGTATAATATGACTTTTATACAAATCAAAGGTCGCCTTTAAATGATGTGACCTATCAATCCCTCTTTAATTAATAATTACTTACAAACTAGGTTTACTAACTATTTAGTTTTATTACAATGCCACTAGTAACTCAGATAACTTTATAGCCATTTGACAAATTGGCTGTTGATTTTGTGGGTGCTATCAATCCACCAGGAAAAAGAACAAGTGCATGATACATTATTCCTACGACAGATTACTTGACTATATGGGATGAAGGAACACCAGTAAAGGATTGTACTGGTGTGACTGCTACAAAATGTTTGTTCGACAATGTTGTCACTAGATTCAGATGCCTGAATATTTTGACAAGCGATCAAGGCAAATACTTTGTCAATGAGTTGATCAATGAGTTAACTGAAGAATTCTAGATCCAACACAGGAAGACAAAACCATATCACCCACAAGCGAATGGTGTTGTCACTGCATTCAACAAGATCATGGAGAATGCTTTTACGAATATTTGCAACATTCAAAGAGATGATTGGGACCAGAAAATTTATGCGATACTATGGGCATATCACATTACTTGTAAGCAATTGATAGGCCAAATTCCATTTCAACTAGTGTATGGACAAGAAGCTATTATGTCAATGGAATACATCATACTCGGTATAAGAGTAGCTGTAATTACTGAAATGACTGATATTGGTGCTGTCGAAGAAAGATTATCGAACTTGTGCAGATGGAGGAAGATCGTTTCATTGCAAGTTATCATTAGAATCTTGAGAAGGTGTGACATAAAGCCTAACATGATAGACACATATAGAATAAGCAATTTCAGGTCGGAGAACTCACCCTCCTATATGACAATAATTTTTTAACGCATCTTGAAAAGCTAAGAACACATTGGCTCGGACCGTATGTTATCATTCAAATCACTGAAGGAGGCACAATACATCTACAAAAATTAGATGGAACACCTTTCAAAGGATTGGTGAATGGAAGTAAGCTAAAACTTTACCAAGATAGTCATGAATTGGTAGAATTAAAAAAAAAAAATTATGACTATTGTGTGCCCAACGATATGTCTGTCAAGGAAAAAAAAAGTTGTCACAGATCATATGTCTGTCGTAGAAGAAAAATGGCAGCGAAGACTCTCCGTCTGTCGTAAGGAAAGAAATGTTTCGAAGGCTATATACCTGTCACATGAAGAAAATTGTTGTTGCATGATGAAATATGGTAACAAAAATACAACTAGTTGTAGTTAATTTGAGGACGCGAGAGATTTTGGTGGTGTACTTTTTGGTCACTTCCATCATTAATGCACAATAAATACCGTTGAACTAACAGGTGAAGTGACGTTTTGATTGGCGATTTCCTTATAATGATTACAAATATTGCTCCATGTGATAGAAATCATTTCCTCCTTTCCATTTATTTCCCACTTATGTGAAGGAAAGACTGATTGAACGAGTGAATGCATAACATCTTCACGCTGAAGTTTTATTCATTCTATTGCATCCAACTGACTACGTTGAGATATTGTGTCTGCAACTGTAAGATCCAAGGAAATTTTTTGCAGAGTATGGTTATATATATCACCAATACAAATACCATTGCATAATCAGGCGTTGAGACACCTTCACCTACGCCCCTTATGGAAGACACTGTCACATTTGTTCCACCGTCGACCATGGTTGAAGAAGAAGTTGCACAGTCACCAGTGATTCCACTAGTCCATTTATGACCAAACCCACCTGACACGTCAAAAAGGAAACAATCGGGTACCTACAAGAAGGCAACAACATCACCACCAGAAGAAGAAAAGAAGTGTCTGGATCCATGCTGCCAGACTATGTCCTGCACAGACTAGTCGATGCGCCTAAGGTCACACTTGGAAAAAATGCAAGGTATCAACAAGTATCACCAACCTTACCAAAATCAGTTCAAGTAATGGTGAATATCGTTCCAAAGTTATAGAAGATGAGATTTGTCGACCACGACTTGCGCAAGTTTCTAGAAGTAGACAGGAAAAATTATATGACAATTGTCTATGAAATAGAGGATGGCCCTATCCACCTGGTTCAGTGGATGTCAAGATGATAGAAGAAATCACCAGGATTCCCTTTGCAGGCATCGACCCAACACCATTTTTTGGGAAAGACCAGGACACAACATTAACAAATAAGTTGAAAGAGAAGTATGAGATGGCAAGGGACATAGGAGGCTTTGTAATCACCTCTATCAATGATACTGTTGTTCGGTTCAGATATAAATTTTTGTCTAGTAAGCTTCTGTGGAAGATGTGACTGAACCAATGTACCGTAGGGACAATCGTTGTGGTAGAGATATGTGCAGCAGGATTCCATATCAACTGGTCGCACTAACTGCTAAATGAACTATTAGAAGATGCAGAAGAGGTATAGGAGAAAGGTAGCCCATTTTATTATTCTTGACTACTTATCATGATTTCTTTTGTTCCATGGGAAGAACCAACAAACAAGCAAGGGGTAGATTTCCTCGTATAATGACGAGGAGCTCGATACCAAAATCTCTAGTTCGACAAGGAGAAACCTAAACGACAAAAAGACAATCATATAAATTTATTTCTACAGGGTGAGGCCTTTCGACACTTTATTAGAAAGCAGACTAGGCTCACTACGGCGACTGTTAAGAGGTTTTGGAACCTTATCATATTTTCAATCGGGGCCCATCATATTTTCTTGGAGCCTTGACAGGATCTGAAAAACAATATTTAATGAAATAGTTTCAGTTTTATGATGCAGAAGTTGATTCCATCGTTCAAGGCTGGCTGATAGAATGGAAAGTTCCTGTCACAGATGATCAACTCTCCTCAAAAGAAGAGCCATGACAGGACGACCAGTTAAAAAAGGAAAATGGAGCAAAGGGATAAAATCCACCACCAGAAGAGACTCCATAAAAATCCCCCAGTAATAATTAGAATGATTAAAGTACGATCCCAACAGACCCAGTGGTGTAGGATACGAGAAAGTAGTCATAGAATTCTGCATAGGGTCATAAGAAGAGGAAGGGTGACAAATCAGCTGGAACTGTTGACCTTACAAATGATGGTTACACACTTATAACGGAAGCAATGCCAGAACTCGTCAATGTGAGCTATAAAAAGATAGAAGAGCATTAGACAAAATTAACAAGTAGCATTGTAGAGTTACTGCAGACACTTTGTAAAGCAATAAAATAAGTTTGAGTGGCGGTCGACTACACACCACAATTGTCTGAGTCCCAGGACATAGGTGGATCGTCTGAAGAGCGACCTAGAGATAGGTTGACACCAAATCCACCAATAAGGTTTCCAGTGCTGGGTCAAGCAATCAACTTTGGAAAAAAGAGCTAAATACCAAATTCAAAGAGTTGCGCCATGTCGCCATAGATTTATATGCACTGCCAATGTATGAAGTACATGCCATTTATAATGGTGCAGTTGCAAAAATGAAGATTCGAGAATGTGTGGTGGTTAATCAGGTAAAATATTCGCATAAATCTGTTAGCAAGATGAAGAAAGTAGTGTAGGAAATAGATCAAAAAGCCAAGAACTAGGAAGAGGACATGCATTGGCTCGACACAACTGTTACTCTTGATTGTAGCAATTTTACTAATGGAGGCATCATGCATGAAATGTTTGCAGAAGCCAAAGTCTTTTGACTTGGAGAAATTGTAGAAAGCCTCCACAAGAGGGTCGTGGAGTTGGAATTACAAGTGGAACCTAGTACACCTCTAGAGGTACTAGAAGAAATATGAAGATGAAAATCGACAACTAAGGCTGGGATGAGTATAGAGGAAGCAGAAGCACTGTGCGCCAAGGTGGTTTAGCAAGTTTCTCAGTCATGGTAACCTTTGATCAATGATGAAGAGTTAGAAAACGTCACAGAGCAGCTGCGCACTACCGAAGCAAAGGTGAACCAGCTGAAGAATGAAGCAAAGAAGTTGTCATTAGTGGAGAAAATGGGTAAGGCTACTGATATGAAGAACCTACAGTAGCAAGTCACAAAACTGTGAATAAAGAAACAAAGGAGAAATGAAAGAATCATAGAGTTACAAGTATAGGAAGATAAATTTAAAGGCATCATTCATCATGTACATGAAAATGTGTGACAAGCAGTGGTGTCAGCAGGACTTACAACTTTGAAACACATTAGTTCCGAACTTGTGGAAGATTTGAAGAAGACAGAAGCAGAAGTGAGACAAGAGACTGAATAGGTCATGAAAATATTTCAGGATTTTCAAATCAAGGTTGCAATAATGGAGGTTTTAGACTAATGTGGCTCGAGACAAGCCACAGGTGAGTATTAATGGCATGTTGTCCCTAAGAAAAGTTAGGCAAAATTTGACCATAATTCTACTTGAGAAGATAAAGATTTTGGTCACAAGACAAAAAGGGAGCTGCAAAGGAAGAAGAGCTGCAAAGGAAGAAGAGATACGATGGAAGAAGAGTCACAAAAGAAGAGGAATTATGAAGGAAGCAGAGCCGCGATTGAAGAAGAGCCATGACAAAAGAAGAGCCATGGCAAAAGAAGAATATAGTAGTTTAAAAGGACAGTTCGATTAATCGTGGGTCGTGGGTAAGGAGTTAGTTAAAATAAATCACACTTTGGGTAATAAAGCATAATTGTGTTTTGGGCTGATAGTGCCTATTTTCAGTTGTAACTTAATGTACGAAAATATAAATGGTAGCTTTTCGTCTAACAGAAAAGACTCGGTTGATTAAGACATGTAAAATCTCATAAAAGGGAGAACCCAAGCTATGTGTGGGTTGGTCATTGTTTTTCATTGTTTTGTGACATTGGTTATTGGGTTGTGGATTGTCAGGTTGTTCGTCGTCATTCCTTTCGGTCTAGGGGAGTTATTTAGTTCGAGAATTGATCGAGGTTGTGTGTGGATCAACAATAGAAAGGAGAAGAGAACTTCTTAGCTAAAAGATCGATCCAAAATGTGTGTAGATCAAAGGTTGAGAGAAGAAGAGAAATACATAGACCCAAAACCCAAGAGCATGAGAGAAGAGAGATCTATGTGAATTGTAAAAGATATCTTAAGAAGAGTCTATAAGTTGAGTGTGCAGACCAAAGTTACTAACCTAGTTCTCATGCTAGATGAAGACACCTTTGTGGTTTTTCCCATATGGGTTTCCATATTAAATGTTGTCTCTGTGTCTTTGATGATTATGTTTATGTCGAATGCATGTATGTTGTGAACTAGTAGATTTGAATATGTTGCACGGTTTCTGTTTATGAATAAACCCGTATATAAATTTATGTTGCACCTCTAATGGATTGAATCTGTGGTGAGGTTTTTATGTTAAATGTTGTGATCTATGTCGACTGATGAGTAAACTATTATCTTGAATGAATAAACATAGAAAAAGAAGTATAATCTTTGGCTTTAGTCGAGTGATCTGATAATAGAAATCCCCATATAACTGCAAAAACCTAGTTTTGGCCGTTCCCAATAGATATCTCGGGTGAGATTGCATCTATGTTGTAGGTGTTGTTGACGGGGTCCTTCTCTCTCTGGTCGATATCTCCAGATTTTTTTATGAACAAAGGGATCTAAAACTAGGTTGACCAGAAGCACGCCAACAAACATCATGTTGGGAAGGGGCCCACCAATAGGAATCATACATAACTTAGTTTCTCTCAATTTTAAGTTCTTTAAACAATGAAGCTTAACTTCGAGCATAGTTCATTTTCTGTTTCAAGCTCGTTAAAAAATGAAGTTGATCCTTTGAGCTTACTTTATTGCTTTTTTCGTGCTCTAGACTCAAACAAGAAAAACACTTCTGAGTGATTTTAATACCATAGTCACGCTCATTAAAAACTAAGTAAAATGGTATTGAGTACACTTTTATCACTTTTTCGGGCTCATTAAAAATGGTTATGAAAAAGGAACCCCATGGAGATGTCTTTAAGCTATTTTCAGACTCTTTAAATAGGAAAAGATTGCCAATCAAACTTATTTGTTTCACTCTTGTAAAATTATTAGAAAGGTCGTATATTCGGTGATAATTTTCCCATTTTCGAACAGTTTATACTAATTATGAAAAAGGAATACTCTAGTCAACATTTGGCTAGAAGAGATCTCCTAGGTTTTATTTTATACTTGTTTCGGACCTTGGGGACTAAATTTCTAAAAAAAATCACCTTGGAGTCTTATTTAGTCTTTTTAGACTCTCTAAACATGAAAAAACAACGAGTTTTCTTTCTCTAGGATCGTAAAATTACATATTAAAAGGCCCTTTTCGGGATTGAACCCATCCTTTCTCAGGTTCACAAAACATATGAGATTGGACTAATCCATGATGAGCTACATCGAGCATTTGTTACCCTCTTCCAGCTCGTTGAAAAACAAAGAGGCACACATCCATCCTGATGGGGAAATTAAGGGAATGGGAAGATATATTTAATCTGTATTAATGGTAGCTTAAAGTCACACTTGAACATGACACTTGTCTATATCCTATTCAAATAGTTGGAGTCGGGTTTCCCTCAAGTCATACCAATTCCATGAGTCATATTACTCCTTTGGGTCATCCAAAGAATACCCCATTTGTTGTATTATGTCTTGGTCTCTTCCTCACTAATTCAATGCTTCCAAATCACTTGTCATGTCATTATATGTTCAAGGGAAGTATTCAACCAGGCTCAACCTTTGCAGCCATAATCCTTCTATTGTGTCGGTCATCCCTTCAATAGTCTCTCATGTTCACCATTACACCTTTGTGCCAATTCACACTCATTTGATCTACCATCTTACAACACTTTCTTATGTTGGTTTTGTGTCAATGATGTGGGATACATTATGGACATTTTTCGACGAGTTTGTTCCTATCAACATCATCACATCATCCATGGTTTAAAATTATAAAATAGTCAATGCCTTGGATCCTCCGTGCCTCAATGGAAGGTTTCCTCACTTTCAACAATAGGTTTACATGATTGACCTCTGATCGAATGATCCCATGGATGTTCGACTCCAACTTTTTTATTCTCATTCCTCATAATGTACTAGGATACCTTGGGGATAATTATCATCATTGGTGACTCCCCTCACACTTGTTAACAGTTTAAATTATTGACCGGTAATCAAGTGGTGTCATGTCCCCATCCAAGTAAGATTACTAGCAAACAATGTTTCACCAACCTACTAGTTCCCTATATTTAGGTGGAGGCATAAATTTTGTAATAAGGGAGGTATGAGACCCAAAAGGACCTTAATTACCATATTCACAGTAAATTGGGTCACATAAATAAGAAATGTTGAGGAAATAACGTGGAATTAGTTCATGGATACACTTGGAGGCTCATGGAGTCCTTGGGTGACTAGACCCCCCCACACTTGGCATGACCTTCATCCAAATTCGAATCCATGGGGAATGTAACGTTCTTAGGGGGTGATGTGGTGTCAAATAGAATATCATGACCCAATGAATTCAAATTAGTAAACGGTAGTAACTCCCATGGAAGAGGAAGATACTAAGAAGACAATGTGTGCCACTTGGAAGGAGATTCCATGCACTCTATGACAATTAATGATGAAATATTCTATGACAAATATGAAAAATTCAGACCCGATTGCTGACCTATGACATGATAGGGATAAAAATAGCCACCAAGAGGGTGCATTTTGGAGTTAGAGGCAGTCATTCAAATTGGGGAGAATTGGAACGTGAGGAAGAGAACAAGTGTCATAGGAGTTACTAAACTACTAAGATGAGTTGGAGGAAGACTATGGAGGGAAATTCAACCTTAGGAGGAATCATGGAGTTAATAAAATGATGTCATGAGGAATGAGAATGAATTTTGATTATTTGTTAATTTTCCTTTGGCATTTTGGAGAGTATCTTCTTGTCCATTGCACGATGAGTGTTCACTCTCCCTACTTGTGAGCCAATTTTGAGGGAGTTGGATTCATTTCCTAGTTGGTGGAAAAAGAGGAAATTCAGACCTATCATTTGGAGCTGAATGAATTTTTTTAGTTCCAGGTTGAATTCCCAAACAGTTCGATACTTATACATCTTCCCCCTTCTCTCATTTCTACTTCACCATTCCCCATACTCTCATGTGATGGCGCACTTGTTGGAGCGGTGATAGTGCTTGGATGAGTCTAGTTGATGCCAAAGATTGGTTAAATTATGTTTGGATCTGTAATATTATGTCCCTATTCTCTGTAAGTCAAAATATCAGAAATACATGTGCAAAAATGCTCACATTTCTAAGCTATTGATTAACTAGTTTTCATGTGTTTGAGTTCCATTTCGAAAGAGTTAGATATATGAAATGAATTGAGGATTTTTTCTAATGTTTAATGATTTTTTGGAATAAATTTATATTTTTTATATGGTATCCATTTATCATGCCACTTTCTGTACCATTCCACATACTTTTTTATGAGTTAAAATTGAGCTAGCTATGTCATTTCCCCTTAAGCAATTTCACTGAAAGTTATCATATGAATGTTGCACCCTATAACCAGTTTGCATAATTAATAACCATGTTTAATGAAAGACCCTGATGTATTATGTCATTCCCCATATATGCACATATTTGGGAGGTGTGTACATGAGTTGGGAAGCCTACACCATAGGGGGGAATTTAACCACAAATTCCTAGTAATTTTGCTCTTCCTATCATTATCCCCCCCCCCAAATTTAAAGAGGCCTAAATTCAGACTCAAAGTGTTTAGAGGGTGTATTGGGAGGTACTAAGACTCGTCATACCATTTCATTTCAAATTCAAGAGCATTTGGTGTCAGTTGGAACCCCTAGAGTTATGACTAGTTAAGCCTGAATTTGCCCAAATTGTGTCTTTCTCCAAAAATTTCGAGTAGGGTTATTACAGTGGTAAAAGAGCATGGTATTGGAACCTTTTGAAGTCTCTATTTATGTTTCATAATTATGGTCTCCATCCATTAGAGACTGAAACTGAAGACATTGTCAGTGGAAGAGAAGAAGGTGAAGAAGTCAATTCTGCTTTAGAGGGGATTAGGGAAAAACCATGATTCAAAGATATGGATGATAAGGAGGACATTAGGACATACATGAATTCATATTTTTATGATATGACCAGGAATTTTATGGAAGGGTTTGAATTGTTGGCTAACCAACTTGGGGGCAAGTCAACACCCAGGAGTACTAATAGTTCACCTCATGAAGAGAAGAAGACCTATGGGGAAACTATTTTCTCAAATACTGGACCTCACAACTAACCCCATGAATTCAAGAATCAGGAGATACCTATAATTCCTAATTTTTTAGAGTCAAAAGAGAGCCTGGACACTACTTATGGCATGAAGGAAGCATTAGATGAGTGGAAACACCTAAGTAAAGAATGTAGGAAAATTCTAACTTTCAATCAGTTCTTCAAGGCCTCTCTCAAGCTCAAGTGTGGAGGAAGTGGGAACAGTACACCTTTTCAAAATCGGGAGTTGAATTATACCATAGGAAAGGTAAGTATTCCTTACTTTGATGGATCTTCCCAAATTCTTGCTAATACTTTACTACGAAAACTAGATGTGTATTTCCAGTTGAATTCTATGATTAAAGAGGATGCATTGAAAATGGCCATTCTACATCTTGAAGGAGAAACCAACGATTAGTGGTTCCATGGTATTAAGAACTTGGGACATGATCAGATTTCATCTTATGAATATTTTTCCGAGGCTTTAGTGGATAGATTCAATAGGAAAGACCCTTGACTTCCTTTCAAAGAATTGGCACAATTAAAGAAAATTGGGACCCCTAAAGCATATATGTTAGGATTTCAAAAGCTCTCGGTGATGGTTTCTAATATCTCTATGGCTAGGTTAGTATTACTATACACTTAAGGGTTGGAAGAACCTTTTAAAGGGCTCATGAAATGAATTCCCACAATCCAACTACATTAAAGGATGACATAAATTTGACAAGAGATCTGCAGAATGTGTTGCCAAAGACTAGGTATCCCCCTAAGCCTAATTTTCTTTCCAAATTAAAATAAGGGAGGAAACCATGGAAAAAGACTCTTTTTTTAAGGAGAATAAGGAGGTACCAAGCAAACAAGAAGTCAAGAGAAAGAAATTGTGCTTCACATGCCAGCAGCCTTGGGTTCCAAGACATAGGTGTGCTAAAGGGAAGGCACACTACATTGAAGTCTTATCTGAAGATGATGAGGAGGAGTTGGAGGAAGAATTACAACTTGCATCCCAATAAGAGGGGTATGAAACAACAGAAGAAGAGTATCCCTCTCCTGAGAAAGGGAAAATTGTAGTACTTTCAGGTGTGCCTAAATTTCACACCCTTAGACTCAAGGGTAATATACAAGGCCAAAAGGTTACAGTTCTAGTTGATGGAGGAGCCAGTCATAACTTCATAGATGCTTCCTTGGTGGAGAGGATAAAACTACATACTGAAACTTTTGATTACTTCACAGTCATCATTCCAGTTAACAATTCTATGGACTACACCAAATGGATTCCAAAGCTTCAAATTACTATAGGTAATAACATTATTACTGATCATTTCTATGTACTAGATGTGGATGATACAAATGTTGTTTTGGGATTCCAATGGTTATATTATATAGGGGAGCATATAGTGAACTATCAAATCTAGGAAATGAGGTTCAAAAATTTAGAAGGGAAAACCATATTGTTGAGAGGAATGCACACTTACCCAAATTAACTGGTGTCCTCTCATAGTATGAGATCTATCTTGAGCCATGGGGAAATTGAATTGGCTAATGAATGTTTGATCACATATTTCAAGCCTCACTTGAAGGTTTCCAAACATCCTAAGGAGATAAAACGAATGTTGGGTAAGTATGAGAAGGTTTTTGGAGACCTTCCTTCAGGAAGGCCACCGAATAGAGGAGTGGAACATGCCATTGAATTAGAGATACGGACCCAACCTATCAAAATGCAGTCATATGGAAACCACAAAAGAATTAGAGCTGATATTGAGGAAGACATTAAACAACTCTTAGAATTGGGTCTCATAAGACCTAGTTCAAGCCCTTATGCTTCTTCAGTTGTCATGGTGAAGAAAAATAATGGGACCTTAAGAATGTGCATTGACTTTAGAGCCTTGAACAAGAATATAGTGAATAATATATATCCCATCCCAAGAATTGATGAACTCATGGATGAGCTCCATGGATCAAAGTTCTTCTCAAATATAGACCTTATATTCACTTATCATCAAATTCGAATGAGGGAGGAAGACATCCCCAAAACTGCTTTCAGATGTCACTATGGTCTCTTTGAGTTTATTGACATGCCTTTTGCATTGAAAAATAGCCTTCCACAACAAACTTCATAAGTTTGTACTAGTTTTATTTGATGACATTCTTATTTACAGTAAAACATGGAAGGAACACTTGCATCATTTGGAAGTGGTATTGAAAATTCTGCATGATCAATCTTTGTTTGTGAAGTTGTCAAAATGTGAGTTTGATTTGACAAAACATTTGTATCTTGGACACATCGTTGGTAAAGATGGTGTGAAGGTGGACTTGGAGAAAATAAAAGGCATTATAGAATGGCCACACCCCAAAAATCTCACTGAATTGAGAGTATTCATTGGGATTTGTACCTACTATATAAAATTTGTGAGGAGGCTCTCCCAACTCACTTCAACACTCATTGATTTGACAAAGAAATATGTTTTCCAATGGCATGAATATGTTGAAAAGGATTTCCAAAGAATGAAAAGGTAATGAGCAATTGTCCTATTCTTGCATTGCCTGATTTTTCTAAACCATTTGTCTTGGAGTGTGATGCGTCGGGGGAGGGAATCCAAGTAATGCTAAAGTAAGGAATACACCTAATAGCTTTCAAGAGTAGGAATATACAACCACATGAGAAGATTTACTCTATCTATTATAAATAAATGTTATCCATCTTGCATGCTTTGATCAAGTTTAGACAAAACTTGGTGGGATACAAGTTTTTGGTCAAGACTGACCATAATAGCTTAAGGTACTTCCTCACTCAAAAGGATTTAAACGAAAGGTAGAAAAATTGGGTGAGTAAGATTCAAGTATTTGATTTTGATATTGAATATATAAAGGGCAAGAATAATGTGGTAGCAAATGCCTTATCTAGAAGACCTTCTATTTCTCTAATGGATGTTGTAGAAGATTGTAAAGCTATATTAGAAATAGAATATTCCAAGGATAAGTTAGCTTGTGAAATTTGCTGATGGTACTAACCATGATGATAGGTATAAGGTGTTGGAAGGAATTGTCTACTACAAATATAGAATCTATTTGTTCCATGGTTCGATCTTGAAGCAAAAGGTTTTGAAGAGAGCTCATGATTCTCCTCTAGCAGGCCACCTCGGTTTCTTCAAAACATATAGAATGTTGAGAGAAAGGTTATATTGAAAAGGGTTGAATAATTATGTTATGAAATATGTGAATGAATGACCAACATGTCAGAAAAACAAAGTGGAGCACAATCATCCAACTGATCTCTTACACCCCTTGCCTATACTAGAACAAAAATGGGAGAGCATTTCTATGGATTTCATCATTGGTTTAACCAAAGTACTTGGTAAGGATTGCATATTTGTATTGGTGGATAGAATCACTAAATTTTCTCATTTCTTTGCTTTTACTACATCTTTCACTGATACACAAGTGGTTGAACTATTCTTTAGAGAAGTTTTCAAATTACATGGGCTTCCCAAGAGCACTGTTAGTGATAGAGATAGCAAAAATTTTAGTGCATTTCATAAGGAAATCTTAAAAATGGTGGGAATGAATTTGAATCCTAGAACAAGCTACCATCCACAAACTGATGGCCAAATAGACAAGGTGAATCAATAGTTGTAGGGTTACTTGAGGAACTATGTCAGTGGGCAACAAAAAGCATGGATCAAATGGTTCCATTTGGGTGAGTTTTGCTATAATAATACTTTTCATATGTCCATTGACATGTCTCCTTTCAAATGAATTTATAGATATGATGCATCCACTTTTATTGACCACATATTTGGTTATAGTAGAGCTCCAAAATTTAAGTATTGGATTAAAGAAAGTCAAGAGATTTTGAAGGTTTTAAAAGATAACTTGTGGCTTTCCAAAAACCAACAAAAACAATATGCAAATCGACATAAAGTGGAGAGACACTTCCAATAATGATTTGGTGTATTTGAGGTTGCATACCTACAAACAAACCTCCTTAATAGGTAAAGGTTCAGAAAATCTCAAACCAAGATTTTATGGTCCCTACAAAATGGTTCGAAAAGTTGGAGAAGTGGCCTATGAATTGGAACTTCCAGAAGGAAGTAAAATCCATAATGTATTTCATGTTTCATGTCTTAAAAAGGTGATAGGGAAGCTTATTTTAGTTTCAGAAACATTACCTCCCTTGGATGATGAAGTACAACTCATTCTCATTCCAAAAAGAATAGTGAAGACAAGGAAAACGAAGTTAAGGAGCAGAACTATAAAAAATACTTGGTACAATGGAAGGATTTGCCTAGTGAGGAAGCCACTTGGGAACATGAATGTTTTTTGCAGGATCCAACCTTGGCATTGATTTAGGACAAACAATATTAGGTGGGGAGGACTGTCATGTCCCCATCCAAACAATGTTTCACCAACATACTAGTTACCTAAGTTGAGGTGGAGGCATAAAATTTTGTAATAAGGGAGCTATGAGACCCAAAAGGACCTTAGTTACCATATTCACATTAAATTGGGTCACATAAATAATAANCCCCCCCCCCCCCGCCCCTTATGAAAAATATGACATGAAAAGGCTAAAAATAGCCACTAAGGGGGCGTATTTGGGAGTTAGAGGAATCCATTTGAATCAGGGAAAGAATTGGAGCATGAAGAAGAGGACAAGTGTCATAGGGGTTACTAAACCACTAAGATGAGTTGTAGGAAGCCTATGGAGGGAAATTTGACCTTAGGATGCCTCATGAAATTAATAAAAGGATGCCATGAGAAATGAGAATGGATTTTTATCATTTGTTAATTTTCCTTTGGCTTTTTGGAGATATTTTTCTTGTCCATTGCACGATGAGTGTTCACTCTCCCTACTTGTGAGCCAATTTCAAGGGAATTGGATTCCTTTCCTAGTTTTTGGATAGAGAGGCCATTCAATACCTTTCATTTAGATATGAATGATTTTTTTTAGTAGCACGTTGAAGGATCAAACAGTTCGATACTTATCTATCTTCCCCCATTCTCTCATTCCTACTTCGCCATTCCCCATACTCTCATGTGATGGCGCACTTGTTTGAGTGGTTCTAGCGCTTGGATGAGTCTAGTTGATGCAAAAGATTGGTTACATGATGTTTGTCTCTGTAATATTATGTACCTATGCCTTGTAAGCTGAAATATCATAAATACATGAGCAAATATGCTCACATTTCCCAGGTATTGATTAACTAGTTTGAGTTCCATTTCAAAAGGGTTATATATCTGAGCTTTATTGAGGAAGTAATATGATAGTTAATGTTGTTGGGGAAGAAATTTATGTTCTATATATGGTCTCCATTTATCATTCCACTTTCTGTACCATTCCACATACATTTTATGAATTAAAATTGGGCTAGCAATGTTATTTCACCTTAAGCAATTTCACTGAAATTTATCATACGAATGTTGTACCCTATAACCAGTTTGAAGAATTAATAACTACGTGTAATAACAGCCCCTAATGTCTGATATCAGTCCCCATACTCTTTTCACAAATTTTGGAGGGTCGTACATGAGTTGGGAAGCCAATTTGTCCTACACCCTAGGGGGGAATTTAACCACAATTTCCAAGTAATTTTTCTCTTCCTGTCATTACCCTCAAAAAATTTTGCAGAGGCTTAAATTCAGACCCAAAGTGTTCATAGGGTGTCTTTTTAGGTATTAAAACTCATCATACCATTTCATTTCAAATTTGGTACCATTTGGTGTCAGTTGGAACCCGTTAGAGTCATGACTAGTTAAGCCTGAATTTGCCCAAATTGTGCCTTTGTCCAAAAAATTCGAGTAGGGTTATTACAAATGGTTTCAAACATGCTCAAATTTAGTTCATTTATTCACATGGATAGAATTGTATCATTGTGAGTTCGGTTTGAAGACACTAGGGATCATGTAATTTACCCAGTTTGCGATGGATATTTTTTATGTACTGTCATACAGATCTACTTTGTATTGGTTGTGGTTGTGTTATTATTTCATCATGGATATACTTTGTATTTTCGTAGCCATGAATTGTCCATATTTATTTAAGGTATAGATCCACATTGTATGTTGGTGGCCATATTCTCGTTCAGTACTTTCATGGATATGCAGTATATTGGTTGGCATCCATGTTGTGAGTCATTGGGATGATAAATTACTGTACTACAGAAGAGTCCTTGTTTATTGTTGACAAATTTCCAACCAATGGTTCCTTTCTTCAATCCTTGATCCTTTATCTAGCAAAATATTTCAACTATCCCGTTACTCTAGCTTCATACTTTGGGGGGGGGGGTCTGTTACACATCATTTTTGTCCTTGTCATGATCACAAACCATATATATGTTTTCCTTGCCTTAATCCCTGGTGTGATTGGCCAAAACTCTTTGGAAGATGAGTTATGAGATTTTTCCCCTTTGAAAAAACCTTGTTTTGAGAGGAAGACACCCTTTTCTCTCTAACAAGGTGCATCATCCCCCATTGAGACACTTTGCATCACTATAGGGTGCATTTTTTATTCACTTTGCTTGTGTATAGGGTGTGTTGGTGCATGTACGAAGGGAAGAAGGAAAATTTTTGATAATTCTCTCGAAGGAGACCCTCATGGAGGTTTATCCCTTCCATTTAGGGTGGATCTCACTTGCCTCCCAACTTAGTAGGATACAAGCTCATCCTTCTCCCTTAATCCTATCATCCCTTCATCCTCTCTTTTGGCCTATAAACGAGAGCTCACCCTCATCTAATAGGGGGTTGGAATGATAGCAAGTAAATGATGGAGGAATTAAACAAGATTAGATAAATCACCTTTGAGGCAAGGATTCATTGGAAAGGACTTTCAACACCAAGGCATCATGGTTGTATTCTTTCCTATATTTGTTAATACATCAATGTTTTCCCTGCCCATAAATGATGTGTAATTTTGTTTATAACAGTTCTCCTTAGTCAACTATTTAGATATATCATACCATCTTGTGTTTCCACTTGTTCCTTGTTTGCTTTGATCCCTTTGCAGGTATTCTCTTCATCAACGATATTGCAAAAGCTTCAAGCTAATGAGGACAACCTTAAGCAAGAGGTAATGATTCTTTACATTCAAGTGATTTGATAAATATAGGGAGAGGTTTACATTTATGTCTTGTTTTGTTCTAGATCTAAACCATTTAGAATAGGGAACCATTCTCTGTACGCACTGCTTGAGTTTTTCGTTAATAATGTCATATATTTTCTATTTTTAGCCCAAGGAGTTACAACCCTTGAAATGCCTTCATGAGAGGATTCCTTCCACCTTGGATGGGAGTAACACCACACATTTGGATTCATTCCACCACTAAATCACCCTTCTTGTCCAAATTCTCTCAAAATATTAATAAAATTGATTTTTAGGAGAGAATGATTCCTTTCTCCATGAATTTTTCTTTGGACCTTGGTAGTCCATAGTGCCTCATGACCCCAATTCATCACTTTACTATTCTTCTTTAGTTTTTCCAAGGGACTTTAGACCATTGCCTCCCTAGTTGAATGGAATGGTCCATAGAAAACAAATAAGGGATATTAGAGTCCTCCCCGCCCTAGACTCCTTGTCCTCAAGCAATTTAAACCTGGGAGTGGTAATGCTTCTTCTTTTTCCCCAACATTTGCTCATTCATTTTTCTACCTCCCTCCTTAGTGATGATTATTCACAAGGATGCAATTTCAAGTGGACCAAGTCACAAATATATATCTGATAATATGAAGCACATTAAGGATGAAAATTTTGTCATGGTTCTAAATAAATCGAAAGGAGGTGTAGTATACTCTGCTCAATGTATGGTCCTGTAAAGTAATGGAATAGGAACCCTCCTGATCGCTTCCATCCATAATAGTAACTATACACTGTAACCACTCAAAAAAACTCCCCAACAAATGGGTCTGCTAAAAATCTAACCACATGAAGTCCAAAATGACTCTCACCTCCGAGTCAGTTGTTGAAAGTTTTCCTTGTAACTGTATATCCATGCTCCCTTGATAATCTCATAAAGGGATCACCATGTTGATGTTGCGCTACTCTAATCATAATCCTCATCTCTAGAGATAGCTTGATCTCCCCAACTATCGCTCCAAAAACCTAGTTGAAACAATTGAGTCCCAAAAATGATCCTAGGGCCCCAAATAAATATGAGAACTGTAGGGTGCCTATTGCATCCACCCCTATATTGCATAGTCTCCACACTAAGAACCTCTTGTAGTATCCTAAGCCTCTATGTACAAGAACACTGTATCCATCAATCACAAGTTCTCCCACCTAGGAAACTAATTCACTGCTCCACATAGATGGGATCCTGAAAATGATGGTTGGTTCTGCCTCCTATGCCAGTTGCTAAAATGTTGAACCAAATGATAACGGGATCCCACTATATATGTTTCGTGCCTTTAATCATCGCTATCATATGAAACAATAATCACTTTGAAATATGTTAGGACCCGACCACCATATTGGAATTCCATCACTCCCAATGATGATCCAAATCTCTATGAGCCTCTCCAACAAAAAATCAAGATCCTCTTATGCACCTTGCACATTGTCCTTCTAGATGACATCATTGTCACCTATCCCATCCATTTGACTCAGGTGAAATTCCCATGTCATTCCTAGAATGATGAAGGCATCAGATAACAACCATAGATGCATGTGTTATTTCCCACAAGAATATAAAGGAACCAGTGTGCCAAACACCATCTACTAATGCAAGCTAAACTCAACCTCCCTTGTGTCTCCATATTTTTTATGGACCTATCCACCCAATCCATGTATGTGCATACTCCTCTGCTAGATTGTCCATAAAAAGTGTACACAAATGCATCCACCATAACTATGTCTATCTCTCATAGAGGCAACTCATGATCCTCCTAATGCAAAATAAGTACTTACAAATCTGAATGCTCATCATGTTCAACTCTCAGATGAGACTCCTCCACTGATCCATGAATGCAATCATCCATGTACAACTAGTCGTCTGAAGCATAGGGCGATGGGTGTAGTCTTTCCAACATCCTACGAAGTTGTTCAACCTCCATATATGATTCTTAAAGTGCTTTTGTGTTGATGTATTTGTAACTTCAGAATGTATTCACTTGTATATCTTATATTGTATTTAATTGTACCCCGGTGTTCCTATCAATAGAATCATTATTATAATAAATTCATGTAAATTCATTGAGGTTAACCCTTCATTGTATGTTGGGCCAATAGTCCCCATAATTGAGCGGTATTAGGGTTATTAGACTCTTCTAAAGAATTTGGCCCTGTAGAGTAAATTTCAAGTGGAAAAAAGTATAAATAGAGAGTGAGACTCTCTATTTGAAACACACACTCACTCAACTATAACGCATGAGTAAGAGAGGAGGAGCTCACACAAGTGAGAGAGAGAACAACTATCAGATATCATCTTTGTGTTTTTGGGTTTTACTTTTGCTATCGGTGCTCATTCTATCTCTGAGGAAGTTGCGAGGTTTTATCCTTTATGATTTCCTTGAGGAAAACTCTTTGTGTCTCTTGTCTCTTGTGATTATTGTTGTGCATGTTATCCTCTCAGATAAGATCCTAGATCATATTGATTAAATGATAAAAATCTAACATGGTATCAAAGCCTCTATGAAAGAAGACACTATGTAGCTGCAGAAGCTAGGGATTCTTAATTTTTGGGTCTCTCTATGCATATCATCAACAAAAGGAGGTTAGGCTAACTCTCCATTGAAGGGCACATCTTTCTGTCGAAGTAGAATTTGATTAAAAGCATTTTCAGTTTTTGACCTATCACTATTGTGGGAAATTAGGGCTTTTCACAGAAGAGGAATTTTTGAGTGAGCCTAGCATAGGTTTTCTCTCCTCCTCAAAACCGAAATTTAGAGACCAAGATCGAAATTTTTGGTTGGGTAAAACTCCAGGAAAGTCAAACCCTAATTTGACCCCAGACCAGAAAACCCTAAAAAGATAAAACCAGTCATTTTGGTGCATTTGCTATATCTCGAGATTGGAGAAGGATCAGGATCCAAAAAATTTACAGGACGAACTTAAATTCCTTATGTACCCTATGTAAAAGTTTCAGCCTCATATTCACTACATTGTGGGAGATACAACTCCTCCAAATTAGGGTTCCAGCATCTCCCAGGATTTATCCCTAAACAAGACACCTAGGGAAAATTTCCATATATCGGACTACGAAGGTCCAAATGAAATTTCACAAAATGTTCCAGATAGGGCACGAGCCTTAATTTCTATGGTAAAAGTTTCAGAACCCGAAGGTGAAATAGTGACACATGGTAGTCTGTACAAGTTCTCTATGTTGAACAGTCCTCAAAATAAGTCACCTTGGGAAAACTCTCATAAGTCCCAATTGGTGAAACCAATTCTGCTCAAACTTGCGTTGTTGGAAAGAGGATAGATGAGGCTACCTCAATGAGAAGTTTTAGACATAGAGGAGTAGTAATTTCAGATATATTGCAGAAAAAATACCAGGCATTTCTACAGAAGAAATTGAAGAAAACTAGGGCATCAAATATTTTGCAGTTCTGATCACAGTTTTGGGAAAATGAGTATGCTGCTCAGCTCGCCTTCAGAAGGCACATATTTCTATCCAATCAAATCTAAAAGATTCCAATATTTGAAAATTAGGTTTTCTCTAACAAACCCTAGATCATCCAGATTCAGAACTAGGACAGACACCTCAAATCAGTAAGATCTAACCTTTTGTTATTTACATTTGAGGTTCTCATTTCAAAATGACCTATCACACCAGCTTGATGACAAGCTTGGTGAAGCTAAAAACTTCTGAGCATGTAAGTATAGGATTTCATTGGTTCTTGAAGCAAATGAATTGTACACCTACATAAGTGGAGAGGTTCCAGTTCCAGAGGGAGATGAGGCTAAAGCCTTACACAAGAAGAACTTGGTTAAGGCCAAGAGGATCATTGTTGATTCAATCAAGGATCACTTTATACCACAAGTGTCTTTGACTCATTGCAATATTTGACTCCTTTTGATCATTTGTAGATTGAACCATGATTGTTGATTTTCCACATTCTAAACCCCACTCATCATGGGAACCTTTGGATGATCTATTTATAAATACATCGAACATCCTCTCCATAATTTTTTATGCAGAGCATTCTAGTAGCAAGGCTTTACACTATTGCAAATCATGCTCTAGACCATGTTGCAACTTGTGTGGTTTCTTTAGTAACCTCTCATGGTTCTTCCTTAACCTTTCCCATTCAAGTTCCTCCTCTTCAACTTTGTATATGTTGGAACAAAGGGAGTCATGCAACTCATATCGAACATGCAAGTTCCCATATATGATTTCATCTATTTCATTATCTCCATTTAATAAATTAAACCATCTTCAAAAAATGATTCTTCTCATGTTAAGCTCTCCTCAAGCTCCCATTCATTTGGTTCCAACCTCATGTTTGCAAAAAATTGAATAAGGTTTATTTATTTATTTAGTTCCTACAACTATCAAGGAACATGCTCTGATACCATTGTAATGTACCTAATTAAATATTTAGGCACATTAACTCCAATTTTCCAATAGCAAGTAAATTTATCCCCAAATTTATCCAAACAATGGCTTTATTATGTTTATTGGAATATAAATGATATGGTGCAACCTGCAATGTATGCTTTCAAACCACTGTGATATTTTCAGTCATATATGATATGTTACTGATGTAATATTCCCATTCCAAATCATAGATAATAGTTCATCTCTAATCCCATACAATAGAATCTAGGAAGTCTAGTTCGAATTTGGACCCCAAAGACGCTAAATTTTGAAGCTCTTCCAAGCCACTCCTCATCCACCCAAAATTTTCCTAATAGACTCAAACCAAATCAAAAACATCCAAAGCAACCTAAATGTCCGACTTTCAAACTCCATATAGCTTTAATGGGTGTTCTTAACACTAAAACTCAAGGCTAACAAACATTTCTAACAGGGGGAGTGGAAGCACAAATATGAAGATAAATCAACCTGTAAAATTATCATAACTTGGGAATACATAAACATTTTTGGATGAAATAAAAAGTGTTTCATACTAGAAAGTATGCTCCCAACGTAATGGAACAAGTTTTAGAACCCAAAAAAACTTAGAAATGTTTTCACTAGAAAGTAACTTTCGCCCCCCAAACCTCAGTGCAGTATTTAGAACACCCACAATAAAAGAGCTTCCAAATCAACACCAAATTCTCCCAAACACCTTTGAATCGAGCCAAATAGGTCCTAACAAATATTAGATACTCACATCAATGAATAATACCCTCTTATTAAGTTTACACATCCATACATTGACAAATCTACACATAGATTTACAGAGCTACTCATAGTTTAACCATTGCTTGAATAACAAACAATATATGGGGAAAACACTATGATTTTATTATAAATGGAGCATATTCAGAGAGTATATCAATGTTTGTAACATCAGCTTGAAATACAAAGAAATGGCTCCTAGAGAACCATAGAGAAAAGAGAGGGGAAAAGATTGCTCCAATGAGAAATACGCTTCACTGTTGCACCCTCCACAAGCAATATTTCGACCCCAAATCATAGATATAACTTCTAAAGTGTGACCTCCATCAAATATTAGTAATACTCAATCATTCAAATAGCCTTCATGGATTTTGGATAGGCACAAGTGTGCCTTTCTCAAGCATAATCCACCACAAACTTGCACTCCCAAATACTGCACAAATCACATTTCTATTAACTGGAACTCAAACACACCAACACGAATTCCACCCCACTATTGTAGATGAACCAAAAAACCTGCAATAAATCTCTGTAGAAAAATTTGAAAGTGATTTCTCCTCTCAATCAATTTCTATGAAGCACAGTTAAGAGATATGGGTGATCTCCTCCTCTCTACTAGCTAGGGTGGAATCTTTCACCAACGAAAATATTTTACAATTGCAAGGGTAACATCTCCCAAGATAGCAAGGGGACCATTCCGAAGCTATGAAAATCCACAAGAACTCTCCAATATAAAAAATCAAAATGACCAAAATCACCTTCACTTGTGTCTTCACACTTTTTATATTTCTTCATGGAGCATTTCTCCCTCATTATAGAATTCTCTCACAAATACTTAATAAAATATTAATAAATACTACTTTTATGAAATAATGACACCTTGGACCCATTTTCTTCCTCTATAATGTTATTTGTCCAAATAATAACTTCATCTACCTTGCAAATTTGAATTGGAGAGGCTTAGCTTGCTTTTGGGGGAGTTACACTCTCATGTGGGACCACCTTCTCCTCTAGCGCAATCCTTGGCTAAATTTAGCACCTACAACATGTCATGAGATGTCACAAGTTGTCATAATATGTAGGACCTGATTCTTCTCATATATATATATATAGCGCGAGGAGTTACAACCCTTGAAATGCCTTCATGAGAGTATTCCTTCCACCTTAGATGGGAGTTACACCACACATTTGGACCAATTCCACCACTAATTTTCCCTCCTTGTCCAAATTCTCTCAAAATATTAATAAAATTGATTTTTAGGAGAGAATGATTCCTTGCTCCATGAATTTTTCCTTGGACTTTGGTTTTTCCATAATGCCTCGTGACCCCAATTCACCACTTTACTACTTTTCTTTACTTTTTCCAAGTAACTTTAGATCATTGCCTCTCTAATCCAATGGAATGGTCCATGAAAAAAAAAATTGGGGACATTACACTTTTGGATCGGTGGATGCTTGGGATCAAGGTTTTGTACGAGACCTTTGTAGAGATATCCTTTATTCACATTTTCAAATAATTCAACAAGGAGGCGGGTTTTTTTTTCCTTTTTGTCAAAAACGTCGATAATATGTTTAGAATGCATTATCTACATCAAAGAATCTATTGATGGTTATGCCATCAACTATTTTAAAATGGTTTTTTTGTTATATATCTAGATCTATAACTTTTTGGTTGTCGATATGATATTGTGATGAGGCACAATATATTTATCTATATTTTAGATGATGTTATTATGATATTTCAACAATGTTAATGAGTTTATGTAACTATTTTTATATTTGACGATCTATATACTTGCTCGAATGCCTTTCACTATGTTATTTTTGTGTACTTTGATTTTATTAGAATATCAACTATTGTTTTTTTCATTATGAAAAACAAGAGCCACGAGGTGGCAATGTCCCCGACATTGCATCTATGATAGCTAGTGGTTTTCAATTGCCTATGCAAAAAACTAAAACTCAATAAAAATAGAATAAATTTTGTTATAGCCTAATTAAAACTCAATAAAAATAGAGTAAATATTGTTATAGCCTACTTAGGCATATGTTGCAGCTGCAACTATTTCCCAAATTTTTTAAAATTTTGGACCCTCCTTTTAAATTTTGTCTTGCTTAGTTTGTTTGGATTGCTGAACTTTATTGTCTTCTGCTACAAATTTGGATCATGAGGTTAAATTAGGGTTAATTGTTTGCCAGTTTCAGGAGTTTGAATGACTATCTTTTGTTGGACTTGAACTTGAAATTTTGTTTTTCGCTGTCGGAAGTCTTTTGAATAGTAAATCGGTGTCGTAGTTCTCTACGCAGCCGCCATTGCGGAGATTAAACAATGAACGTTTCGATGCCCAGTTTTTATTTTTTTGCCGATGCGCCTTTGCCCGTTTTGTTTTCTTTGGACTATTGGAATTTTTATTTTATCATGGTCGAAGCATCATCCTTCTATATCGCGGCCGTTTCAGAGGACAGACAAAGAATGGGCCGATGGTTAGTTTTTCTTTCGCCGATTACGTGACTTTGTTGGTTCAAACTTTTGCTTTGCGATGACTTTTTCTTTTCACCCTCGGAGCAGTTTATGACTTTGATCGAAAGCCGTAGTCTTTTTTATTCCCGCCGTTGCGGCTCCAGAGCAGACTAACCATCCAGCATGGTTTGTTCTGATTTTTGCCGTTGTTTTCTATTATTGCGGAACCCTTAGACCATGCATCGTCTGCCGTTGCGGCTCCTTAACAGGCTAACCGTCTGACTTATAGCTGTTCCGCTCGCCGATGGTTTATTATGGTTTTCGTCGATTTGTTTTATTTGTCACGGATCCCTTAGCCTGATTGTTCTCCATCGTTGCAGCCCCATAGCGAACTAACCATATGATGCTATAGTCGTTTCCATGTCCGATGCTGTTGTCTCTAGTGTTTATTTCATCGGCGTTTTATTTGGCCGCGAAGCCCATACTCTATCCGTCGCCCGCCGTTGTGGCTTCTCAGTGAACTGATCATCTAATGCTTAGTGTTTTTGCTTCCAATTGTCGATAGGGTTTTCCCACCGTTTGTTGTGTTGTTACTCTATTTTATGGGATGGCGGAGTTTTCCCATGGGTGTTGATTAAGTTGAGGTTTTTTTTGAAGTGAAGAGTGCAGTTTGGGGGTTTGGTGTTTGAGAGGTGGCGGTTGCATTGTCTAGATTCATGCTTCTTTCGCAGGGTTTCTAGTTAGTTCAGTTGCGGTTTGGTTTTAGATGAAGAATCTGTTCTGTTGGCACTGTGGTTTTAGTGGGATAGCAGGCTTAGAAGTTTTTCAGACCCAGCGTGCAGGATTTTCTTTGCCTTATCATTTTTCTTTTCATGCATTAATATTGTTTATAGCTTATTTTACAAAATGCATGTATTAATTCAGTTTGAGTTAATTTGTCAAAAGCTAAGTGATCTAAGAACTGGTTGTTCATGACAGGGTGATGGCTGCTGCAGAGAAGATATGTCTAGAAGACTAAGCAGAAAAAATGAGGTAGCAGGGAAGGAAGAGAACGAAAATGAAGAAATAGAGAAGAATAAATTAAAGGTTTGAGATCTTAGACAGATCGATAGCAGCAAACAGGCTTGGGGAATATTTCGTTAGTTACCAAGCTGGTCCTTTTTATAAAAGTGCTTTTAAATCTTAGTTTGAAATGTAACATTTGTATGAATCATGAGCACTCACAAAAGACAAAATTGTGAGATTAAACAGTTGGGGGAGCCCAAAGGTCACCGAGGGGCAGTCCAAGAGTTTGGCTTGTAGTATAAGTATAGGAGAGTTAGATAGAAGAAGGGACTTTTTCCCAGTTAGACTTGTGAGAAAATGTTGTAAGAAGAACTATTTCCTTTTGCAATAGATAATTACAATTTTGCCTGTTGGAGAAAGCTTTGCTGGAATGTTCAAATGCTGTGCAATGGATGTTGTTGAAGGGGAACTATTTCGTTTTCAGCTTTTGTCCATTAACTGTGAGATCGTTCTAACTTGTTGAACCTATGTTCTTGTATGAATGCTCTCTAGTTTATTTTATGGAATTTCCACTATGAGTAATGAATGCTTTTCATAAACAATGAGCTATCTTGTTGTTCATCTATCTATTCATGTTTATGTGTTTTGAAATAAATAACAGCTACCTATGATTTTTCTTAATGCATGAATAGTAATACATTACTCATTAAATGATAACTTCGCTCCCTAGGGACAGTTTAGTTAAGTTAGTTTTAGTTTTCTTCCTGTGTGTGATTTAGATGCGAGAGAGTTAAGACGAGAGGTAAAAACCTACGTATCTCGTTGTGACCACTCCTCGTATTCTCTATCAATCTACATTTTAGATAGGCATTTGCATCTCATACTTAAAACTAAAAAACTAAAAAAGATACACGGTGGACCAAGCCGTAACTAGTAAAACCCTTTATTTTGGTTACTTGACCTATGGTAGCCGGACCGCAAACCGGACGGATTCCCCATACCAAACAGTAACGGGCTAGTTGGGAACGTTTACTGGGGAGAATCCCTTGCTGTTGTCGCCTGTGATTTTCCAGGCCTCAACAACATCCTTTTGAGGATGGTAGAAATTTGACTACTTAGAAGACTCTAGACTCAAGTTCTATTTCAATGGATCCAAAGCGAGGATGAGCTTTACCATCTTTGCGAGAACGACTACTACATCTCAAATAGGCCATGAAGGACATAAAGACAAGCCTAAATACAGAGTGGGGATGAACTATTTTTTATTAGCTAGATGATAAATTGCTAATGCTTGGTGGGTGGTTAAGTTAATTCCTTCAGTATCAGAGTTGGAAACCAACTTCTCCTTCTAAAATGGTACCCACCTCTCTCTTGGAGTTGCACATTTGGGATTGAAAAGTAACTTATCCTCTAAAGAAAGGGTTGAAAGGCAAAACAAAGGCAATGAAAGTGAGGGCACGACTCCATATTTGAATAATGCTAAGCCAATATAAGAAAAAAAAGAAATTGAAAGTTTTAATCAAATAGAAAAGTTTTAATAAAGTAAGACAACAATTTCCATTATTACATGTATCATGATAACCACTTATGTAAGCATACACCTATCTCAAAAAAACCTATTAATAAAAATTAATAATGTTTTGAAAATTCATTTTTATCATGAAAATAAGTTCTAGTGAATTATCTGCCCATTCTTTGAAACGGTTTCTTAAGATTTTCAATAGTATTTTGACAGGAGGGCATATGCCCGTCAAATTCCAAGCCGTCCTCAATAACTTGAGTTAAAATGAAAAATTCATTACATGAAAAAGATATTACATAGATTTTTTAACACACTTATCAAATATAAAAACCATATAAACCATATGGACTTTAACACACTTATCAAATATAAAAACCATATGGACTTTATGTAATCATTTTATACATATATATTTAAAAAAAACATGTATAAGAAAAATATGTAAATAAAAAATAATTTTACCTCTTACTCAAATATACTATAATAAAAAATATTTATATTATGAAATTTCAAAATAAAAATAAATATCATTCTAATATATTTACACATTGTAAGATATTTTATCATTTCCTAAAATTTTGTTAAACATTTTACTATACGATTAAGTAATCATAATTAACATAAAACTATAAAATTTTCCAAAGAATTCGGTGACTATTTTTTATGTGTCATTCATGACAGTTGAGGGTAGATAGTCAATCTGAGCATAAACCAGTGAAAATGAAACCGTCATTAAAGCTAGGAGAGAAGTCATGTCGACCCCATCTCACTCAACTTAATCAATTTGAAAAAATAAAAAAATATAAGTGAAGGCATTACAAACAATGCCAGTGTTGACCCATCTCACTCAACCTAATCAATTTGGAAAAAATAAAAAAATATAAGTGAAGACATTACAAACAATGCCAATGTTACACCTGCATGACATTAAAACAAATGGCATGACAATGCCAATGTTACACCTGCATGACATCAAAACAAATGGCATGACATTGAAACAAATGGTGCGGGGAAGAAATTCACGGTACGAAATCAATATATAGAGAGATTATGTACAAATACTCTGCTTTGCTGCTGTTATAGTTGCAATTGTTTCGATACAACCCAATTGCATAAGTGCCTACTTTGGAATTTGTGAGTTCTAGTCTGCAAAATTATATCAAATGGCAAGCCCAACCATGGTTCAAGGGTTTGCAGAGCTTACAGGCCTAAGGCCTTCCGTTTCTTCCTCCAACAAATTACAGCTAGGTTTCTCCAAGCATCCAACAGGTAAGCTCAAGGTCCATTTTAAACTAAAGTACCGAGTATAAATTACAGATGGGATTCTCCAAGCATCCAACATGTAAGCTCAAGGTCCATTTTAAACTAATTTATAGAGTAAACTTCAATAGTCAATAAAGTGTTGTTTTCCTATGGAGAACCAATTTAACTTAAACAATCTTGTTTTTGAAGACGGATGGTTCAACCCGGAACTAACTCCTACCCGTTTAGTTAACATAAAACATGTATTTTCATAATTTTATTTTATGCATCCATTGATCCCTAACTCTATCAATTTAAAAGCGAATCAACCAAGGAGAAAGAAGAGGAATTCAGAGCAGAATATAATCAACGCCCATTAATGTTTGTTATTAGCTCGAATAACCAAGGAATGTAATATAATATCAATAAAACTGGAGCATACTCAGTCATTCTAGAACACTTGCAATTCTAATAAAAGTAAAAATTCATCCTTTAGTGTTCTCAAGAACTTTAAGGTCTATGGGGAATTTAAATGACAGATAAAGCATTGTGACAATCATTAAACTCAGCCACACTACATGTTCTAACTGAATACCAGTAATGCTCCCTGTTTGGGGGACGATAGCGCTCTTAAAGGACTACCAGCTACCGGAAGCAGATGTTTATGGTAGCATCTTTGGGTGAGCTTGGGACAGAGAGGAAAGGGAGTGACTCAGTAAAAAAAATACCGATAACGGGGACTCAAACCAATGTATCCCAAAAGCAACAACATACATTAAATAAGAAATGTATGTGGGGATTTTTTTTAGGTTGCTTGAAATGAATGAAAAAGGCATGAAAAGAAAAATGGAAGAAGTGGGGGTAGGTGCATATAGATGACATGTTTCGAACACAGATACTCGACTGAGCCCAGGTACATGGCACTCCACAAATTCGGCAAGCTGTCACAAAGGTGGTAGGCAACGTGTCGATCCATTTCTTTCCTTTTATTTGCATGCCTTTAGACACCTCTAATACATTCGCCAGTTCGCTCTAAATTCAACTATGAATTTTGTTGAGAGGAAAGCAAGAACAGAAGAAACATTTGGGAGTATTCTGCTTCAATGGCACATTCAACAGATCCCCTGGTAGTAGGAAGAGTGATAGGGGATGTTATTGATATGTTCGTTCCTTCTATGGACATGGGTGTTTACTATGGTTCCAAGCAGGTCACTAATGGCTGTGAAATCAAGCCCTCTGTAACTGTGGACCGTCCAAATGTGCGAATAGAAAGCCGACACTTCGACGACAGTGTCTATACTCTAGTACCCATTTTATGAATAATTAATTCCAGCATCCCTCATCTTTTCTTTCACATAATGGATAGATAGTTTTGTTATCTTTATCAGCTTTCAAACATGGGTTTTCTTCGTTGTGCATGCATTTACATTAATCAGGTAATGGCAGACCCAGATGCTCCTAGCCCTAGCGAACCGAACATGCGGGAATGGGTTCACTGGTATAATTCATTCACTCCCTTCTCCTCTCTTGAATTTATACACACAATACACAAAAAGAGATCCTATAATGAGAAAGATTGTAAGGTAGAGATCCTGTAATGAGAAATATTGTAAGGTAGAGATCCTAGGGTTCATATATATTTCCAGTTTCAGTTTTCTTGAATTCGAGAAATCATTACACAGTGGGAAACCTAGGTGTAACTGAACATAGATTTGGATTTGGTGCTACTGCATTCTTTTCAACAGCAGGAAAGTTATTAGATTATGGCGCATTAACGACAAGTTTCCAAATAACTCTGTCCATTAATCCCCAAAACACTCACAGATGCAAATATTATTAAAATAAAGCCTACAAAACTTAAAACGCCTAAAATTACTAAAACTCCAAAGTGGTAAAAACACCAACTAGGTTGTCAACATGAGTGCCCCTCCAGGCTCCTTGATATTCTTCTCTACCAAAATTGATGGCCTTGACTACGATAGGTTGCGAGGGTAGGTCACCCTTGCCCAAGACCTTAAAATACCCAAATTGGGTAACATCCATGAGCGGAGCACTATCAATGATGACATTGGCCTTCACATCCTCAAGAACTAGAGACCATAGCTTTTCAATATTAATGATGGGGGTAGTGATATTGATTCTTGAGCTAGGTAACATGTTTTGATAACTAGCATTCATATGCCCTTGTTTTGGTTAAATCTGTAATTACCAAATTCGATGGAACTGGCTAAAGATATCTAAGGTTTATTTGAAGCATTGTATATTTGAAGCATTATATGAAGGAATAATGTTAGTGTGAATATAGCAGCTCCATATAGACTATATAATGACATCCATAAATCATATAATAAAATCCATTTATTCCAAAATACTTCGGGAAGAAACCAGACAGCGTCATATCTGAAAAACAAACTAAATTAAAATTCAGAGAGGGAGGGCAAAAGGGTACCTGCTGATATAGGGCTTCTAGCATGTCTTTGTTAGTTGTCTCCATAGGCCCCACAAATACACAAGATGGGCCCTCCTGCATGCCATACTCTACATAATAAGATGTTGATGCTACTGCTATTTTATTGTTGTTGTTACTAATAAATATTTTGTTCTTGACTTAACGATTTCAAATCTCGTCGTCTTGGAGAAAAAGGGAGGGAGAAGTTGAGTGACCCCAACTTTCTCCCCAACGTCCACAGTTTTGGTCAGCGATGGACCGAGTCTTCGAACGATTTGGCAATAATAAAATAATTTGATTGCGCGGTAGGACACCATAAACAAAATCAAAGCAAGAATGCTCGATCCTGCGTTATTGGGTCATCTTAAAGTTCATAAAGGACAGGACGGTCAGCTCTGGTGCGAGAACAACCGAAGGCTGTAGATAAAACTTGACATGTTGGAAATTCCATTAATCCCACAACGATGAAGGAACCTGTAACCGATAGCACCGAAACAAAACCAGAAAGAGGAATGCAGACCAAGCGGGTTCAGGAGACCAAGATCATACCAAAGGACGAAAACAACACCAACAAACAACAGAAACAGAGAAAACAACCCCTGAACCGGACCCAGAGCCCGACCCTCTGACGCCTATCATAAATACAAACGTCACATTAAAGACAGATAATGAATCCGCCACAAGCTCATTATCCATCTCATTAACACAGATAATGAATTCGCCCCCCTTCAATCAATGCCACATGCCACATTTAACAAAGCAAACCATCAACTCACCGCCGCCACACACGTGTACTTGTTAGGATATTTAGACACTTAGGAGTTAGTTAAGATCAACTTGTGTAATATATCCATTAGGTAAAAGTGTGTTTCTTTAGTATGCATTCATATGCATTTGTAAATATTCTAATCCGACGGTCACGATATGTTCTAGACATAGAGTGATCCGACGGTTCAACTTCTCTTAGATCATACCTACCATTGATTCGTGGCTTAACACTCGATTGTTCTATGATCTCTATTTAAAGAGCATAGAGGGTCCTTGGCTAGTTGATCGATTATGAGAAGCTCATGTAACTTTCTTTCTTTTACATAATAAATTGCTCCAAGTAGTTATTTGGTTGGGGTCGTGGACTGTTTCCCTCTCGAGGGTTTTAACCACGTGACAAACATCAGTGTGTTGATCTGTGATCTATTTGTGTGAAGCAATTGCTAAAGGTGTTCGGTCTTTTGGGAGTACCCTATGTACCCGAACATGGTATCAGAGCTTTTATGAAGAGCCGCTTTGGTTTTGATCTAGATCTGGAATCAGTGTTGCTGAAATTTTGAAAGGGTTTCTGGTTCTGGATTTTCTGTGCATTTTTTGCCTGTGAGAGCTGTTCCATTGCGTCCGAAGCGTCATTTCCATCGGGAAATAGTTTTCGTTTCATTGAAAATTGTTTCTGTTTGTTCCAGAAACACCCATTTCGACAAATCTGAAGGTATAATGTTACAGTGACGGATTTGTTTTTTTTAAATCTCTCATATCTTATTAGTTTTATTATTAGATCTTTTTTGTTTTAGTCTTAGACTGTTGACTTCTCTGACTGCATATGCTCTTTGCCGTGCACCTTGCGCGATCGTAGTAAATTAGAAACAGTAAGGGAAAGTGTTTTTCTTGTTTTCTCGGCTACGTATGCTCTTTGTCGTGCACCTTGTGTGATCACGACAAATTAGAAACAACCAAAAAACTTGAAAACGTAGACTTTCCGAGTAAGCTAACCAAGATCTAACCCCATTGTGTGAAAAAAGTTTTTTTTTCCGTTTTTTTTTATTTGCCAAAAAAAAAAACACGGAGAATGAGAAAGAAGAGTTAAAAAAAAAAAAAAACTCCCTTCCTCTTTCCATTTTTTTATGTACCTTTTAAACTTAGCTCACTTGGTCCAAAGTTGTTTTATTCATTAATAGATCTTGAGTTCAAGTCTTATTAAGCTACTTTTTAGTGCATGCAATTTCTATTTTCAATTTACTTTATTGTAAAAGTGCATCTCACATAAATAAAATAAAATAAAATAAAGAGTGAGTCACTTAAGTCTTTTAATTTATTGCCGCACTATTTAAGAGTACCATTATTGTAAAAGTGAACCTCACTTATTCTACAAAAGTGATTCACTTCAAAGCAACTTTATTGTAAAGTGATTGTCAAAGGTTAATCTTGGGAAGGGGGGGGGGGTTCTTTTTTTAGTTGGTCAAGTTAATATCTACCACGTCACTATTGGGGACATCTTCAACATTTTCTTTGATCAAGCATAACTTCATCATCCAGAATCAGATTTTAGTGCCGTTTGTTTTAAAACCGCATATTTTTTCGAGCTCTTTGCAACCAGACAGTTAGTTTTTGTTTTTTCAGTCATTATTTTACAGTATGGCCACCCCTTGTGATATTATACTTACAAGTTCTAACTATTTCTCATGGAAATCTCTGTTGGAGTAGGGTCCCGCAGCTACAGGAGAAGCTGCCATTTTGGCGGATAGATAGTTTTAGCGAAGATATAAGAGATAAGGTAAAGATACGACGCCGTAGCATGTTTCTAGCTGCAGATCAGAGCCGAAAACTGTGACTATCGGGACAGGGAAGTCAAAGAAGACGACAGTACCTGAGCAACCGAGAAGAGAGAGTTCACCCACTGCATTCAAGGCAGCGGCGGAAGACAGGAGGGCTCAGCTACCCTCATAAAGGAAAAAGGGAAACAAGGCCAAGGTATTGAAGCCAAAAAACAAAGAAGGGAAGCGGCGCCCAGTACCCATGGTCAATGCCGGGAAGCATGGAAGACTGCAGAGAGCAATGGTGTGACGAAAAGCGGCTACTCCAAGTACACATACACCGACTATCACTAGTTAGGGTTTTGGGTTACTGTTGGGACAGCCCACAGTGTTGTAATGGTGATACCTTCGGGCCGCCTATAAAGGGATGTATTTTGTATTGTAAAAGGTTAGCTAGTCGGATAACCTATAGCTATTTAGATAGCTAGTTAGTCTGTTAGCTTACAGTATTTTGTATTGTAATAGAGTCGAGCTCTGGTTCTGTATTCAGTCTGTAGTATCTTACTGTAACCAGCAGCTGGCTCATAGAAGCATGTATGAAACAATCCGCAGGGATTGACAGAGAGAGAGAGAGAGAGAGAGAATATTGTAAGAAGGCAATATAGAGAAAGAGAAGAGATCTAGGAGAGAAGGGCTCCCGGCAGTGAGTGCGGAGTTACCCAGAAGATCTCTAGCTGCACAACAAGTTGTAGTAGAACTGTGTACTCTCTCAACATATAATAAACACAGTTATGTGGACGTAGCTTCTACCCTGGAAGTGAACCACGTAAAACCAGTGTGTTATGTGATTATTTCATGTGACTGTGCTTTACTTAGTTGATAGTTGTTATCTGTTACATGAATGTTGTATATCAGTTAGTAAATGTCTATATGTCCTCATTCAGTTACAGCATTATTGAAGGTTAAAGGTGGATTTACATGTATCAGGCGTCTGCATATGAGTTTATTAGTGCTTGTTTCACACAGTAATAAGTCATTCTATTAAAGTGTTTCCAGTATACTTATTCGAACAGTAAGTATAGTTGAGGTAGAGTGTGTTGAACCATGGAAGTTCACGTCAAAGTGTTTAATATCTTGTTGAAAGTTAGCCAAGTCATTCCACCCAGTGCGATAGCCTTTGGACCGTGAGGGTCGCAGTGGGCTGTACTATAGTAGATATCGCATTGACAGTAGGCGATATCGCACCGTCAGAGGAGCTGCGGTGTGAGATAGCACAGATCGCGGGTTAAGCGGAAGAGAGAGTTGCACATCGACAGAGTCACTGCGATGCGATATGAGTCCTTCCTGTCAGAACCCGCGAGGAAGAGAGACTGCGCGTCGCGGAGAGAGACCTCGCTGGCTAAGAAGAGCTGCGAGACCCCAGGATGCTAAAGAACCTGGTCGAAGACACTTGAGTCTTTGGCCAACCCATTAGAATCACTTCGGGTGAGACTTCAGGCCGCTCCGTGGTCTGTCGCCGAAAGGGCCAGTGAGCTAGGGGTGTTGTTGGTACATTACACTAAACCCAAGTCTGCCCATATAACCAACAATCTCGTATGGAGAATGTTCTACAAAGTAGGGGA